>JAVLUX010000014.1:177500-417500 GCA_032164185.1 Moxostoma hubbsi
AATCCGTTAGATTACTCAAAGTCAGTAATGTAATCTAAATACTTTGGATTACTTCTTCAGCACTGGTAGATTTCTTCACTTGTTTTGACTATAAAAACTCAAAATACACATTAAAAACACATTCTGTGAAAAACCCAAATATCTGATACAGTGTTGCTTCTGAAGCAAGATACATCAAACTGATCCTGTTTTAAGGATTTTTTGCAGGAAAACAATAAAAATTATTATCAATAATAGGATTTTTGCCCTAATATCAAAGATCTTACTAGAAAAAAGAAATCATAATCTTATATGAGTTTTCTTGATAAATAAACACGATCGTGTCTGGTCACATGTGCATGTAAAACGGCTAGAAATAGCATTTTATCTTAGCATAAAGCTAACAATTTACACAAGGTTTATTTCTATTTCTTCAATCGTACTTCTCTGTCTGCTCGTATGAATGTCACACATCATCAGAAAGTGTTTCAGATGCACTTTATATCATTTATAAATGTTTCCATCTGAAAGGACGAAATATTAAATGAAACAAATGACAATAAAATGCAAAGTAATCTCTTCAGTAATCAAATTACTTTTGGAATGTAACTGTACTCTAAATACCAATGGTTTAAATTGTAACTGTAGTTTAATACAGTTACTTATATTTTGTATTTTAAATATGTAATCCTGTTACATGTATTCAGTTACTTCCCAAACTGTGTGAATCAGTAACACAATTAACAACGTATTTAATGTATTTTCATGTTAATTTAAACAAAAATGTATTAGTTTTATTAAAGACGAAAATGATATTTCATATAAAATAGTTTGACTTGTTTACAGTGTTGAAGTGGATGTGAATGTCCAGTAGATGGAGACAAGAGATGCTGTACATGAATATATAAACTCACTTCCAACTGCTCTGATTTTCAGCAAACTGAACATGTGTAAAAAGATTCAACAGCAGAACTGGACTAAAGTGTCCCTGAACAAATGTGGTGAAAGTCAAGAGTATCAGTCAGTATCTGGTGTGGCAGCAGCTGCATTACTGCAGTGCATCTCCTCATGGACGGCACCAGATGTGCCCGCTCTTGCTGTGAGATGTTACCCACTCTTCCACCAAGGCACTGGCACGTTCCCGGACATTTCTGGGGGGAATGACCCTCACCCTCCGATCCAACAGGTCCCAGATGTGCTCAATGGGATTGAGATCTGGGCTCTTCACTGGCCATGGCAGAACACTGGCATTCCTGTCTTGCAGGACATCATGCACAGAACAAGCAGTATGGCTGGTGTGTGTGTGTGTGTCTGTGTGTGTGTGAGTGTGTGTGTGTATGAGTGTGTGTGTGTGTCTTTGTGTCTGTCTGTGTGTGTGTGAGTGTGTGTGTGTGTGTGTGTGTGTGTCTGTGTGTCTTTGTGTCTGTCTGTGTGTGTGTGTGCGTGTGTGTGTCTTTGTGTCTGTCTGTGTGTGTGTGTGTGTGTGTGTGTCTTTGTGTCTGTCTGTGTGTGTGTGAGTGTGTGTGTGTGTGTGTGTGTGTGTCTGTGTGAGTGTGTGTGCGTGTGTGTGTGTGTGTGTCTTTGTGTGTGTGTGTGTGTGTCTTTGTGTGTGTGTGTGTGTGTGTGTGTGTGTGTGTCTTTGTGGACCAACAGCCAAGCACACTGGCACACCGATTGGTCCAAACAAGGCCAACTGGGGATTTAAGTGGGGTCAATGTCAAAGGCGGAGTGTCGCTGAGTCAGATCATGATACTCATTCCCCAATCTGTCATGTCTAGCAGATTACCTCAACAGATCAATGGAGAATGAAGAATCGTCAGTACTGGTCACTAGACAAAATTAGGTGTGTGATGTTGGCACCAAGGTGGTGTATTAAGGGCAGGTTTTAGGGCACCACTGTGGGGCTATTGGCTCGATGGTGGGAATGCAGATTGATTTTGGCCCCGGCTGACCGGTTATTAGCCCTGGCTCGCCCTGGCTCGCTCTGGCCCGAGTGGAAAAGCACCTGTTGACTACATACAGTAGTCCAGCATAGTCATGCTTTTTACCAGTAAAACCCAGCTGGTGAAGCTGGTGAAGCTCATATAAAAGCCTGGTTGGGACACTAGTACACAGCACACAAAACGCTGCTATATTTGACAGGGAGAATACAGACATTAGAATGATGATAGACGGATGTCTTACTTTGGGCAGAATGGTTTTCGCTGCAGATGGCACATGAATGGGCACGTAAGGGTATTAGTGTAGATTCAGTACCTTTTTTAGGCAAATTAAACAAACAAAATGACACGACAGTCTCTTGGAAAGTGTCTCTGAGTGAACGACTGTACAGATGTAGGTACGTTTGCACCAGATTGCTAATAAGTCTTCATGCCAATGTCTTCATGCTGACTGATTTTGACTGACTAAATAGAAATTAGCTGTTGGCCTCAAAGTTGGTGGCGCTTCAGGGCACACATACCGATGACGGGGATCACTCAGGTGCCTGCACTAATTAAACGTATCTGAACAGATATAAACACTTTATATTCTAGATCATCCTAGTTAACACAATTCATGTGTTTGTGATAAGCTGCTCTTCATGAATTACATTATCTTAAACTTTGTTTATTTTTAATATAGTTTTCTCATGAGTTTCCCTGATGAGGATCCCCGAACACAAAACGTCTTTTAATCATCAGGATTTGGACCCACCTGACAGACATTTAAATTCGCCCATGTGATTGGTTCATCCTGTACAGCGCTGAGAAAAGTAACAGATAGCTTGATAAGACTACATTTCCCATGAGGCTTTATCACCGGAAATGAGTGCCGAGCGCGCACGTGTGTTGCGATTGACAGTGCGCGAGCTGCATGAAACTTCTTACCCAAACGGATTAAACCGATTTATCTGATTAAATATATCGAAGTTATTGATCTATACTCATGGTAAGTGCTGTATGTGTTGTGTGAAGGACATCCGCTGCGGTTTATTCTGTTAATGATGCATTATGAGTTTGTGTATTGTTTATCCTGTACTTTAGAGAATCTCAATGCACATTTGAGATATTTATATGATTTAACACGCCCAGTTCAGGTCCTGGAGTTGATTTGGGTGATAAATAAGGGAAATAATATCCAGTACTGTGAATATTGGCTGGAATGGACTCGGTCACTTCCGCGTTCGGCCCCTGTGGGCACACTTACTTCCGGCGCGGATAAATTGGGGGGGTTTGGGGGTTACTGGATTTCTTTTACACGCGTTATTTAAGTTTCTTTCAGGATTATATTGGATAATATCCATCTCACATTGAGACAATAGCCTAAATGTAGATTAAATCGTTAACTTTATATGGTTGAATTTATTAATATGCATTAATGTATTGAGTGTCATGATCAAACATTTTTTTTTTTACAGTATTAATCTGTCAATATTAGTTAATAAAATGTAATTGTTCATTGTCAGTGCATTAACTGTTATATACAACTTTGATTTTTAATATCTATCAGTGTTGAAAATTAACATTTACTAGATTAATAAATGCTGTAAAAGTAGCATTGTAAATAACCTTATTGTAAAGTGTTACCAACTGTGTTATTGTGTCAGTACTTTTATTCATGAATATTGTGCTGTGATATTACAGATTATAAAGTTAATATTTACACTTTTGGAACTCATTACTGACATCTTTTAATACATTTACTTAATAAAATCACATTTGTGTTGATAAATCGCTTCATTTTAGAAAGAATAGGAAGTAAATATCCCGTTTATCCCATAGACTAATTGATTTAAGGATAACTTCTAAATCTGTAAAGACGGATCTACCGTGAGCTGCGAGCTTCATCGATCGTTTATTCTCCCGTTGAAGTCGTCTGTCTCTGTTATTTCAACATCATTGTTTAAAAATCATGTTTGATAGCTGAATTCATGGTAAACAACTACATTACCCATGATACAACATAGACCACGAATCAGAGAACCGCTGCCAACGAAACCCCCGAAACGGAGTCAGAGCGAACGCCCCCTCCCATGATGCACTGTGAATGATGTAATCGAGTCTCCCTTCACTCTTAAACTACTGATATATTTCTACATATTGAGATATTTGCCAATAAACGTCAAATTAACCGATATACATTCCCATAGTTTTGTGTTCAATGACATCATTGGCAATGCATCATGGGATTGTAGTTCATCCTCATGAAAGACTGTATGTACACAGTCTCAATCTTTGTCTTTATGTCCGATTTTAAAATACTTTTTGGCTCCAAATCAAAGTTTGTGATGATCTGGGAGCTGGTTGCTTTGCTTCATGAAGGATTTATGAAACGTCTTCCTGAACCCAGACGGATGACAAAGAGATTTGAGTTATTAATGTCTGTTTGTGTTTTCAGATGACTGGGGCAAAAGACCGAATGAGAGAAAAAAAGATGAAAAATCAGCCGAGAAATGTTGTTTACAGTAACGCAGGTGATTATCGGTGTTTATTGATCACATATAAGTGCTGGAGCGGCTTTATTCCTCAGATATTATTGATCAGAGACTCTAAATATTAAAGTGTCCCAGAACAATATACCCTCTCTACAGCCGTGTGATCAAATGTTATCTGAATGATTGATTGACCGTTCTTCTGCAGGTCGCACTGCTGGGAGAGGTCAGGGGTCACAGGCAGGCGGCTGGGTCAGAGGTCATCAGACTGGAGGTCAAAGTTACAGCCAAGATCTGCCCAAATACATCACAGGTGAAATGGATCAACCAAAATGAGAAATTCTGTCATCATTTATTCATCCTCATGATGTTCCAAACACGTATGACTGACTGACTTCTGTAGAGCAGAAAAATGATATATTTTGACGTCCTCTTTAATGATGACCAGAGACTGTGAAGCTCTTAAAAGGACTAATAATCCCATCAAATAATCCTAAAAGTGGTCTGTACGACTCGTGAGTTAAACTCGATTGAACATGAGACCTGACAGATCCATGTTTGCTCGAGCGGGAATGAGTTTTAGAGCTTTAGTGAAAGGAAAGATGAATAGTGTCTTATATTTTGTTTCAATGTTTTTCCTTTCACTTTCATTGTATGGAAAAGAACTGCATGAACATTCTGCCAGTCTGTGTCTGCATCTGTGTGCCACTGAAGAATCATCATTAAGTTCTTGTTTTCTGCAGCGTGTCACTTCGCACGAGCGCGTGCTGCTGAACTGAACGCCATGTTGAAGGCCGTCAGTAAACCTGCCGGCGGCTGTCACGTGTTCAATGCGCTGCCGAAACACATGCGCAGACGAGCCATGAGTCACAACAGCAAGAGACTGCCGATCCGTCTGCGAGAGGGCGCTCAGAGACTGGTACTGCCAACCCTAACTTTTAAAAGAGAAGTGTTGTTTCTGTGCTAGCTTATGTGATCTGTTTGGCAACATGGACCCCATCATTAGTGTGAGTTTGGGACGAGATTATCTGTGTGACGCACCGCAGACTGGGACGTTTGACATGACACACTTCAGCTGTAAAATACTGCAGATTGATATTCACAGAAATGTTGGGACGTCCCAATTCTAGTACTGGTTTTAGAATCAGGTTGGATACGTGCTGCACACTTCTAAGTGAGCATGTGACGCCGACTGTAAACACACATGCGGCTCATAGACGAGATCAGAGCCCTAAAAATAATGTCCTGTTGAAATTCTATCCCGCACCACTAACTGTCCGCATTACACTCTGATTAAAGACTTTATCATCAATCACATGGTTATTATACAAGTTCAAACTCTCCGACATGTTTCGGCGTGAGACTTCACCAGAACAAGCGTCACACAGGTGAGGAATATCATTTAGTCACATGATCAACTACTTAACTTGTGATAAACATTCACTATTGTTACTCCTTTTACTTCTCAAAGGGAAAATTACAAATGTTGATCTCAAGAGAAATGCAACCGAAATAAATGATAGAAAAGGAATGAAATCCAGGATATTTCATAGCATCAAAGTCTCTCTTTGAGGTTTTGTTCTCTACCTTTCCTGATTATATTTTAGGATTTTAAGAGTACAAGGATTAAAGTTGTTTTAAATGGTTACCCATGGGATACTCCTACAAATGGCATATTTATGTTCAGCCAGGAAGTATCAGAACTCAGTCTCCAAAAAATGGTATCGGGACGTCCCTTCAGGAATGTGATTGTCTCGTCTTAAACGTGTGTAATCAGATGTTGTGAACGAAGAAGTGCAGTCGTGATATGAGAGGTATGATGATGATGAATCCTTCTGCTGGAACAGTTGTATCATCATCATCATCTAACAGTGTGAGTGCAGTAGGACTTAAAGGTGTGTGTGTGTGTGTGTGTGTGTGTGTGTGTGTGTGTGCGCGCAGATTGCACGCAGTCAACATGCAACACTGAAAGAGAAGCAGCAGCCCAAAAGCAAGAGTCGTCGAGCTCGCCGTCGTCATGGCAACCTGCTGCTGGAGTTTAATCGCAGACAGAGGAAGAATAAGTGGCTGGAGACTCACATCTGGCACGTCAAACGCTTTCACATGCTGAAGAGATGGAAGTACTGTCTGCCACACACAAGCACCGCAAAGACCTTTAGAGCCAGTTACAGAGCCATGAACACCCACGCATTACTGCAGGTAACACACACCCCCGCGCGCTACTGCAGGTAACGCACACCCCCGCGCGCTACTGCAGGTAACGCACACCCCCGCGCGCTACTGCAGGTAACGCACACCCCCGCGCGCTACTGCAGGTAACGCACACCCCCGCGCGCTACTGCAGGTAACGCGCACGTTACTGCAGGTAACGCACACCCCCGCTCGCGTTACTGCAGGTAACGCACACACCCCCCGCGCGCGCGTTACTGCAGGTAACGCACACCCCCGCTCGCGTTACTGCAGGTAACGCACACCCCCGCGCGCATTACTGCAGGTAATCAGTAAAATGTAAAATCGATGTCTCTTAAATATAGGTTAGAGTATATAAATATAAACCAAACACAAATATTAAGTTGTTTATATAAGAAAAAAGATAATAAAAGAATGAAATCAAAAGGCTTTTGATTAAAACAGTGTTGTGTAAGTTACTTTAAAATAGTAATCCACTACAATATACTAATTATTTAATGCGATTTATACCTTTCTCAATTAATTACTTTTAAGTTACTTTCTTAAACACATTTCCGCTCAACAAATTCAACAATGTCTATTTTCTTGTTCATTGTTACACAATCACTCATTACGGGGCCATAATTCATGAATATTTGTTATTTTTATGATTTTTTATTTTTTTTTTCTCCCCAAATTGTAACGGCCAATTCCCAATGCGCTCCAAGTCCTCGTGGTGGTGTAGTGACTCGCCTCAATCCGGGTGGTGGAGGATGAATCTCAGTTGCCTCCCCATCTGAGTCCGCCAATACGCGCATCTCATCACGTGACTTGAGCGCGTTACCATGGAGACGTAGCGTGTGTGGAGGCTTGCTTCCTTGCCCCATGTGACTCAACCCTCCCTAGCAACCGGGCCAATTTGGTTGCCCCATGTGACTCAACCCTCCCTAGCAACCGGGCCAATTTGGTTGCCCCATGTGACTCTACCCTCCCTAGCAACCAGGCCAATTTGGTTACCCCATGTGACTCTACCCTCCCTAGCAACCGGGCCAATTTGGTTGCTAAGGAGACCTGACTGGAGTCACTCAACACGCCCTGGATTCAAACTCGGCGTCAATACTCATTGATATACCCAGACCCCCGGAATTTATGTATTGTGCATAAATCATATTATAAAAAAGCATAACCATATAATGTAATCTAATTACAAGAATTTAAAATGTAATGGATTACACTACTTTATTGACTAAAGTAAGACAATTACAGTAACTAATTATTTTGTAATTGGATTACAGCCAACTCTGATTTCATGTGTGTTTGTGTTTGTGTGTTTCAGGATTTGTCATATTTCTGCTGTCTGGAGCTTCAGGGTTCTGAAGAACACATTCTGAGAGCGCTCGCTCGAATGACCAGCAAACATACAGGTGTGTGTGTGTGTGTGTGTGTGTGTGTGTGTGTGTGGAAGTGAGATAAACGTGACCATAATTGAAATAAATCATTTGGATTAGTTCTAGGTTTCTTTGTGTTGTGATTTGTCTTTTTATTCATTTTAGGAGAATAAAATGTTTGTTTATAAGTAGATACACGTGTTTGTGTACTTCACTGGACACATTCAGTTGTGTGTTGTCGTCTCTTCGTGTGTGTGTGTGTGTGTGTGTGTGTGTGTGTTGTAGGTCCCACGTTTGCAGCAGCGTCGTGTCTGTCCGGTGCGCGTCAGGGAAACATTCATCTGTACAGAGCAGATCAGTTTCCTCACGGCTCTTTGGGTTCAGCGGACTTCCTGTGGAGGCCCCGGGGCCCTGACACGAAACACAGACAGCTGTGGATCTGGATCCATCCGGCCCTTAAACAGGTTAAACATTTAAAATGGCAACACACACTAACGCACGTATGTGAAGTACAAGTGTGCTGTTGTGTTATTGTGGCAGTGATAAACGTCAGAACTCAAGGGGGCGTTCAAGATTCCTTAATGTGTGTGTCGTGTCATTGTGTTATTCACTTTAAACATGTCGACAGTTTTACTGACTTTCTTTAATGCGTGCGTGTGTGCGCGTGTGTGTGTGTGTGTGTGTGTGTGTGTGTCAGGATGTGCTCTCAGAGCTGCAGTTAGTGTGTCAGTGTTTTCAGGTTGTGTCCGTCTATAAGGAATCTCATCTCGTTGAGGAGGTGTCTGCAGGGAGGAAGAGGAAGAGAGATGATGATGGTGACGTTGAGCATCCCTCTAAAAAGCTCTTGGGTGACGTGACACAACCTGCCGGGACGCCTGTGAGCTGGAACTCCAGTGAGACCAGCGTGACCATCAGGTGCTCAGACACACCATCACATGATTCATCATTAGTCACGTTTGAACTGGGTTAATATCAAACATGTTCTTGTACTGTTGTGTGTCAATATTAACACTTCACAGAGTTGATCGAACTGATCCAGTTGTGTTTGTTGTTCAGCACACACGCTCACTTGCGCGCACACGCTCCCTCACTCGCACGCTCAATCACACACTCGCACATGCACACTCACTCACACACACTCACACACACTCACTCACACACACTCACTCGCGTGCACGTTCAGATTACAGATAAACCCCATTGACTTGCATTGGAAGTGTCTCACTGGAACACACTTTTGTGCTTTATTAAAGAAAAGGAGGAACAAGTCGAAATAAATTTCTGTGCTAATCAACATTGACACGCATGCTGTGGATTGAACTGAACTTGTGTTGAACCTGGAATATTCCTTTAGAAAAAAACTATTATATGCATATATGTGTCTTTGACTCTAGCATGGCATGAGATCAAAGGAATCAGTTCATAAGAGTCATTTGTTTTGTGAACTGAACTACACAGTGTTCACTGGATGATGTTGTTCGCTGTGAGGGTAATCTCAATAGAGAGATGTTTCCTGCTCATTATTTCCTGCTCTTGATCTCCCCAATATTCAATCAGACTGCATTACTGAGACCGCAGGGGTGCTTGCGCACTCGACTGTGTGCAGAGAATCCGTGTAAAAGGGTTCATAGTTTCAGAGAATGTGTGTTTGTGATTACTGGTTTATAGCGCGGACGGGTGGTTTTAACCGGTCTGCGGTGCGGACGGGTGGTTTTAACCGGTCTGCGGTGCGGACGGGTGGTTTTAACCGGTCTGCGGCGCGGACGGGTTGGTTTAACTGTATGACTGGTTTGGGTTAAGATCGGTTATAGTTATTTCTCAGTGCTAATGCTAACCATCAAGCTGTCCTGTGATGTTATTTCCTGTTCAGTGACCTCACCATGGAGATCTTGCGCTATCGTTTGATTGGTCCTCTGGCCCACAGAGTGCTCACAGACACACTTCAGCCAGCCAATGAGGTGAGAGATCAGTGATGACATCACACTCATGCTTGTGTCAGACATTCACCTGCTGATGACTGACTCTTATTTCTGCAGGATCAAGAGTCGCTCGAGCCGCAGAGATTCTGGTGGACCGGTCACAGTCGAGATCAGAGACTCATGAACATCCATCGACAACAGGCCGAAATATTCAATCTGCTGAAAGGTGAAGACTGTGAGGGTGTGTGTGTGTGTGTGTGTGTGTGTGTGAGTGTGAGCATGACGGTGTGTGCGTGTGCACGTGTGTGAGAGAGAGTGAGACGGTGTGTGTCTAGTAAAAACCTTTTATTGAATTTCGTACTCATTTCTCGCCATGGAAATATCATGGTGTTAAAAACGAACAATCTCCAGCAATGAACTAAATCCGTCATAACTTACATGACATCTTTAAATTAACAGTACACATATTTCACTACAGTATATAATGTTTGTAGTCATGATATAAAACAGTAGATCATCATTTTAAATCACACTGACCTTGTATCATAAATGTCTCGTCTTTCTCATGATGTCATTTTTATGTTTATCCCAAACCATTGTCGATATCATTTAAAGGATAACCCTCAAAAAACAGCCGTGAAATATTTCAAACTATAGTCAGACATTATTTGACACAGTTGGAAGTTACATGCAAGTATACATAAAATATATATTTGTCGGTCTCTTCTGTGCTATCTTTGAGATTTTGGCAGTGTGATACTGAAGATATCGTCAGATAAAAGCATCTGATCAGTGGTGGAATGTAAATGTTGTGTTGACGTCTGTGCTTGAATCATTAATCTGCCGATGAGATGATGATCCTTTCAGCCGACTGCATTGTGTTATAGTTTGTGATCGGAGAGATCAATTGTGCTTCAACATCATTTAAACTTTTTGAATTTCATCATAATATTACCATCATTAGAAACTAAAATCAAGTTTTCCACCAAATTTCATGTTGTTCCAAAAATATCGTTATTTAGTTTGAGCGTGTCACGTATGATCTCATTTACATGAGTACACGTGATATTAGATGCACGATAGTAGATGCATGCGGCGCACGATACTAGGTGCATGCGGCGCGCGATACTAGGTGCGTGCGGCGCGCGATACTAGGTGCGTGCGGCGCGCGATACTAGGTGCGTGCGGCGCGCGATACTAGGGGTGCGTGCGGCGCGCGATATTAGAGGTGCGTGCGGCGCGCGATATTAGAGGTGCGTGCGGCGCGCGATATTAGAGGTGAAACTCGAAAAATTAGAATATCGTGCAAAAGTTCATTAATTTCAGTAATTCAACTTAAAAGGTGAAACTAATATATTATATAGACTCATTACAAGCAAAGTAAGATATTTCAAGCCTTTATTTGATATAATTTTTATGATTATGGCTTACAGCATATGAAAACCCCAAATTCAGAATCTCAGAAAATTAGAATATTACATGAAATCAATAAAATAAAAGGATTTTAAATACAGAAATGTCGGCCCTCTGAAAAGTATAATCATGCATATGTACTCAGTACTTGGTTTGGGCCCCTTTTGCATTAATTACTGCCTCAATGCAGCGTGGCATGGATGCTATCAGCCTGTGGCACTGCTGAGGTGTTATGGAAGACCAAGATGCTTCAATAGCGGCCTTCAGCTCTTCTGCATTGTTTGGTCTCATGTCTCTCATCTTTCTCTTGGCAATGCCCCATAGATTCTCTATGGGGTTCAGGTCAGGCGAGTTTGCTGGCCAATCAAGCACAGTAATACCATGGTCATTGAACCAGGTTTTGGTACTTTTGGCAGTGTGGGCAGGTGCCAAGTCCTGCTGGAAAATGAAGTCAGCATCTCCATAAAGCTTGTCTGCTGAAGGAAGCATGAAGTGCTCTAAAATGTCCCGGTAGACGGCTGCGTTGACTCTGGACTTAATAAAGCACAGTGGACCAACACCAGCCGATGACATGGCTCCCCAAACCAACACAGACTGTGGAAACTTCACACTGGACTTCAAGCATCTTGGACTGTGTGCCTCTCCATTCTTCCTCCAGATTCTGGGACCTTGGTTTCCAAATGAGATGCAAAATTTGCTCTCATCAGAAAAGAGGACTTTGGACCACTGAGCAACAGACCAGTTCTTTTTTTCTTTAGCCCAGGTAAGACGCTTCTGACGTTGTTTGTTGTTCAGGAGCGGCTTGACAAGAGGAATACGACATTTGAAGCCCATGTCCAGGACCCGTCTGTGTGTGGTGGCTCTTGATGCAGTAACTCCAGCCTCAGTCCACTCCTTGTGAAACTCCCCCACACATTTGAATGGCCTTTTCCTGACAATCCTCTCCAGGCTACGGTCATCCCTGCTGCTTGTGCACCTTTTTCTTCCACACTTTTCCCTTCCACTTAACTTTCTATTAATGTGCTTTGATACAGCACTTTGAGAACATCCAACTTCTTTTGCAATTACCTTTTGAGGCTTTCCCTCCTTGTGGAGGGTGTCAATGATGGTTTTCTGCACAACTGTCAGGTCAGCAGTCTTCCCCATGATTGTGAATTCAACTGAACCAGACTGAGAGACCATTTAAAGGCTCAGGAACCCTTTGCAGGTGTTTTGGATTAATTAGCTGATTAGAGTGTGACACTTTGAGCCTACAATACTGAACCTTTTCACAATATTCTAATTTTCTGAGATTCTGAATTTGGGGTTTTCATAAGCTGTAAGCCATAATCATAAAAATTATATCAAATAAAGGCTTGAAATATCTTACTTTGCTTGTAATGAGTCTATATAATATATTAGTTTCACCTTTTAAGTTGAATTACTGAAATTAATGAACTTTTGCACGATATTCTAATTTTTTGAGTTTCACCTGTAGATGCATACGGCACGAGATAGTAGAGGTGTATACGGCACATGATATTAGATGTATACGGCACATTATATTGTGTGGAGTGTGTTGCAGGTGTGTGTTCAACAGCAGAGCTCTCAGCAGGTTGTGTGTTGGGACTGACTGTAGACGACCCCAGACTCACTTTACCTCAGAAACGCGGTAAAATCGTCTCTGACCTGCAGCAGAGTACAGGTACATGTGACTCAACACACAGATGTGTGCAGCTGGAGGTGTGTGTGTTTATTTGACTCTGAGCTCTGGGAGCCGCTGCGTCTCCATGCAGATGAACCGGGTTCGAATCCTGGCAGAGTCTGATCCAAGATCTGTCTCTCTCACTCTCAGCTGCCTGTCTCACTGCATCAGTGCATTATATATTTCACTGTGTAATCAGTGTTTTCCTGCAGCTTAGTCGTGTGTGTGTGTGTGTGTGTGTGTGTGTGTGTGTGTGTTAGATGATAGTCGTGTGAGGGATTTGATTCTCAGAGGAGTTGCAGCTGACTGCAGTGAGAGCGCTGTGTGGGATGCGTCTGTCCGAGACAATGTGACGCACAACCGCATGTCAGAGCAGGTAAACACACACACACACACACACACACACACCGACTCTATTGTCTTTCAGGGGTGTCAGCGTTCATTTTCCCCTGTGGTTCATTGGACTGTTGCTTGTTTTTAAACTGAACCGCCTCTTCTCTGTGGTACGCTCCTTCACAATGGTTCACATGTGATAAACAGTCCGTTTGATTTTGTTTTCTTGTGTTTGTGTCCTGACATCCTATTTGTGCAGCTGAGTTACATTGTGACAGATTCATAAACGCTCGCGCTCGCTCTCTCTCTCACCCTGCCTCTCTCTCGCGCGCTCTCACCCTGCCTCTCTCTCGCGCGCTCTCACCCTGCCTCTCTCTCTCTCGCGCTCTCTCACCCGGCCTCTCTCTCTCTCGCGCTCTCTCACCCGGCCTCTCTCTCTCTCGCGCTCTCTCACCCGGCCTCTCTCTCTCTCGCGCTCTCTCACCCGGCCTCTCGCGCTCTCTCACCCGGCCTCTCTCTCTCTCGCGCTCTCTCACCCGGCCTCTCTCTCTCTCGCGCTCTCTCACCCAGCCTCTCTCTCTCTCGCGCTCTCTCACCCGGCCTCTCTCTCTCTCGCGCTCTCTCACCCGGCCTCTCTCTCAATTCAATTTCAATTCAATTTAACGAGCTTTATTGGCATGACAAAGACATTTTGTATTGCCAAAGCAATTACATACAAAACAAAACAGGAACTAAACTAAGACATGACAACAATAATAAATATAAATAAATAGCATTAATGCAACATATGGGGTCAGTAACGGGGGGGGGGGGGGGTATTGGGGTCAGGGGTCATCGATACATCATGTGTTGTTATTGGTTGAGTTCTGGTTGTCCCGCAGGTTTCTACAGGATAGTACAAATCTTGCAGCTATATTTGCACATTCCTCTTTTTCTCCCAGAATAAAACACATTTTTTGTGTCGGGGTACATGCATTGAAATCTGGACATATGTTGTTAATTTTGGGGTAATATTTGTTTCTAATTGGTTGGTATTTTGGGCATTCTGTGAGGAAGTGCAGTTCTGTCTCAATCACTCCCAGGATGCATTGGGAGCACAGTCTGTCCTCGCGGGGTAGCCATGTCTGTCTGCGGCGGCCCGTCTCTACGGCCAGACTGTGCTCACTGAGTCTGTACATCGTCAGTGCTTTTCTTAACTTTCTGTCAGTCACTGTGGTCAGATAGTTTGCCACCGTGTACTCTCGATTTAGTGCCGAATAACATTCCAGTTTGTGTTGAGTTTTAATGGTGTTTGTCCAATGCGTGAGGTATTTCTCCTTTTCTTTGTGTATAATTTGGTTCGGCCGAATGTTTGTGAGTGTGCCGTTATCCTGAGACTGGCCGATCTCCTCAGGTGTGACTTCAGTCAGTCTCAGGACAAGCTGGCATAGGGGACTCTTCACCCCGCTCAGCTCTTGGTGTTTTAGGGCTTTATGATGGTATGTGTTGGGGTCACTTGTCTTTAGATGCTTCCAGAATTTGATGGCTCTTTTCTGAATGTTCAAAAGAAGAGGGTATTGGCCTAATTCTGCCCTGCATCCATTATTTGGGGCTTTTCTTTGGACATAAATGATTCTTTTACAGAATTCCAGATGCAGAGTTTCAATGGGATGTTTTTCCCAATTTAAATAGTCAAATTTTACAGGTGGACCCCAAACTTCACTGCCATATAATGCGATTGGTTCGATGACAGATTGGAATATTTTGAGCCAGATCCTGATCGGAATATCAATTTTAATGGATTTTTTAATGGCATAAAACGCCCTTTGTGCTTTCTCTTTGAGTTCATTCACAGCCAAAGCAAAATTACCTGTAGAACTGATTTTTAGGCAGAGGTAATTGTATGTCTTTGTGATTTCAATGCTTCTGTTTGATAATGAAAACATGTTTGTTAGTCCCTGAGATCTGGATCGCTTTTGGAAGATCATGACTTTGGTTTTTTGGTGGTTGACTGTCAGGGCCCAGGTCTGACAGTAACTCTCCAGTAATGCCAGGCTCTGCTGTAGCCCCTCTTTAGTGGGCAACAGGAGCACCAGGTCATCTGCGTAGAGGAGACACTTTATTTCTGTGTCATGTAAAGTGAGACCTCGAACGGGAGATTGTTCAATAGTTTGTGCCAACTGATTGATATACATGTTGAAGAGGGTGGGGCTTAAACTGCAGCCCTGTCTCACTCCTCGCCGTTGATGGAAAAATTTGGTTCTTTTGTTGCCAATTTTAACAGCACATTGATTGGCTCTCTCTCTCTCTCTCTCTCACCCGGCCTCTCTCTCGCGCTCTCTCTCTCTCTCTCTCTCTCTCTCTCTCTCTCTCTCTCTCTCTCTCTCACCCGGCCTCTCTCTCGCGCTCTCTCTCTCTCTCTCACCCGGCCTCTCTCTCGCGCTCTCTCTCTCTCTCTCACCCGGCCTCTCTCTCGCTCTCTCTCTCTCTATCTCACCTGGCCACACTCTCTCACCCGGCCACTCTCTCTCTCTCTCTCTCTCTCTCTCTCTCTCTCACCCGGCCGCGCTCGCTCGCTCTCTCTCACCCGGCCGCACTCGCACTCTCTTTCTCTTTCTCTCTCTCTCTCACCTGGCTGCACTCGCGCACTCACTTGCGCTCTAACTCACGCACTCACTCAGCCGCTTGCGCGCACACACTCGCATGCACACAATTCCCCAAATGTTCAAAGCAATATATACAGATGGAAGGAAAAGTAGTCAATATTTTAAATTGGTGTGTTTAATGTATTTTATAGTGTGTGTGTGTGTGTGTGTGTGTGTGTCAGGAGCTGAACAGGATGAGGAGCGAGCTGTTGGTTCCAGGTTCGAGTCTGTCTGCTGCTCCTCAGTCTCGTGTGCCGGTGCTGTTGGTTCATCACGCGGGTCGCATGCGTGGCGTGGAGCGTCTGCACTGGGGCTGCGGCTGGGATCTGCTTGTGCCCAAGGGATGGGGAATGGCATTCTGGGTGCCTCTGGTACAGACTGACAGAATGATCATGATGTTCATGTTACTGAGTGATGAAGTTGTGTCTCAGAGGAAATAAGTGTCAATACTCAGAGATGATCACTTAAAGTGACGCGCGTGTCCTTCAGCACACAGATAATGATGTTCTCTAAATCTATTCACTCTTTAAAATGTTGATTTATCAGTTCATCTCTCAAACGGGATTGTAGCGTGTCCAGATGAGATCTGATTGTGTGTTGCAGGTGTATCGTGGCGTGCGTGTCGGTGGTCTTCACATGAGTCTCAAACACTCACAGTTTAAAGGCGAGCCGCACTTCCCGCACGATTACCCAGACTGCCCTGCAGGCACGCTCTTTCAATCAGAACAGGAGGCAGAGCTTCTAGAAAAGTTTAAAAGGTGATGACACCTGGTGGTTTTTTGTGCAATTTTGGGAAAAACAGCTGAAATAATCATTTCAATTCTGTTACACTTTGAAAAATAATACATTTTTATGTCCTTGAGTGTACCAATCGTCTCTGTCGGGATAAAATATACATTTTCCTGAATATTTCAGACGCCCTCCGTCAAAACGCACCAACTACATCAAACATGGCTGCCTGGCACCATTCGTTTGCCCCTGGCAACAGCTGGCAGAGGAGTGGGAGGAGCTACTGAAACTGAACGAAGAGCCCGCGAGCAGCTGCAGAACTGAACCGCCGGACTTCACTGTTCTGAGGTCAGACATGATCACGTTTCAGTTTAGTCACATGTCTAAGTTGCTTTTTTCTGTAAGACGCTGGTTTTATTTATCTGTAAGCATGCACAAATGAATCATCTGAGTGTTCATTAGGACGTTTCTCCTTTTATAAATGAGTGAATGAACGGGTAAAATGGATTCAGATATTCAGTTTCCGTCTGTTCTGAGCATGTGCAGACCTTGTACTGTGTGTTAATGAGAAATCGCTGTGTTTGCAGGAGCGTGAAGGTTTTGCGGCAGCTGTCGTCGTGGTGTCGCCCCCCTCGTGGTCAGCGAGCGTCACACAGGAACTCTCCTCTGCCTCTGACCCATGTGACGGCTGCGGTGCTGCGGCAGGAATGGGGGCGCAGTCTGGTGTGGGTGCGTCTGCGTTTGTTGAGTAAAGGACAGCCGGCACTGCACGCCATAGTGTGCGTTCCCACGACCTCTGACCTCCAGATGCTGCTCAAAGATAGACGCAGCAGTGGCCCACAGGAGCCCCGACACAAAGACCACCTGAAACATCTGTGCAAACGCAAAGCCAGCCCCGCCCCTACAAATAAAGACTCCACCCCCAAAGACTCTGACCCCGCCTCTTCTGTGATCAGTTCATCACTTGTTCGGGGGGTGTGGGCACCGCCGCTGCCGAGCGTGCTGTCTCACTGCAGTCGTGTGACGCTGGGCTGGGTGCAGCAGGGTGATTTCTCTCTGGCGGCGGGCGGCGGCGAGGCGCTGGCATTCATCAGTGTGTCTGGACTGTTACACACACTCCTTCAGCAGCCGCAGGAGCAGCGCGGTGTCGTTCTGCTGCGGAACCCCTCATCACTGCAGTACCGCTACGCTCAGATCAGCATCGATATTTAAACCGAGACTGTCACGTGACCGAGCCGCACTGTGATGCGTGCAACACCGTATAGATCCTGTTTGTGTTTGATCAGCACGTTCACAGCTGTGTCGCATCTCATAGATTCGATGTGCAGGAGTGCATGTGCTGCTATTTACGTCATTTACTTTTCCATTGTTTTAATTTATAGTTTAGTTTGAAGTGCTCTGGCATTTATGAATGTGTAAGAACTGTGATATGAGAGATGCAGTTATGATTTACTGAGACCAGATTAATGATTTCAGCATAATGTTTCATTAAATACTTTATTAATTTCTGTTTAGGTCACACAAATGAATGTTAATGAATAAATCTTCCAGTTGATCGAGATAAAATACGATCTTTGCTCTGATTATTTATGACAACCCAAATACAAGCACTTTGTTGTGTGTGCTTGTGTTTATGCGCGTGCGTGAGTGTGCGCGCGTGTGTTTGTGGATGCAAGTGTGAGTGTGTGTGTGCGCGCGCGAGTGCGTGTAACCCCACCCACAAATAAACATGATGTAGAAGATAGTGCAACACTAACACACTATTACTGGTGCAGTGTAATTGAGATTCATTCAGAGTTCACTAGAATATCGATCATCTGAAATAGAATTAGACTCTATAGAATCACTGTAGAGATTGTTTAGATCAGGGGATTTGAATATGATGACCCCCTCACTACAATATAAAAAGGAAGCTGCAGATGTTCATATAAACGCCATTTATACTGTGTGAGGAAAAATAATTAGTGAGATATTTCAAAGAAATCTTTTATTGTAGTCCTACTAAAGCCAAAAAACAATGATCAGATTGGTTTTACTTTGTATTAAGTTGAGAGCATTATTGATGTCCAGTGTTTGAAAGAATTTTTATGATACCTGTATGGAGAAAATGAATGGGAAAATATTAGTGTGCGTACACTGTTGTGCTCTGTTGTTCATGTTCAAAATGAGATGTGTTGTGATTGGTTGGCTGTATGGTTCACTGAAATTAGTTTTACAACAATCCTACAAAGTAAATAAGGAACAGCGAGTGATCCACCATATTGGCTGTCACATGAGGGGATGAGTGAGGGGCAAAGGTCACCAGGAAGTAGGTGCCTGTCAATGCTAAAGCTCCTCCTGTGTGAGAAGACATTATAATAATGAGTTCAATGACAGGATGAACAGATGTGAACACACTTGATTCAGAGGAGCGTTGATTTAAACGGTTCACAATGTGATCCAAGCGCTAGTTTTATCGGGTTTGAAGAGCTCAGTGCCATCTAATTTTCTCCTGAACGCTAAACGTTTGATTCTGATTATATGAAATATTTCTGAAGCTCAACTGCTTGAGTATGAAGATAAAGTATGATGATAGAGTTTCATTTCCAGCTAACACACACTGACAGAATGTAAATCTGGAATTAACTGTAAATCAATTTGAATAAAAGCATCTGCTATATGTGTAAATGATTCTCTCCTGTAGTGTGATGTGATTCTCTCCAGCAGTGTGATGTGATTCTCTCCAGCAGTGTGATGTGATTCTCTCGTGTAGTGTGATGTGATTCTCTCGTGTAGTGTGACGTGATTCTCTCCTGTAGTGTGATTCTCTCCAGCAGTGTGATGTGATTCTCTCCAGCAGTGTGATGTGATTCTCTCCTGTAGTGTGACGTGATTCTCTCCAGTGGTGTGATGTGATGTGATTCTCTCCTGTAGTGTGATGTGATTCTCTCCTGCAGTGTGATGTGATTCTCTCCTGCAGTGTGATGTGATTCTCTCCTGCAGTGTGATGTGATTCTCTCCTGCAGTGTGATGTGATGTGATTCTCTCCTGCAGTGTGATGTGATGTGATTCTCTCCTGCAGTGTGATGTGATGTGATTCTCTCCTGTAGTGTGATGTGATTCTCTCCTGTAGTGTGATGTGATTCTCTCCTGCAGTGTGATGTGATGTGATTCTCTCCAGCAGTGTGATGGAACGTGATTCTCTCCAGCAGTGTGATGTGATTCTCTTCAGTAGTGTGACGTGATTCTCTCCTGCAGTGTGATGTGATTCTCTCCTGTAGTGTGATGGGATTCTCTCCAGCGGTGTGATGTGATTCTATCCTGTAGTGTGATGTGATTCTCTCTTGTAGTGTGATGTGATTCTCTCCAGCAGTGTGATGTGATTCTCTTCAGTAGTGTGACGTGATTCTCTCCAGCAGTGTGATGTGATTCTCTTCAGTAGTGTGACATTATTCTCTCCTGCAGTGTGACGTGATTCTCTCCTGTAGTGTGATGTGATGTGATTCTCTCCTGTAGTGTGATGTGATTCTCTCCAGCGGTGATGTGATTCTCTCCAGTAGTGTGATGTGATTCTCTCCAGCGGTGATGTGATTCTCTCCTGTAGTGTGATGTGATTCTCTCCTGTAGTGTGACGTGATTCTTTCCAGTAGTGTGATGTGATTCTCTCCTGCAGTGTGACGTGATTCTCTCCTGCAGTGTGACGTGATTCTCTCCTGCGGTGTGATGTGATTCTCTCCAGCGTTGTGATGTGATTCTCTCCTGTAGTGTGATGTGATGTGATGTGATTCTCCCATGTACTGTGATTCTTTCCAGCAGTGTGATGTGATTCTCTCCTGTACTGTGATTCTCTCCAGCAGTGTGATGTGATTCTCTCCAGCGGTGTGATGTGATTCTATCGTGTAGTGTGATGTGATTCTATCCTGTAGTGTGATGTGATTCTATCCTGTAGTGTGATGTGATTCTCTCCAGCAGTGTGATGTGATTCTCTCCAGTAGTGTGATGTGATTCTCTCCAGTAGTGTGATGTGATTCTCTCCTGCAGTATGACATGATGTGATTCTCTCCTGTACTGTGATTCTCTCCAGTAGTGTGATGTGATTCTCTCCTGTAGTGTGATGTGATGTGATTCTCTCCAGTAGTGTGATGTGATTCTCTCCTGCAGTGTGATGTGATTCTCTCCTGCAGTGTGATGTGATGTGATTCTCTCCAGCAGTGTGATGTGATTCTCTCCAGCAGTGTGATGTGATGTGATTCTCTCCTGCAGTGTGATGTGATGTGATTCTCTCCAGCAGTGTGATGTGATTCTCTCCTGTAGTGTGATGTGATTCTCTCCAGCAGTGTGATGTGATTCTCTCCAGCAGTGTGATGTGATTCTCTCCAGCAGTGTGATGTGATGTGATTCTCTCCTGTAGTGTGATGTGATTCTCTCCTGCAGTGTGATGTGATTCTCTCCTGTAGTGTGATGTGATTCTCTCCTGCAGTGTGATGTGATTCTCTCCTGCAGTGTGATGTGATGTGATTCTCTCCTGTAGTGTGATGTGATTCTCTCCTGTAGTGTGATGTGATTCTCTCCTGCAGTGTGATGTGATGTGATTCTCTCCAGCAGTGTGATGTGACGTGATTCTCTCCAGCAGTGTGATGTGATTCTCTTTAGTAGTGTGACGTGATTCTCTTCTGCAGTGTGATGTGATTCTCTCCTGCAGTGTGATATGATTCTCTCCTGTTGTGTGATGTGATTCTCTCCAGTAGTGTGATGGGATTCTCTCCAGCGGTGTGATGTGATTCTATCCTGTAGTATGATGTGATTCTCTCTTGTAGTGTGACGTGATTCTCTTCAGTAGTGTGACGTGATTCTCTCCAGCAGTGTGATGTGATTCTCTTCAGTAGTGTGACGTTATTCTCTCCTGCAGTGTGATGTGATTCTCTCCTGTAGTGTGATGTGATGTGATTCTCTCCTGTAGTGTGATGTGATTCTCTCCAGCGGTGATGTGATTCTCTCCTGTAGTGTGATGTGATTCTCTCCTGTAGTGTGACATGATGTGATTCTCTCCTGTGGTGTGACATGATGTGATTCTCTCCTGTACTGTGATTCTCTCCTGTAGTGTGATGTGATTCTCTCCAGCGGTGATGTGATTCTCTCCTCTAGTGTGATGTGATTCTCTCCTGTAGTGTGATGTGATTCTCTCCAGTAGTGTGATGTGATTCTCTCCTGCAGTGTGATGTGATGTGATTCTCTGCAGCAGTGTGATGTGATTCTCTCCAGCAGTGTGATGTGATGTGATTCTCTCCAGCAGTGTGATGTGATTCTCTCCTGTAGTGTGATGTGATTCTCTCCTGCAGTGTGATGTGATTCTCTCCTGCAGTGTGATGTGATGTGATTCTCTCCAGCAGTGTGATGTGATTCTCTCCTGCAGTGTGATGTGATTCTCTCCAGCAGTGTGATGTGATTCTCTCCTGTAGTGTGATGTGATTCTCTCCAGCAGTGTGATGTGATTCTCTCCAGCAGTGTGATGTGATTCTCTCCAGCAGTGTGATGTGATGTGATTCTCTCCTGTAGTGTGATGTGATTCTCTCCTGCAGTGTGATGTGATTCTCTCCTGTAGTGTGATGTGATTCTCTCCTGCAGTGTGATGTGATTCTCTCCTGCAGTGTGATGTGATGTGATTCTCTCAAGCAGTGTGATGTGATGTGATTCTCTCCTGTAGTGTGATGTGATTCTCTCCTGTAGTGTGATGTGATTCTCTCCTGCAGTGTGATGTGATTCTCTCCTGCAGTGTGATGTGATTCTCTCCTGTAGTGTGATGTGATTCTCTCCAGTAGTGTGATGGGATTCTCTCCAGCGGTGTGATGGGATTCTATCCTGTAGTATGATGTGATTCTCTCTTGTAGTGTGATGTGATTCTCTTCAGTAGTGTGACGTGATTCTCTCCAGCAGTGTGATGTGATTCTCTTCAGTAGTGTGACGTTATTCTCTCCTGCAGTGTGATGTGATTCTCTCCTGTAGTGTGATGTGATGTGATTCTCTCCTGTAGTGTGATGTGATTCTCTCCAGCGGTGATGTGATTCTCTCCTGTAGTGTGATGTGATTCTCTCCTGTAGTGTGACATGATGTGATTCTCTCCTGTGGTGTGACATGATGTGATTCTCTCCTGTACTGTGATTCTCTCCAGTAGTGTGATGTGATTCTCTCCAGCGGTGATGTGATTCTCTCCTGTAGTGTGATGTGATTCTCTCCTGTAGTGTGATGTGATTCTCTCCTGTAGTGTGATGTGATTCTCTCCAGTAGTGTGATGTGATTCTCTCCTGCAGTGTGATGTGATGTGATTCTCTGCAGCAGTGTGATGTGATTCTCTCCAGCAGTGTGATGTGATGTGATTCTCTCCAGCAGTGTGATGTGATTCTCTCCTGTAGTGTGATGTGATTCTCTCCTGCAGTGTGATGTGATTCTCTCCTGCAGTGTGATGTGATGTGATTCTCTCCAGCAGTGTGATGTGATTCTCTCCTGCAGTGTGATGTGATTCTCTCCTGCAGTGTGATGTGATGTGATTCTCTCCAGCAGTGTGATGTGATTCTCTCCTGTAGTGTGATGTGATTCTCTCCAGCAGTGTGATGTGATTCTCTCCAGCAGTGTGATGTGATGTGATTCTCTCCTGTAGTGTGATGTGATTCTCTCCTGCAGTGTGATGTGATTCTCTCCTGCAGTGTGATGTGATGTGATTCTCTCCAGCAGTGTGATGTGACGTGATTCTCTCCAGCAGTGTGATGTGATTCTCTTTAGTAGTGTGACGTGATTCTCTTCTGCAGTGTGACGTGATTCTCTCCTGCAGTGTGATGTGATTCTCTCCTGTAGTGTGATGTGATTCTCTCCAGTAGTGTGATGGGATTCTCTCCAGCGGTGTGATGTGATTCTATCCTGTAGTATGATGTGATTCTCTTCAGTAGTGTGACATGATTCTCTCCAGCAGTGTGATGTGATTCTCTTCAGTAGTGTGACGTTATTCTCTCCTGCAGTGTGATGTGATTCTCTCCTGTAGTGTGATGTGATGTGATTCTCTCCTGTAGTGTGATGTGATTCTCTCCAGCGGTGATGTGATTCTCTCCTGTAGTGTGATGTGATTCTCTCCTGTAGTGTGACATGATGTGATTCTCTCCTGTGGTGTGACATGATGTGATTCTCTCCTGTACTGTGATTCTCTCCAGTAGTGTGATGTGATTCTCTCCAGCGGTGATGTGATTCTCTCCTGTAGTGTGATGTGATTCTCTCCTGTAGTGTGATGTGATTCTCTCCAGTAGTGTGATGTGATTCTCTCCTGCAGTGTGATGTGATTCTCTCCTGCAGTGTGACGTGATTCTCTCCTGCGGTGTGATGTGATTCTCTCCAGCGGTGTGATGTGATTCTCTCCTGTAGTGTGATGTGATGTGATTCTCCCATGTACTGTGATTCTTTCCAGCAGTGTGATGTGATTCTCTCCTGTACTGTGATTCTCTCCAGCAGTGTGATGTGATTCTCTCCTGTAGTGTGATGTGATTCTCTCCTGTAGTGTGATGTGATTCTCTCCTGCAGTGTGATGTGATTCTCTCCTGCAGTGTGATGTGATGTGATTCTCTCCTGTAGTGTGATGTGATTCTCTCCTGTAGTGTGATGTGATTCTCTCCTGCAGTGTGATGTGATGTGATTCTCTCCAGCAGTGTGATGTGACGTGATTCTCTCCAGCAGTGTGACGTGATTCTCTTTAGTAGTGTGACGTGATTCTCTTCTGCAGTGTGATGTGATTCTCTTCTGCAGTGTGATATGATTCTCTCCTGTAGTGTGATGTGATTCTCTCCAGCAGTGTGATGGGATTCTCTCCAGCGGTGTGATGTGATTCTATCCTGTAGTATGATGTGATTCTCTCTTGTAGTGTGATGTGATTCTCTTCAGTAGTGTGACGTGATTCTCTCCAGCAGTGTGATGTGATTCTCTTCAGTAGTGTGACGTTATTCTCTCCTGCAGTGTGATGTGATTCTCTCCTGTAGTGTGATGTGATGTGATTCTCTCCTGTAGTGTGATGTGATTCTCTCCAGCGGTGATGTGATTCTCTCCTGTAGTGTGATGTGATTCTCTCCTGTAGTGTGACATGATGTGATTCTCTCCTGTGGTGTGACATGATGTGATTCTCTCCTGTACTGTGATTCTCTCCAGTAGTGTGATGTGATTCTCTCCAGCGGTGATGTGATTCTCTCCTGTAGTGTGATGTGATTCTCTCCTGTAGTGTGATGTGATTCTCTCCAGTAGTGTGATGTGATTCTCTCCTGCAGTGTGATGTGATGTGATTCTCTGCAGCAGTGTGATGTGATTCTCTCCAGCAGTGTGATGTGATGTGATTCTCTCCAGCAGTGTGATGTGATTCTCTCCTGTAGTGTGATGTGATTCTCTCCTGCAGTGTGATGTGATTCTCTCCTGCAGTGTGATGTGATGTGATTCTCTCCAGCAGTGTGATGTGATTCTCTCCTGCAGTGTGATGTGATTCTCTCCTGCAGTGTGATGTGATGTGATTCTCTCCTGTAGTGTGATGTGATTCTCTCCAGCGGTGATGTGATTCTCTCCTGTAGTGTGATGTGATTCTCTCCTGTAGTGTGACATGATGTGATTCTCTCCTGTGGTGTGACATGATGTGATTCTCTCCTGTACTGTGATTCTCTCCAGTAGTGTGATGTGATTCTCTCCAGCGGTGATGTGATTCTCTCCTGTAGTGTGATGTGATTCTCTCCTGTAGTGTGATGTGATTCTCTCCTGTAGTGTGATGTGATTCTCTCCTGTAGTGTGATGTGATTCTCTCCAGTAGTGTGATGTGATTCTCTCCTGCAGTGTGATGTGATGTGATTCTCTGCAGCAGTGTGATGTGATTCTCTCCAGCAGTGTGATGTGATGTGATTCTCTCCAGCAGTGTGATGTGATTCTCTCCTGTAGTGTGATGTGATTCTCTCCTGCAGTGTGATGTGATTCTCTCCTGCAGTGTGATGTGATGTGATTCTCTCCAGCAGTGTGATGTGATTCTCTCCTGCAGTGTGATGTGATTCTCTCCTGCAGTGTGATGTGATGTGATTCTCTCCAGCAGTGTGATGTGATTCTCTCCTGTAGTGTGATGTGATTCTCTCCAGCAGTGTGATGTGATTCTCTCCAGCAGTGTGATGTGATGTGATTCTCTCCTGTAGTGTGATGTGATTCTCTCCTGCAGTGTGATGTGATTCTCTCCTGCAGTGTGATGTGATGTGATTCTCTCCAGCAGTGTGATGTGACGTGATTCTCTCCAGCAGTGTGATGTGATTCTCTTTAGTAGTGTGACGTGATTCTCTTCTGCAGTGTGACGTGATTCTCTCCTGCAGTGTGATGTGATTCTCTCCTGTAGTGTGATGTGATTCTCTCCAGTAGTGTGATGGGATTCTCTCCAGCGGTGTGATGGGATTCTATCCTGTAGTATGATGTGATTCTCTTCAGTAGTGTGACATGATTCTCTCCAGCAGTGTGATGTGATTCTCTTCAGTAGTGTGACGTTATTCTCTCCTGCAGTGTGATGTGATTCTCTCCTGTAGTGTGATGTGATGTGATTCTCTCCTGTAGTGTGATGTGATTCTCTCCAGCGGTGATGTGATTCTCTCCTGTAGTGTGATGTGATTCTCTCCTGTAGTGTGACATGATGTGATTCTCTCCTGTGGTGTGACATGATGTGATTCTCTCCTGTACTGTGATTCTCTCCAGTAGTGTGATGTGATTCTCTCCAGCGGTGATGTGATTCTCTCCTGTAGTGTGATGTGATTCTCTCCTGTAGTGTGATGTGATTCTCTCCAGTAGTGTGATGTGATTCTCTCCTGCAGTGTGATGTGATTCTCTCCTGCAGTGTGACGTGATTCTCTCCTGCGGTGTGATGTGATTCTCTCCAGCGGTGTGATGTGATTCTCTCCTGTAGTGTGATGTGATGTGATTCTCCCATGTACTGTGATTCTTTCCAGCAGTGTGATGTGATTCTCTCCTGTACTGTGATTCTCTCCAGCAGTGTGATGTGATTCTCTCCTGTAGTGTGATGTGATTCTCTCCTGTAGTGTGATGTGATTCTCTCCTGCAGTGTGATGTGATTCTCTCCTGCAGTGTGATGTGATGTGATTCTCTCCTGTAGTGTGATGTGATTCTCTCCTGTAGTGTGATGTGATTCTCTCCTGCAGTGTGATGTGATGTGATTCTCTCCAGCAGTGTGATGTGACGTGATTCTCTCCAGCAGTGTGATGTGATTCTCTTTAGTAGTGTGACGTGATTCTCTTCTGCAGTGTGATGTGATTCTCTCCTGCAGTGTGATATGATTCTCTCCTGTAGTGTGATGTGATTCTCTCCAGCAGTGTGATGGGATTCTCTCCAGCGGTGTGATGTGATTCTATCCTGTAGTATGATGTGATTCTCTCTTGTAGTGTGATGTGATTCTCTTCAGTAGTGTGACGTGATTCTCTCCAGCAGTGTGATGTGATTCTCTTCAGTAGTGTGACGTTATTCTCTCCTGCAGTGTGATGTGATTCTCTCCTGTAGTGTGATGTGATGTGATTCTCTCCTGTAATGTGATGTGATTCTCTCCAGCGGTGATGTGATTCTCTCCTGTAGTGTGATGTGATTCTCTCCTGTAGTGTGACATGATGTGATTCTCTCCTGTGGTGTGACATGATGTGATTCTCTCCTGTACTGTGATTCTCTCCAGTAGTGTGATGTGATTCTCTCCAGCGGTGATGTGATTCTCTCCTGTAGTGTGATGTGATTCTCTCCTGTAGTGTGATGTGATTCTCTCCAGTAGTGTGATGTGATTCTCTCCTGCAGTGTGATGTGATGTGATTCTCTGCAGCAGTGTGATGTGATTCTCTCCAGCAGTGTGATGTGATGTGATTCTCTCCAGCAGTGTGATGTGATTCTCTCCTGTAGTGTGATGTGATTCTCTCCTGCAGTGTGATGTGATTCTCTCCTGCAGTGTGATGTGATGTGATTCTCTCCAGCAGTGTGATGTGATTCTCTCCTGCAGTGTGATGTGATTCTCTCCTGCAGTGTGATGTGATGTGATTCTCTCCAGCAGTGTGATGTGATTCTCTCCTGTAGTGTGATGTGATTCTCTCCAGCAGTGTGATGTGATTCTCTCCAGCAGTGTGATGTGATTCTCTCCAGCAGTGTGATGTGATGTGATTCTCTCCTGTAGTGTGATGTGATTCTCTCCTGCAGTGTGATGTGATTCTCTCCTGTAGTGTGATGTGATTCTCTCCTGCAGTGTGATGTGATTCTCTCCTGCAGTGTGATGTGATTCTCTCCTGCAGTGTGATGTGATGTGATTCTCTCCTGCAGTGTGATGTGATGTGATTCTCTCCTGTAGTGTGATGTGATTCTCTCATGTAGTGTGATGTGATTCTCTCCTGCAGTGTGATGTGATGTGATTCTCTCCAGCAGTGTGATGTGACGTGATTCTCTCCAGCAGTGTGATGTGATTCTCTTTAGTAGTGTGACGTGATTCTCTTCTGCAGTGTGATGTGATTCTCTCCTGCAGTGTGATGTGATTCTCTCCTGTAGTGTGATGTGATTCTCTCCAGTAGTGTGATGGGATTCTCTCCAGCGGTGTGATGGGATTCTCTCCAGCAGTGTGATGTGATGTGATTCTCTCCTGTAGTGTGATGTGATTCTCTCCTGCAGTGTGATGTGATTCTCTCCTGTAGTGTGATGTGATTCTCTCCTGCAGTGTGATGTGATGTGATTCTCTCCTGCAGTGTGATGTGATGTGATTCTCTCCTGTAGTGTGATGTGATTCTCTCCTGTAGTGTGATGTGATTCTCTCCTGCAGTGTGATGTGATTCTCTCCTGCAGTGTGATGTGATGTGATTCTCTCCAGCAGTGTGATGTGACGTGATTCTCTTTAGTAGTGTGACGTGATTCTCTTCTGCAGTGTGACGTGATTCTCTCCTGCAGTGTGATATGATTCTCTCCTGTAGTGTGATGTGATTCTCTCCAGCAGTGTGATGGGATTCTCTCCAGCGGTGTGATGTGATTCTATCCTGTAGTATGATGTGATTCTCTCTTGTAGTGTGATGTGATTCTCTTCAGTAGTGTGACGTGATTCTCTCCAGCAGTGTGATGTGATTCTCTTCAGTAGTGTGACGTTATTCTCTCCTGCAGTGTGATGTGATTCTCTCCTGTAGTGTGATGTGATGTGATTCTCTCCTGTAGTGTGATGTGATTCTCTCCAGCGGTGATGTGATTCTCTCCTGTAGTGTGATGTGATTCTCTCCTGTAGTGTGACATGATGTGATTCTCTCCTGTGGTGTGACATGATGTGATTCTCTCCTGTACTGTGATTCTCTCCAGTAGTGTGATGTGATTCTCTCCAGCGGTGATGTGATTCTCTCCTCTAGTGTGATGTGATTCTCTCCTGTAGTGTGATGTGATTCTCTCCAGTAGTGTGATGTGATTCTCTCCTGCAGTGTGATGTGATGTGATTCTCTGCAGCAGTGTGATGTGATTCTCTCCAGCAGTGTGATGTGATGTGATTCTCTCCAGCAGTGTGATGTGATGTGATTCTCTCCAGCAGTGTGATGTGATTCTCTCCTGCAGTGTGATGTGATTCTCTCCTGCAGTGTGATGTGATGTGATTCTCTCCAGCAGTGTGATGTGATTCTCTCCTGCAGTGTGATGTGATTCTCTCCTGCAGTGTGATGTGATGTGATTCTCTCCAGCAGTGTGATGTGATTCTCTCCTGTAGTGTGATGTGATTCTCTCCAGCAGTGTGATGTGATTCTCTCCAGCAGTGTGATGTGATGTGATTCTCTCCTGTAGTGTGATGTGATTCTCTCCTGCAGTGTGATGTGATTCTCTCCTGCAGTGTGATGTGATTCTCTCCTGCAGTGTGATGTGATGTGATTCTCTCCTGCAGTGTGATGTGATGTGATTCTCTCCTGTAGTGTGATGTGATTCTCTCCTGTAGTGTGATGTGATTCTCTCCTGCAGTGTGATGTGATGTGATTCTCTCCAGCAGTGTGATGTGACGTGATTCTCTCCAGCAGTGTGATGTGATTCTCTTTAGTAGTGTGACGTGATTCTCTTCTGCAGTGTGATGTGATTCTCTCCTGCAGTGTGATGTGATTCTCTCCAGTAGTGTGATGGGATTCTCTCCAGCGGTGTGATGGGATTCTATCCTGTAGTATGATGTGATTCTCTCTTGTAGTGTGATGTGATTCTCTTCAGTAGTGTGACGTGATTCTCTCCAGCAGTGTGATGTGATTCTCTTCAGTAGTGTGACGTTATTCTCTCCTGCAGTGTGATGTGATTCTCTCCTGTAGTGTGATGTGATGTGATTCTCTCCTGTAGTGTGATGTGATTCTCTCCAGCGGTGATGTGATTCTCTCCTGTAGTGTGATGTGATTCTCTCCTGTAGTGTGACATGATGTGATTCTCTCCTGTGGTGTGACATGATGTGATTCTCTCCTGTACTGTGATTCTCTCCAGTAGTGTGATGTGATTCTCTCCAGCGGTGATGTGATTCTCTCCTGTAGTGTGATGTGATTCTCTCCTGTAGTGTGATGTGATTCTCTCCAGTAGTGTGATGTGATTCTCTCCTGCAGTGTGATGTGATGTGATTCTCTGCAGCAGTGTGATGTGATTCTCTCCAGCAGTGTGATGTGATGTGATTCTCTCCAGCAGTGTGATGTGATTCTCTCCTGCAGTGTGATGTGATTCTCTCCTGCAGTGTGATGTGATGTGATTCTCTCCAGCAGTGTGATGTGATTCTCTCCTGCAGTGTGATGTGATTCTCTTTAGTAGTGTGACGTGATTCTCTTCTGCAGTGTGATGTGATTCTCTCCTGCAGTGTGATATGATTCTCTCCTGTAGTGTGATGTGATTCTCTTCAGTAGTGTGACGTGATTCTCTCCAGCAGTGTGATGTGATTCTCTTCAGTAGTGTGACGTTATTCTCTCCTGCAGTGTGATGTGATTCTCTCCTGTAGTGTGATGTGATGTGATTCTCTCCTGTAGTGTGATGTGATTCTCTCCAGCGGTGATGTGATTCTCTCCTGTAGTGTGATGTGATTCTCTCCTGTAGTGTGATGTGATTCTCTCCTGTAGTGTGACATGATGTGATTCTCTCCTGTGGTGTGACATGATGTGATTCTCTCCTGTACTGTGATTCTCTCCAGTAGTGTGATGTGATTCTCTCCAGCGGTGATGTGATTCTCTCCTGTAGTGTGATGTGATTCTCTCCTGTAGTGTGATGTGATTCTCTCCAGTAGTGTGATGTGATTCTCTCCTGCAGTGTGATGTGATGTGATTCTCTCCTGCAGTGTGATGTGATGTGATTCTCTGCAGCAGTGTGATGTGATTCTCTCCAGCAGTGTGATGTGATGTGATTCTCTCCAGCAGTGTGATGTGATTCTCTCCTGTAGTGTGATGTGATTCTCTCCTGCAGTGTGATGTGATTCTCTCCTGCAGTGTGATGTGATGTGATTCTCTCCAGCAGTGTGATGTGATTCTCTCCTGCAGTGTGATGTGATTCTCTCCTGCAGTGTGATGTGATGTGATTCTCTCCAGCAGTGTGATGTGATTCTCTCCTGTAGTGTGATGTGATTCTCTCCAGCAGTGTGATGTGATTCTCTCCAGCAGTGTGATGTGATTCTCTCCAGCAGTGTGATGTGATGTGATTCTCTCCTGTAGTGTGATGTGATTCTCTCCTGCAGTGTGATGTGATTCTCTCCTGCAGTGTGATGTGATTCTCTCCTGTAGTGTGATGTGATTCTCTCCTGCAGTTTGATGTGATTCTCTCCTGCAGTGTGATGTGATGTGATTCTCTCCTGCAGTGTGATGTGATGTGATTCTCTCCTGTAGTGTGATGTGATTCTCTCCTGTAGTGTGATGTGATTCTCTCCTGCAGTGTGATGTGATGTGATTCTCTCCAGCAGTGTGATGTGACGTGATTCTCTCCAGCAGTGTGATGTGATTCTCTTTAGTAGTGTGACGTGATTCTCTTCTGCAGTGTGATGTGATTCTCTCCTGCAGTGTGATGTGATTCTCTCCTGTAGTGTGATGTGATTCTCTCCAGTAGTGTGATGGGATTCTCTCCAGCGGTGTGATGGGATTCTATCCTGTAGTATGATGTGATACTCTCTTGTAGTGTGATGTGATTCTCTTCAGTAGTGTGACGTGATTCTCTCCAGCAGTGTGATGTGATTCTCTTCAGTAGTGTGACATTATTCTCTCCTGCAGTGTGATGTGATTCTCTCCTGTAGTGTGATGTGATGTGATTCTCTCCTGTAGTGTGATGTGATTCTCTCCAGCGGTGATGTGATTCTCTCCTGTAGTGTGATGTGATTCTCTCCTGTAGTGTGACATGATGTGATTCTCTCCTGTGGTGTGACATGATGTGATTCTCTCCTGTACTGTGATTCTCTCCAGTAGTGTGATGTGATTCTCTCCAGCGGTGATGTGATTCTCTCCTGTAGTGTGATGTGATTCTCTCCTGTAGTGTGATGTGATTCTCTCCTGTAGTGTGATGTGATTCTCTCCAGTAGTGTGATGTGATTCTCTCCTGTAGTGTGATGTGATTCTCTCCAGTAGTGTGATGTGATTCTCTCCTGCAGTGTGATGTGATGTGATTCTCTGCAGCAGTGTGATGTGATTCTCTCCAGCAGTGTGATGTGATGTGATTCTCTCGAGCAGTGTGATGTGATTCTCTCCTGTAGTGTGATGTGATTCTCTCCTGCAGTGTGATGTGATTCTCTCCTGCAGTGTGATGTGATGTGATTCTCTCCAGCAGTGTGATGTGATTCTCTCCTGCAGTGTGATGTGATTCTCTCCTGCAGTGTGATGTGATGTGATTCTCTCCAGCAGTGTGATGTGATTCTCTCCTGTAGTGTGATGTGATTCTCTCCAGCAGTGTGATGTGATTCTCTCCAGCAGTGTGATGTGATTCTCTCCAGCAGTGTGATGTGATGTGATTCTCTCCTGTAGTGTGATGTGATTCTCTCCTGCAGTGTGATGTGATTCTCTCCTGCAGTGTGATGTGATTCTCTCCTGCAGTGTGATGTGATTCTCTCCTGCAGTGTGATGTGATGTGATTCTCTCCTGCAGTGTGATGTGATGTGATTCTCTCCTGTAGTGTGATGTGATTCTCTCCTGTAGTGTGATGTGATTCTCTCCTGCAGTGTGATGTGATGTGATTCTCTCCAGCAGTGTGATGTGACGTGATTCTCTCCAGCAGTGTGATGTGATTCTCTTTAGTAGTGTGACGTGATTCTCTTCTGCAGTGTGATGTGATTCTCTCCTGCAGTGTGATGTGATTCTCTCCTGTAGTGTGATGTGATTCTCTCCAGCGGTGTGATGGGATTCTCTCCAGCGGTGTGATGGGATTCTATCCTGTAGTATGATGTGATTCTCTCTTGTAGTGTGATGTGATTCTCTTCAGTAGTGTGACGTGATTCTCTCCAGTAGTGTGATGTGATTCTCTCCAGCGGTGATGTGATTCTCTCCTGTAGTGTGATGTGATTCTCTCCTGTAGTGTGATGTGATTCTCTCCAGTAGTGTGATGTGATTCTCTCCTGCAGTGTGATGTGATGTGATTCTCTGCAGCAGTGTGATGTGATTCTCTCCAGCAGTGTGATGTGATGTGATTCTCTCCAGCAGTGTGATGTGATTCTCTCCTGCAGTGTGATGTGATTCTCTCCTGCAGTGTGATGTGATGTGATTCTCTCCAGCAGTGTGATGTGATTCTCTCCTGCAGTGTGATGTGATTCTCTCCTGCAGTGTGATGTGATGTGATTCTCTCCAGCAGTGTGATGTGATTCTCTCCTGTAGTGTGATGTGATTCTCTCCAGCAGTGTGATGTGATTCTCTCCAGCAGTGTGATGTGATTCTCTCCAGCAGTGTGATGTGATGTGATTCTCTCCTGTAGTGTGATGTGATTCTCTCCTGCAGTGTGATGTGATTCTCTCCTGTAGTGTGATGTGATTCTCTCCTGCAGTTTGATGTGATTCTCTCCTGCAGTGTGATGTGATGTGATTCTATCCTGCAGTGTGATGTGATGTGATTCTCTCCTGTAGTGTGATGTGATTCTCTCCTGTAGTGTGATGTGATTCTCTCCTGCAGTGTGATGTGATGTGATTCTCTCCAGCAGTGTGATGTGACGTGATTCTCTCCAGCAGTGTGATGTGATTCTCTTTAGTAGTGTGACGTGATTCTCTTCTGCAGTGTGATGTGATTCTCTCCTGCAGTGTGATGTGATTCTCTCCTGTAGTGTGATGTGATTCTCTCCAGTAGTGTGATGGGATTCTCTCCAGCGGTGTGATGGGATTCTATCCTGTAGTATGATGTGATACTCTCTTGTAGTGTGATGTGATTCTCTTCAGTAGTGTGACGTGATTCTCTCCAGCAGTGTGATGTGATTCTCTTCAGTAGTGTGACATTATTCTCTCCTGCAGTGTGATGTGATTCTCTCCTGTAGTGTGATGTGATGTGATTCTCTCCTGTAGTGTGATGTGATTCTCTCCAGCGGTGATGTGATTCTCTCCTGTAGTGTGATGTGATTCTCTCCTGTAGTGTGACATGATGTGATTCTCTCCTGTGGTGTGACATGATGTGATTCTCTCCTGTACTGTGATTCTCTCCAGTAGTGTGATGTGATTCTCTCCAGCGGTGATGTGATTCTCTCCTGTAGTGTGATGTGATTCTCTCCTGTAGTGTGATGTGATTCTCTCCTGTAGTGTGATGTGATTCTCTCCAGTAGTGTGATGTGATTCTCTCCTGTAGTGTGATGTGATTCTCTCCAGTAGTGTGATGTGATTCTCTCCTGCAGTGTGATGTGATGTGATTCTCTGCAGCAGTGTGATGTGATTCTCTCCAGCAGTGTGATGTGATGTGATTCTCTCGAGCAGTGTGATGTGATTCTCTCCTGTAGTGTGATGTGATTCTCTCCTGCAGTGTGATGTGATTCTCTCCTGCAGTGTGATGTGATGTGATTCTCTCCAGCAGTGTGATGTGATTCTCTCCTGCAGTGTGATGTGATTCTCTCCTGCAGTGTGATGTGATGTGATTCTCTCCAGCAGTGTGATGTGATTCTCTCCTGTAGTGTGATGTGATTCTCTCCAGCAGTGTGATGTGATTCTCTCCAGCAGTGTGATGTGATTCTCTCCAGCAGTGTGATGTGATGTGATTCTCTCCTGTAGTGTGATGTGATTCTCTCCTGCAGTGTGATGTGATTCTCTCCTGCAGTGTGATGTGATTCTCTCCTGCAGTGTGATGTGATGTGATTCTCTCCTGCAGTGTGATGTGATGTGATTCTCTCCTGCAGTGTGATGTGATGTGATTCTCTCCTGTAGTGTGATGTGATTCTCTCCTGTAGTGTGATGTGATTCTCTCCTGCAGTGTGATGTGATGTGATTCTCTCCAGCAGTGTGATGTGACGTGATTCTCTCCAGCAGTGTGATGTGATTCTCTTTAGTAGTGTGACGTGATTCTCTTCTGCAGTGTGATGTGATTCTCTCCTGCAGTGTGATGTGATTCTCTCCTGTAGTGTGATGTGATTCTCTCCAGCGGTGTGATGGGATTCTCTCCAGCGGTGTGATGGGATTCTATCCTGTAGTATGATGTGATTCTCTCTTGTAGTGTGATGTGATTCTCTTCAGTAGTGTGACGTGATTCTCTCCAGCAGTGTGACGTGATTCTCTCCAGCAGTGTGATGTGATTCTCTTCAGTAGTGTGACGTTATTCTCTCCTGCAGTGTGATGTGATTCTCTCCTGTAGTGTGATGTGATGTGATTCTCTCCTGTAGTGTGATGTGATGTGATTCTCTCCTGTAGTGTGATGTGATTCTCTCCAGCGGTGATGTGATTCTCTCCTGTAGTGTGATGTGATACTCTCCTGTAGTGTGACATGATGTGATTCTCTCCTGTGGTGTGACATGATGTGATTCTCTCCAGTAGTGTGATGTGATTCTCTCCTGTAGTGTGATGTGATTCTCTCCAGTAGTGTGATGTGATTCTCTCCTGCAGTGTGATGTGATTCTCTCCTGCAGTGTGACGTGATTCTCTCCTGCGGTGTGACGTGATTCTCTCCAGCGGTGTGATGTGATTCTCTCCTGTAGTGTGATGTGATGTGATTCTCCCATGTACTGTGATTCTTTCCAGCAGTGTGATGTGATTCTCTCCTGTACTGTGATTCTCTCCAGCAGTGTGATGTGATTCTCTCCTGCAGAGTGATGTGATTCTCTCCAGCGGTGTGATGTGATTCTATCGTGTAGTGTGATGTGATTCTATCCTGTAGTGTGATGTGATTCTCTCCAGCAGTGTGATGTGATTCTCTCCAGCAGTGTGATGTGATTCTCTCCAGTAGTGTGATGTGATTCTCTCCAGTAGTGTGATGTGATTCTCTCCTGTGGTGTGATGTGATTCTCTCCTGCAGAGTGATGTGATTCTCTCCAGCGGTGTGATGTGATTCTATCGTGTAGTGTGATGTGATTCTATCCTGTAGTGTGATGTGATTCTCTTCAGCAGTGTGATGTGATTCTCTGCTGTAGTGTGATGTGATTCTCTCCAGCGGTGATGTGATTCTCTCCTGTAGTGTGATGTGATTCTCTCCTGTAGTGTGATGTGATTCTCTCCTGTAGTGTGATGTGATTCTCTCCAGTAGTGTGATGTGATTCTCTCCTGTAGTGTGATGTGATTCTCTCCTGTAGTGTGATGTGATTCTCTCCAGTAGTGTGATGTGATTCTCTCCTGCAGTGTGATTTGATGTGATTCTCTGCAGCAGTGTGATGTGATTCTCTCCAGCAGTGTGATGTGATGTGATTCTCTCCAGCAGTGTGATGTGATTCTCTCCTGTAGTGTGATGTGATTCTCTCCTGCAGTGTGATGTGATTCTCTCCTGCAGTGTGATGTGATGTGATTCTCTCCAGCAGTGTGATGTGATTCTCTCCTGCAGTGTGATGTGATTCTCTCCTGCAGTGTGATGTGATGTGATTCTCTCCAGCAGTGTGATGTGATTCTCTCCTGTAGTGTGATGTGATTCTCTCCAGTAGTGTGATGGGATTCTCTCCAGCGGTGTGATGGGATTCTATCCTGTAGTATGATGTGATTCTCTCTTGTAGTGTGATGTGATTCTCTTCAGTAGTGTGACGTGATTCTCTCCAGCAGTGTGATGTGATTCTCTTCAGTAGTGTGACGTTATTCTCTCCTGCAGTGTGACGTTATTCTCTCCTGTAGTGTGATGTGATGTGATTCTCTCCTGTAGTGTGATGTGATTCTCTCCAGCGGTGATGTGATTCTCTCCTGTAGTGTGATGTGATTCTCTCCTGTAGTGTGACATGATGTGATTCTCTCCTGTGGTGTGACATTGTGATTCTCTCCTGTACTGTGATTCTCTCCAGTAGTGTGATGTGATTCTCTCCAGCGGTGATGTGATTCTCTCCTGTAGTGTGATGTGATTCTCTCCTGTAGTGTGATGTGATTCTCTCCAGTAGTGTGATGTGATTCTCTCCTGCAGTGTGATGTGATTCTCTCCTGCAGTGTGACGTGATTCTCTCCTGCGGTGTGATGTGATTCTCTCCAGCGGTGTGATGTGATTCTCTCCTGTAGTGTGATGTGATGTGATTCTCCCATGTACTGTGATTCTTTCCAGCAGTGTGATGTGATTCTCTCCTGTACTGTGATTCTCTCCAGCAGTGTGATGTGATTCTCTCCTGCAGAGTGATGTGATTCTCTCCAGCGGTGTGATGTGATTCTATCGTGTAGTGTGATGTGATTCTATCCTGTAGTGTGATGTGATTCTATCCAGCAGTGTGATGTGATTCTCTCCAGCAGTGTGATGTGATTCTCTCCAGCAGTGTGATGTGATTCTCTCCAGTAGTGTGATGTGATTCTCTCCTGTGGTGTGATGTGATTCTCTCCTGCAGTATGACATGATGTGATTTTCTCCTGTACTGTGATTCTCTCCAGTAGTGTGATGTGATTCTCTCCTGTAGTGTGATGTGATGTGATTCTCTGCAGCAGTGTGATGTGATTCTCTCCAGCAGTGTGATGTGATGTGATTCTCTGCAGCAGTGTGATGTGATTCTCTCCAGCAGTGTGATGTGATGTGATTCTCTCCAGCAGTGTGATGTGATTCTCTCCTGTAGTGTGATGTGATTCTCTCCTGTAGTGTGATGTGATTCTCTCCTGTAGTGTGATGTGATTCTCTCCTGCAGTGTGATGTGATGTGATTCTCTCCTGCAGTGTGATGTGATGTGATTCTCTCCAGCGGTAATGTGATTCTCTCCAGTAGTGTAATGTGATTCTCTCCAGCAGTGTGATGTGATGTGATTCTCTCCAGCAGTATGATGTGATGTGATTCTCTCCAGTAGTGTGATGTGATTCTCTCCAGCAGTGTGATGTGATTCTCTCCAGCAGTGTGATGTGATGTGATGTGATTCTCTCCAGCAGTGTGATGTGATTCTCTCCTGCAGTGTGATGTGATTCTCTCCTGCAGTGTGATGTGATTCTCTCCTGCAGTGTGATGTGATTCTCTCCTGCTGTGTGATGTGATTCTCTACTTCAGTGTGATGTGATGTGATTCTCTCCTGCAGTGTGATGTGATGTGATTCTCTCCTGTAGTGTGATTCTCTCCTGTAGTGTGATTCTCTCCTGTAGTGTGATGTGATGTGGTTCTCTCCAGCAGAGTGATGTGGTTCTCTCCAGCATTGTGATGTGGTTCTCTCCAGCAGTGTGATGTGATTCTCTCCTGTAGTGTACTGTGATTCTCTCCTGCGGTGTGATGTGATTCTCTCACGTAGTGTGATTCTCTCCCGTAGTGTGATGTGATTCTCTCCCGTAGTGTGATGTGATTCTCTCCTGTAGTGTAATTCTCTCCTGTAGTGTGATTCTCTCCTGTAGTGTGATGTGATTCTCTCCAGCAGTGTGATGTGATTCTCTCCTGTAGTGTGATGTGATTCTCTCCAGTGGTGTGATGTGATGTGATTCTCTCCTGTAGTGTGATGTGATTTTGTCCTGTAGTGTGATGTGATTCTCTCCAGCAGTGTGATGTGATTCTCTCCTGCAGTGTGATGTGATTCTCTCCTGCAGTGTGATGTGATTCTCTCCTGCAGTGTGATGTGATTCTCTCCTGCTGTGTGATGTGATTCTCTACTTCAGTGTGATGTGATGTGATTCTCTCCTGCAGTGTGATGTGATGTGATTCTCTCCTGTAGTGTGATTCTCTCCTGTAGTGTGATTCTCTCCTGTAGTGTGATGTGATGTGGTTCTCTCCAGCAGAGTGATGTGGTTCTCTCCAGCATTGTGATGTGGTTCTCTCCAGCAGTGTGATGTGATTCTCTCCTGTAGTGTACTGTGATTCTCTCCTGCGGTGTGATGTGATTCTCTCACGTAGTGTGATTCTCTCCCGTAGTGTGATGTGATTCTCTCCCGTAGTGTGATGTGATTCTCTCCTGTAGTGTAATTCTCTCCTGTAGTGTGATTCTCTCCTGTAGTGTGATGTGATTCTCTCCAGCAGTGTGATGTGATTCTCTCCTGTAGTGTGATGTGATTCTCTCCAGTGGTGTGATGTGATGTGATTCTCTCCTGTAGTGTGATGTGATTTTGTCCTGTAGTGTGATGTGATTCTCTCCAGCAGTGTGATGTGATGTGATTCTCTCCAGCAGTGTGATGTGATGTGATTCTCTCCAGCAGTGTGATGTGATTCTCTCCAGCAGTGTGATGTGATGTGATTCTCTCCAGCAGTGTGATGTGATTCTCTCCTGTAGTGTGATTTGATTTTCTCCTGCAGTGTGATGTGATGTGATTCTCTCCAGCAGTGTGATGTGATTCTCTCCCGTAGTGTGATGTGATTCTCTCCCGTAGTGTGATGTGATTCTATCCTGTAGTGTGATGTGATTCTCTCCAGCGGTGATGTGATTCTCTCCTGTAGTGTGATGTGATGTGATTCTCTCCTGTAGTGTGATGTGATGTGATTCTCTTCAGCAGTGTGATGTGATTCTCTTCAGCAGTGATGTGATTCTCTCCTGTAGTGTGATGTGATTCTCTCCAGCGGTCTTGTGATTCTCTCCTGTAGTGTGATGTGATGTGGTTCTCTCCAGCAGAGTGATGTGGTTCTCTCCAGCAGAGTGATGTGGTTCTCTCCAGCAGTGTGATGTGATTCTCTCCTGTAGTGTGATGTGATTTCTCTCCTGTAGTGTGATGTGATTCTCTCCAGTGGTGTGATGTGATGTGATTCTCTCCTGTAGTGTGATGTGATTTTGTCCTGTAGTGTGATGTGATTCTCTCCAGCAGTGTGATGTGATGTGATTCTCTCCAGCAGTGTGATGTGATGTGATTCTCTCCAGCAGTGTGATGTGATTCTCTCCAGCAGTGTGATGTGATGTGATTCTCTCCAGCAGTGTGATGTGATTCTCTCCTGTAGTGTGATTTGATTTTCTCCTGCAGTGTGATGTGATGTGATTCTCTCCAGCAGTGTGATGTGATTCTCTCCCGTAGTGTGATGTGATTCTCTCCCGTAGTGTGATGTGATTCTCTCCTGTAGTGTGATGTGATTCTCTCCAGCGGTGATGTGATTCTCTCCTGTAGTGTGATGTGATGTGATTCTCTCCTGTAGTGTGATGTGATGTGATTCTCTTCAGCAGTGTGATGTGATTCTCTTCAGCAGTGATGTGATTCTCTCCTGTAGTGTGATGTGATTCTCTCCAGCGGTGATGTGATTCTCTCCTGTAGTGTGATGTGATGTGGTTCTCTCCAGCAGAGTGATGTGGTTCTCTCCAGCAGAGTGATGTGGTTCTCTCCAGCGGTGTGATGTGATTCTCTCCTGTAGTGTACTGTGATTCTCTCCCGTAGTGTGATGTGATTCTCTCCCGTAGTGTGATGTGATTCTCTCCAGCAGTGTGATTTGATTTTCTCCTGCAGTGTGATGTGATGTGATTCTCTCCTGTAGTGTGATGTGATTATCTCCTGTAGTGTACTGTGATTCTCTCCAGCAGTGTGATGTGATTCTCTCCCGTAGTGTGATGTGATTCTCTCCTGTAGTGTGATGTGATGTGATTCTCTCCAGCGGTGATGTGATTCTCTCCTGTAGTGTGATGTGATGTGATTCTCTCCTGTAGTGTGATTTGATGTGATTCTCTTCAGCAGTGTGATCTGATTCTCTCCTGTAGTGTGATGTGGTTCTCTCCAGCGGTGTGATGTGATTCTCTACTGCGGTGTGATGTGATTCTCTCCTGCGGTGTGATGTGATTCTCTCCAGTGGTGTGATGTGATGTGATTCTCTCCTGTACTGTGATTCTTTCCAGTAGTGTGAAGTGATTCTCTCCTGTACTGTGATTCTCTCCAGCAGTGTGATGTGATTCTCTCCTGCAGAGTTATGTGATTCTCTCCAGTGGTGTGATGTGATTCTATCCTATAGTGTGATGTGATTCTATCCTGTAGTGTGATGTCATTCTCTCTAGCAGTGTGATGTGATTCTCTCCAGTAGTGTGATGTGATTCTTTCCTGTGGTGTGATGTGATTCTCTCCTGTGGTGTGATGTGATTCTCTCCTGCAGTGTGACATGATGTGATTCTCTCCAGCAGTGTGATGTGATTCTCTCATGTAGTGTGATGTGATTCTCTCCAGCAGTGTGATGTGATTCTCTCCAGCAGTGTGATGTGATTCTCTCCAGCAGTGTGATGTGATGTGATTCTCTCCTGTAGTGTGATGTGATTCTCTCCTGCAGTGTGATGTGATTCTCTCCTGTAGTGTGATGTGATTCTCTCCTGCAGTGTGATGTGATTCTCTCCTGTAGTGTGATGTGATTCTCTCCTGCAGTGTGATGTGATTCTCTCCTGCAGTGTGATGTGATTCTCTCCTGCAGTGTGATGTGATGTGATTCTCTCCTGCAGTGTGATGTGATGTGATTCTCTCCTGTAGTGTGATGTGATTCTCTCCTGTAGTGTGATGTGATTCTCTCCTGCAGTGTGATGTGATGTGATTCTCTCCAGCAGTGTGATGTGACGTGATTCTCTCCAGCAGTGTGATGTGATTCTCTTCTGCAGTGTGATGTGATTCTCTCCTGCAGTGTGATGTGATTCTCTCCTGTAGTGTGATGTGATTCTCTCCAGTAGTGTGATGGGATTCTCTCCAGCGGTGTGATGGGATTCTATCCTGTAGTATGATGTGATTCTCTCTTGTAGTGTGATGTGATTCTCTTCAGTAGTGTGACGTGATTCTCTCCAGCAGTGTGATGTGATTCTCTTCAGTAGTGTGACGTTATTCTCTCCTGCAGTGTGATGTGATTCTCTCCTGTAGTGTGATGTGATGTGATTCTCTCCTGTAGTGTGATGTGATTCTCTCCAGCGGTGATGTGATTCTCTCCTGTAGTGTGATGTGATTCTCTCCTGTAGTGTGACATGATGTGATTCTCTCCTGTGGTGTGACATGATGTGATTCTCTCCTGTACTGTGATTCTCTCCAGTAGTGTGATGTGATTCTCTCCAGCGGTGATGTGATTCTCTCCTGTAGTGTGATGTGATTCTCTCCTGTAGTGTGATGTGATTCTCTCCTGTAGTGTGATGTGATTCTCTCCAGTAGTGTGATGTGATTCTCTCCTGTAGTATGATGTGATTCTCTCCTGTAGTGTGATGTGATTCTCTCCTGTAGTGTGATGTGATTCTCTCCAGTAGTGTGATGTGATTCTCTCCTGCAGTGTGATGTGATGTGATTCTCTGCAGCAGTGTGATGTGATTCTCTCCAGCAGTGTGATGTGATGTGATTCTCTCCAGCAGTGTGATGTGATTCTCTCCTGCAGTGTGATGTGATTCTCTCCTGCAGTGTGATGTGATTCTCTCCTGCAGTGTGATGTGATGTGATTCTCTCCTGCAGTGTGATGTGATTCTCTCCTGCAGTGTGATGTGATGTGATTCTCTCCTGTAGTGTGATGTGATTCTCTCCTGTAGTGTGATGTGATTCTCTCCAGCAGTGTGATGTGATTCTCTCCAGCAGTGTGATGTGATGTGATTCTCTCCTGTAGTGTGATGTGATTCTCTCCTGCAGTGTGATGTGATTCTCTCCTGCAGTGTGATGTGATTCTCTCCTGCAGTGTGATGTGATGTGATTCTCTCCTGCAGTGTGATGTGATGTGATTCTCTCCTGTAGTGTGATGTGATTCTCTCCTGTAGTGTGATGTGATTCTCTCCTGCAGTGTGATGTGATGTGATTCTCTCCAGCAGTGTGATGTGACGTGATTCTCTCCAGCAGTGTGATGTGATTCTCTTTAGTAGTGTGACGTGATTCTCTTCTGCAGTGTGATGTGATTCTCTCCTGCAGTGTGATGTGATTCTCTCCTGTAGTGTGATGTGATTCTCTCCAGTAGTGTGATGGGATTCTCTCCAGCGGTGTGATGGGATTCTATCCTGTAGTATGATGTGATTCTCTCTTGTAGTGTGATGTGATTCTCTTCAGTAGTGTGACGTGATTCTCTCCAGCAGTGTGATGTGATTCTCTTCAGTAGTGTGACGTTATTCTCTCCTGCAGTGTGACGTTATTCTCTCCTGTAGTGTGATGTGATGTGATTCTCTCCTGTAGTGTGATGTGATTCTCTCCAGCGGTGATGTGATTCTCTCCTGTAGTGTGATGTGATTCTCTCCTGTAGTGTGACATGATGTGATTCTCTCCTGTGGTGTGACATGATGTGATTCTCTCCTGTACTGTGATTCTCTCCAGTAGTGTGATGTGATTCTCTCCAGCGGTGATGTGATTCTCTCCTGTAGTGTGATGTGATTCTCTCCTGTAGTGTGATGTGATTCTCTCCAGTAGTGTGATGTGATTCTCTCCTGCAGTGTGATGTGATTCTCTCCTGCAGTGTGACGTGATTCTCTCCTGCGGTGTGATGTGATTCTCTCCAGCGGTGTGATGTGATTCTCTCCTGTAGTGTGATGTGATGTGATTCTCCCATGTACTGTGATTCTTTCCAGCAGTGTGATGTGATTCTCTCCTGTACTGTGATTCTCTCCAGCAGTGTGATGTGATTCTCTCCTGCAGAGTGATGTGATTCTCTCCAGCGGTGTGATGTGATTCTATCGTGTAGTGTGATGTGATTCTATCCTGTAGTGTGATGTGATTCTCTCCAGCAGTGTGATGTGATTCTCTCCAGCAGTGTGATGTGATTCTCTCCAGTAGTGTGATGTGATTCTCTCCAGTAGTGTGATGTGATTCTCTCCTGTGGTGTGATGTGATTCTCTCCTGCAGTATGACATGATGTGATTCTCTCCTGTACTGTGATTCTCTCCAGTAGTGTGATGTGATTCTCTCCTGTAGTGTGATGTGATGTGATTCTCTGCAGCAGTGTGATGTGATTCTCTCCAGCAGTTTGATGTGATGTGATTCTCTGCAGCAGTGTGATGTGATTCTCTCCAGCAGTGTGATGTGATGTGATTCTCTCCAGCAGTGTGATGTGATTCTCTCCTGTAGTGTGATGTGATTCTCTCCTGTAGTGTGATGTGATTCTCTCCTGTAGTGTGATGTGATTCTCTCCTGCAGTGTGATGTGATGTGATTCTCTCCTGCAGTGTGATGTGATGTGATTCTCTCCAGCGGTAATGTGATTCTCTCCAGTAGTGTGATGTGATTCTCTCCAGCAGTGTGATGTGATGTGTTTCTCTCCAGCAGTATGATGTGATGTGATTCTCTCCAGCAGTGTGATGTGATTCTCTCCTGCAGTGTGATGTGATTCTCTCCTGCAGTGTGATGTGATTCTCTACTTCAGTGTGATGTGATGTGATTCTCTCCTGCAGTGTGATGTGATGTGATTCTCTCCTGTAGTGTGATTCTCTCCTGTAGTGTGATTCTCTCCTGTAGTGTGATGTGATTCTCTCCTGTAGTGTACTGTGATTCTCTCCCGTAGTGTGATGTGATTCTCTCCCGTAGTGTGATGTGATTCTCTCCTGTAGTGTGATGTGATTCTCTCCTGCAGTGTGATGTGATTCTCTCCTGCAGTGTGATGTGATGTGATTCTCTCCTGCAGTGTGATGTGATGTGATTCTCTCCTGCAGTGTGATGTGATTCTCTCCTGCAGTGTGATGTGATTCTCTCCTGTAGTGTACTGTGATTCTCTCCCGTAGTGTAATGTGATTCTCTCCCGTAGTGTGATGTGATTCTCTCCTGTAGTGTAATGTGATTCTCTTCAGCAGTGTGATGTGATTCTCTTCAGCAGTGTGATATGATTCTCTCCTGTAGTGTGATGTGATTCTCTCCAGCGGTGATGTGATTCTCTCCTGTAGTGTGATGTGATGTGGTTCTCTCCAGCAGAGTGATGTGGTTCTCTCCAGCATTGTGATGTGGTTCTCTCCAGCGGTGTGATGTGATTCTCTCCTGTAGTGTACTGTGATTCTCTCCTGCGGTGTGATGTGATTCTCTCACGTAGTGTGATTCTCTCCCGTAGTGTGATGTGATTCTCTCCCGTAGTGTGATGTGATTCTCTCCTGTAGTGTAATTCTCCCCTGTAGTGTGATTCTCTCCTGTAGTGTGATGTGATTCTCTCCAGCAGTGTGATGTGATTCTCTCCTGTAGTGTGATGTGATTTCTCTCCTGTAGTGTGATGTGATTCTCTCCAGTGGTGTGATGTGATGTGATTCTCTCCTGTAGTGTGATGTGATTCTGTCCTGTAGTGTGATGTGATTCTCTCCAGCAGTGTGATGTGATGTGATTCTCTCCAGCAGTGTGATGTGATGTGATTCTCTCCAGCAGTGTGATGTGATTCTCTCCAGCAGTGTGATGTGATGTGATTCTCTCCAGCAGTGTGATGTGATTCTCTCCTGTAGTGTGATTTGATTTTCTCCTGCAGTGTGATGTGATGTGATTCTCTCCAGCAGTGTGATGTGATTCTCTCCCGTAGTGTGATGTGATTCTCTCCCGTAGTGTGATGTGATTCTCTCCTGTAGTGTGATGTGATTCTCTCCAGCGGTGATGTGATTCTCTCCAGTAGTGTGATGTGATGTGATTCTCTCCTGTAGTGTGATGTGATGTGATTCTCTCCTGTAGTGTGATGTGATGTGATTCTCTTCAGCAGTGTGATGTGATTCTCTTCAGCAGTGATGTGATTCTCTCCTGTAGTGTGATGTGATTCTCTCCAGCGGTGATGTGATTCTCTCCTGTAGTGTGATGTGATGTGGTTCTCTCCAGCAGAGTGATGTGGTTCTCTCCAGCAGAGTGATGTGGTTCTCTCCAGCGGTGTGATGTGATTCTCTCCTGTAGTGTACTGTGATTCTCTCCCGTAGTGTGATGTGATTCTCTCCCGTAGTGTGATGTGATTCTCTCCCGTAGTGTGATGTGATTCTCTCCCGTAGTGTGATGTGATTCTCTCCAGCAGTGTGATTTGATTTTCTCCTGCAGTGTGATGTGATGTGATTCTCTCCTGTAGTGTGATGTGATTATCTCCTGTAGTGTACTGTGATTCTCTCCAGCAGTGTGATGTGATTCTCTCCCGTAGTGTGATGTGATTCTCTCCTGTAGTGTGATGTGATGTGATTCTCTCCAGCGGTGATGTGATTCTCTCCTGTAGTGTGATGTGATGTGATTCTCTCCTGTAGTGTGATTTGATGTGATTCTCTTCAGCAGTGTGATGTGATTCTCTCCTGTAGTGTGATGTGGTTCTCTCCAGCGGTGTGATGTGATTCTCTCCTGTGGTGTGATGTGATTCTCTACTGCGGTGTGATGTGATTCTCTCCTGCGGTGTGATGTGATTCTCTCCAGTGGTGTGATGTGATGTGATTCTCTCCTGTACTGTGATTCTCTCCAGCAGTGTGATGTGATTCTCTCCTGCAGAGTTATGTGATTCTCTCCAGTGGTGTGATGTGATTCTATCCTATAGTGTGATGTGATTCTATCCTGTAGTGTGATGTCATTCTCTCCAGCAGTGTGATGTGATTCTCTCCAGTAGTGTGATGTGATTCTTTCCTGTGGTGTGATGTGATTCTCTCCTGCGGTGTGACATGATGTGATTCTCTCCTGTACTGTGATTCTCTCCTGTAGTGTGATGTGATGTGATTCTCTCCTGTACTGTGATTCTCTCCAGTAGTGTGATGTGATGTGATTCTCTCCAGCGGTGATGTGATTCTCTCCTGTAGTGTGATGTGATTCTCTCCTGTAGTGTGATGTGATGAGATTCTCTGCAGCAGTGTGATGTGATTCTCTCCAGCAGTGTGATGTGATGTGATGTGATTCTCTCCAGCAGTGTGATGTGATTCTCTCCTGTAGTGTGATGTGATTCTCTCCTGCAGTGTGATGTGATGTGATTCTCTCCTGCAGTGTGATGTGATTCTCTCCAGCAGTGTGATGTGATTCTCTCCTGCAGTGTGATGTGATGTGATTCTCTCCAGCAGTGTGATGTGATTCTCTCCTGTAGTGTGATGTGATTCTCTCCAGCAGTGTGATGTGATTCTCTCCAGCAGTGTGATGTGATGTGATTCTCTCCTGTAGTGTGATGTGATTCTCTCCTGCAGTGTGATGTGATTCTCTCCTGCAGTGTGATGTGATTCTCTCCTGCAGTGTGATGTGATGTGATTATCTCCTGCAGTGTGATGTGATGTGATTCTCTCCTGTAGTGTGATGTGATTCTCTCCTGTAGTGTGATGTGATTCTCTCCTGCAGTGTGATGTGATGTGATGTGACGTGATTCTCTCCAGCATTGTGATGTGATTCTCTTTAGTAGTGTGACGTGATTCTCTTCTGCAGTGTGATGTGATTCTCTCCTGCAGTGTGATGTGATTCTCTCCTGTAGTGTGATGTGATTCTCTCCAGTAGTGTGATGGGATTCTCTCCAGCGGTGTGATGTGATTCTATCCTGTAGTATGATGTGATTCTCTCTTGTAGTGTGATGTGATTCTCTTCAGTAGTGTGACGTGATTCTCTCCAGCAGTGTGATGTGATTCTCTTCAGTAGTGTGACGTTATTCTCTCCTGCAGTGTGATGTGATTCTCTCCTGTAGTGTGATGTGATGTGATTCTCTCCTGTAGTGTGATGTGATTCTCTCCAGCGGTGATGTGATTCTCTCCTGTAGTGTGATGTGATTCTCTCCTGTAGTGTGACATGATGTGATTCTCTCCTGTGGTGTGACATGATGTGATTCTCTCCTGTACTGTGATTCTCTCCAGTAGTGTGATGTGATTCTCTCCAGCGGTGATGTGATTCTCTCCTGTAGTGTGATGTGATTCTCTCTTGTAGTGTGATGTGATTCTCTCCAGTAGTGTGATGTGATTCTCTCCTGCAGTGTGATGTGATTCTCTCCTGCAGTGTGACGTGATTCTCTCCTGCGGTGTGATGTGATTCTCTCCAGCGGTGTGATGTGATTCTCTCCTGTAGTGTGATGTGATGTGATTCTCCCATGTACTGTGATTCTTTCCAGCAGTGTGATGTGATTCTCTCCTGTACTGTGATTCTCTCCAGCAGTGTGATGTGATTCTCTCCTGCAGAGTGATGTGATTCTCTCCAGCGGTGTGATGTGATTCTCTCCTGCTGTGTGATGTGATTCTCTCCTGCAGTATGACATGATGTGATTCTCTCCTGTACTGTGATTCTCTCCAGTAGTGTGATGTGATTCTCTCCTGTAGTGTGATGTGATGTGATTCTCTGCAGCAGTGTGATGTGATTCTCTCCAGCAGTGTGATGTGATGTGATTCTCTGCAGCAGTGTGATGTGATTCTCTCCAGCAGTGTGATGTGATGTGATTCTCTCCAGCAGTGTGATGTGATTCTCTCCTGTAGTGTGATGTGATTCTCTCCTGTAGTGTGATGTGATTCTCTCCTGTAGTGTGATGTGATTCTCTCCTGCAGTGTGATGTGATGTGATTCTCTCCTGCAGTGTGATGTGATGTGATTCTCTCCTGCATTGTGATGTGATGTGATTCTCTCCAGTAGTGTGATGTGATTCTCTCCAGCAGTGTGATGTGATGTGATTCTCTCCAGCAGTGTGATGTGATGTGATTCTCTCCAGTAGTGTGATGTGATTCTCTCCAGCAGTGTGATGTGATTCTCTCCAGCAGTGTGATGTGATGTGATGTGATTCTCTCCAGCAGTGTGATGTGATTCTCTCCTGCAGTGTGATGTGATTCTCTCCTGCAGTGTGATGTGATTCTCTCCTGCAGTGTGATGTGATTCTCTACTTCAGTGTGATGTGATGTGATTCTCTCCTGCTGTGTGATGTGATGTGATTCTCTCCTGTAGTGTGATTCTCTCCTGTAGTGTGATGTGATTCTCTCCTGTAGTGTACTGTGATTCTCTCCAGCAGTGTGATGTGATTCTCTCCCGTAGTGTAATGTGATTCTCTCCTGTAGTGTGATGTGATTCTCTCCCGTAGTGTGATGTGATTCTCTCCTGTAGTGTGATGTGATTCTCTACTGCAGTGTGATGTGATTCTCTCCTGCAGTGTGATGTGATGTGATTCTCTCCTGCAGTGTGATGTGATGTGATTCTCTCCTGCAGTGTGATGTGATGTGATTCTCTCCTGCAGTGTGATGTGATTCTCTCCTGTAGTGTACTGTGATTCTCTCCCGTAGTGTAATGTGATTCTCTCCCGTAGTGTGATGTGATTCTCTCCCGTAGTGTGATGTGATTCTCTCCTGTAGTGTGATGTGATTCTCTCCTGTAGTGTAATGTGATTCTCTTCAGCAGTGTGATGTGATTCTCTTCAGCAGTGTGATGTGATTCTCTCCTGTAGTGTGATGTGATTCTCTCCAGCGGTGATGTGATTCTCTCCTGTAGTGTGATGTGATGTGGTTCTCTCCAGCAGAGTGATGTGGTTCTCTCCAGCATTGTGATGTGGTTCTCTCCAGCGGTGTGATGTGATTCTCTCCTGTAGTGTACTGTGATTCTCTCCTGCGGTGTGATGTGATTCTCTCACGTAGTGTGATTCTCTCCCGTAGTGTGATGTGATTCTCTCCTGTAGTGTAATTCTCTCCTGTAGTGTGATTCTCTCCTGTAGTGTGATGTGATTCTCTCCAGCAGTGTGATGTGATTCTCTCCTGTAGTGTGATGTGATTCTCTCCAGCGGTGATGTGATTCTCTCCTGTAGTGTGATGTGATTCTCTCCTGTAGTGTAATATGATGTGATTCTCTCCTGTGGTGTGACATGATGTGATTCTCTCCTGTACTGTGATTCTCTCCAGTAGTGTGATGTGATTCTCTCCAGCGGTGATGTGATTCTCTCCTGTAGTGTGATGTGATTCTCTCCTGTAGTGTGATGTGATTCTCTCCAGTAGTGTGATGTGATTCTCTCCTGCAGTGTGATGTGATTCTCTCCTGCAGTGTGACGTGATTCTCTCCTGCGGTGTGATGTGATTCTCTCCAGCGGTGTGATGTGATTCTCTCCTGTAGTGTGATGTGATGTGATTCTCCCATGTACTGTGATTCTTTCCAGCAGTGTGATGTGATTCTCTCCTGTACTGTGATTCTCTCCAGCAGTGTGATGTGATTCTCTCCAGTGGAGTGATGTGATTCTATCGTGTAGTGTGATGTGATTCTATCCTGTAGTGTGATGTGATTCTATCCTGTAGTGTGATGTGATTCTCTCCAGCAGTGTGATGTGATTCTCTCCAGCAGTGTGATGTGATTCTCTCCAGTAGTGTGATGTGATTCTCTCCAGTAGTGTGATGTGATTCTCTCCTGTGGTGTGATGTGATTCTCTCCTGCAGTATGACATGATGTGATTCTCTCCTGTACTGTGATTCTCTCCAGTAGTGTGATGTGATTCTCTCCTGTAGTGTGATGTGATGTGATTCTCTGCAGCAGTGTGATGTGATTCTCTCCAGCAGTGTGATGTGATGTGATTCTCTCCAGCAGTGTGATGTGATGTGATTCTCTCCAGCAGTGTGATGTGATTCTCTCCTGTAGTGTGATGTGATTCTCTCCTGTAGTGTGATGTGATTATCTCCTGTAGTGTACTGTGATTCTCTCCAGCAGTGTGATGTGATTCTCTCCCGTAGTGTGATGTGATTCTCTCCTGTAGTGTGATGTGATGTGATTCTCTCCAGCGGTGATGTGATTCTCTCCTGTAGTGTGATGTGATGTGATTCTCTCCTGTAGTGTGATGTGATGTGATTCTCTTCAGCAGTGTGATGTGATTCTCTCCTGTAGTGTGATGTGGTTCTCTCCAGCGGTGTGATGTGATTCTCTCCTGTGGTGTGATGTGATTCTCTACTGCGGTGTGATGTGATTCTCTCCTGCGGTGTGATGTGATTCTCTCCAGTGGTGTGATGTGATGTGATTCTCTCCTGTACTGTGATTCTTTCCAGTAGTGTGAAGTGATTCTCTCCTGTACTGTGATTCTCTCCAGCAGTGTGATGTGATTCTCTCCTGCAGAGTTATGTGATTCTCTCCAGTGGTGTGATGTGATTCTATCCTATAGTGTGATGTGATTCTATCCTGTAGTGTGATGTGATTCTCTCCAGCAGTGTGATGTGATTCTCTCCAGTAGTGTGATGTGATTCTTTCCTGTGGTGTGATGTGATTCTCTCCTGTGGTGTGATGTGATTCTCTCCTGCAGTGTGACATGATGTGATTCTCTCCTGTACTGTGATTCTCTCCTGTAGTGTGATGTGATGTGATTCTCTCCTGTACTGTGATTCTCTCCAGTAGTGTGATGTGATGTGATTCTCTCCAGCGGTGATGTGATTCTCTCCTGTAGTGTGATGTGATTCTCTCCTGTAGTGTGATGTGATGAGATTCTCTGCAGCAGTGTGATGTGATTCTCTCCAGCAGTGTGATGTGATGTGATGTGATGTGATTCTCTGCAGCAGTGTGATGTGATTCTCTGCAGCAGTGTGATGTGATGTGATTCTCTCCAGCAGTGTGATGTGATTCTCTCCTGTAGTGTGATGTGATTCTCTCCCGCAGTGTGATGTGATTCTCTCCCGTAGTGTGATCTGATGTGATGTGATTCTCTCCTGTAGTGTGATGTGATTCTCTCCTGTAGTGTGATGTGATTCTCTCCTGCAGTGTGATGTGATGTGATTCTCTCCAGCAGTGTGATGTGATTCTCTCCTGTAGTGTGATGTGATGAGATTCTCTGCAGCAGTGTGATGTGATTCTCTCCAGCAGTGTGATGTGATGTGATTCTCTCCAGCAGTGTGATGTAATTCTCTCCTGTAGTGTGATGTGATTCTCTCCTGCAGTGTGATGTGATTCTCTCCAGCGGTGATGTGATTCTCTCCTGTAGTGTGATGTGATGTGATTCTCTCCTGTAGTGTGATGTGATGTGATTCTCTCCTGTAGTGTGATGTGATGTGATTCTCTTCAGCAGTGTGATGTGATTCTCTTCAGCAGTGATGTGATTCTCTCCTGTAGTGTGATGTGATTCTCTCCAGCGGTGATGTGATTCTCTCCTGTAGTGTGATGTGATGTGGTTCTCTCCAGCAGAGTGATGTGGTTCTCTCCAGCAGAGTGATGTGGTTCTCTCCAGCGGTGTGATGTGATTCTCTCCTGTAGTGTACTGTGATTCTCTCCCGTAGTGTGATGTGATTCTCTCCCGTAGTGTGATGTGATTCTCTCCCGTAGTGTGATGTGATTCTCTCCCGTAGTGTGATGTGATTCTCTCCAGCAGTGTGATTTGATTTTCTCCTGCAGTGTGATGTGATGTGATTCTCTCCTGTAGTGTGATGTGATTATCTCCTGTAGTGTACTGTGATTTTCTCCAGCAGTGTGATGTGATTCTCTCCCGTAGTGTGATGTGATTCTCTCCTGTAGTGTGATGTGATGTGATTCTCTCCAGCGGTGATGTGATTCTCTCCTGTAGTGTGATGTGATGTGATTCTCTCCTGTAGTGTGATTTGATGTGATTCTCTTCAGCAGTGTGATGTGATTCTCTCCTGCGGTGTGATGTGATTCTCTCCAGTGGTGTGATGTGATGTGATTCTCTCCTGTACTGTGATTCTTTCCAGTAGTGTGAAGTGATTCTCTCCTGTACTGTGATTCTCTCCAGCAGTGTGATGTGATTCTCTCCTGCAGAGTTATGTGATTCTCTCCAGTGGTGTGATGTGATTCTATCCTATAGTGTGATGTGATTCTATCCTGTAGTGTGATGTCATTCTCTCCAGCAGTGTGATGTGATTCTCTCCAGTAGTGTGATGTGATTCTTTCCTGTGGTGTGATGTGATTCTCTCCTGTGGTGTGATGTGATTCTCTCCTGCAGTGTGACATGATGTGATTCTCTCCTGTACTGTGATTCTCTCCTGTAGTGTGATGTGATGTGATTCTCTCCTGTACTGTGATTCTCTCCAGTAGTGTGATGTGATGTGATTCTCTCCAGCGGTGATGTGATTCTCTCCTGTAGTGTGATGTGATGAGATTCTCTGCAGCAGTGTGATGTGATTCTCTCCAGCAGTGTGATGTGATGTGATTCTCTCCAGCAGTGTGATGTGATTCTCTCCTGTAGTGTGATGTGATTCTCTCCTGCAGTGTGATGTGATGTGATTCTCTCCTGCAGTGTGATGTGATTCTCTCCAGCAGTGTGATGTGATTCTCTCCTGCAGTGTGATGTGATGTGATTCTCTCCAGCAGTGTGATGTGATTCTCTCCTGTAGTGTGATGTGATTCTCTCCAGCAGTGTGATGTGATTCTCTCCAGCAGTGTGATGTGATGTGATTCTCTCCTGTAGTGTGATGTGATTCTCTCCTGCAGTGTGATGTGATTCTCTCCTGCAGTGTGATGTGATTCTCTCCTGCAGTGTGATGTGATGTGATTCTCTCCTGCAGTGTGATGTGATGTGATTCTCTCCTGTAGTGTGATGTGATTCTCTCCTGTAGTGTGATGTGATTCTCTCCTGCAGTGTGATGTGATGTGATGTGACGTGATTCTCTCCAGCATTGTGATGTGATTCTCTTTAGTAGTGTGACGTGATTCTCTTCTGCAGTGTGATGTGATTCTCTCCTGCAGTGTGATGTGATTCTCTCCTGTAGTGTGATGTGATTCTCTCCAGTAGTGTGATGGGATTCTCTCCAGCGGTGTGATGTGATTCTATCCTGTAGTATGATGTGATTCTCTCTTGTAGTGTGATGTGATTCTCTTCAGTAGTGTGACGTGATTCTCTCCAGCAGTGTGATGTGATTCTCTTCAGTAGTGTGACGTTATTCTCTCCTGCAGTGTGATGTGATTCTCTCCTGTAGTGTGATGTGATGTGATTCTCTCCTGTAGTGTGATGTGATTCTCTCCAGCGGTGATGTGATTCTCTCCTGTAGTGTGATGTGATTCTCTCCTGTAGTGTGACATGATGTGATTCTCTCCTGTGGTGTGACATGATGTGATTCTCTCCTGTACTGTGATTCTCTCCAGTAGTGTGATGTGATTCTCTCCAGCGGTGATGTGATTCTCTCCTGTAGTGTGATGTGATTCTCTCCTGTAGTGTGATGTGATTCTCTCCAGTAGTGTGATGTGATTCTCTCCTGCAGTGTGATGTGATTCTCTCCTGCAGTGTGACGTGATTCTCTCCTGCGGTGTGATGTGATTCTCTCCAGCGGTGTGATGTGATTCTCTCCTGTAGTGTGATGTGATGTGATTCTCCCATGTACTGTGATTCTTTCCAGCAGTGTGATGTGATTCTCTCCTGTACTGTGATTCTCTCCAGCAGTGTGATGTGATTCTCTCCTGCAGAGTGATGTGATTCTCTCCAGCGGTGTGATGTGATTCTCTCCTGCGGTGTGATGTGATTCTCTCCTGCAGTATGACATGATGTGATTCTCTCCTGTACTGTGATTCTCTCCAGTAGTGTGATGTGATTTTCTCCTGTAGTGTGATGTGATGTGATTCTCTGCAGCAGTGTGATGTGATTCTCTCCAGCAGTGTGATGTGATGTGATTCTCTGCAGCAGTGTGATGTGATTCTCTCCAGCAGTGTGATGTGATGTGATTCTCTCCAGCAGTGTGATGTGATTCTCTCCTGTAGTGTGATGTGATTCTCTCCTGTAGTGTGATGTGATTCTCTCCTGTAGTGTGATGTGATTCTCTCCTGCAGTGTGATGTGATGTGATTCTCTCCTGCAGTGTGATGTGATGTGATTCTCTCCTGCATTGTGATGTGATGTGATTCTCTCCAGCAGTGTGATGTGATGTGATTCTCTCCAGCAGTGTGATGTGATGTGATTCTCTCCAGTAGTGTGATGTGATTCTCTCCAGCAGTGTGATGTGATTCTCTCCAGCAGTTTGATGTGATGTGATGTGATTCTCTCCAGCAGTGTGATGTGATTCTCTCCTGCAGTGTGATGTGATTCTCTCCTGCAGTGTGATGTGATTCTCTACTTCAGTGTGATGTGATGTGATTCTCTCCTGCAGTGTGATGTGATGTGATTCTCTCCTGTAGTGTGATTCTCTCCTGTAGTGTGATGTGATTCTCTCCTGTAGTGTACTGTGATTCTCTCCAGCAGTGTGATGTGATTCTCTCCCGTAGTGTGATGTGATTCTCTCCCGTAGTGTGATGTGATTCTCTCCTGTAGTGTGATGTGATTCTCTACTGCAGTGTGATGTGATTCTCTCCTGCAGTGTGATGTGATGTGATTCTCTCCTGCAGTGTGATGTGATGTGATTCTCTCCTGCAGTGTGATGTGATGTGATTCTCTCCTGCAATGTGATGTGATTCTCTCCTGTAGTGTACTGTGATTCTCTCCCGTAGTGTAATGTGATTCTCTCCCGTAGTGTGATGTGATTCTCTCCTGTAGTGTGATGTGATTCTCTCCTGTAGTGTAATGTGATTCTCTTCAGCAGTGTGATGTGATTCTCTTCAGCAGTGTGATGTGATTCTCTCCTGTAGTGTGATGTGATTCTCTCCAGCGGTGATGTGATTCTCTCCTGTAGTGTGATGTGATGTGGTTCTCTCCAGCAGAGTGATGTGGTTCTCTCCAGCATTGTGATGTGGTTCTCTCCAGCGGTGTGATGTGATTCTCTCCTGTAGTGTACTGTGATTCTCTCCTGCGGTGTGATGTGATTCTCTCCCGTAGTGTGATGTGATTCTCTCCCGTAGTGTGATTCTCTCCTGTAGTGTGATTCTCTCCTGTAGTGTGATGTGATTCTCTCCAGCAGTGTGATGTGATTCTCTCCTGTAGTGTGATGTGATTCTCTCCAGCGGTGATGTGATTCTCTCCTGTAGTGTGATGTGATTCTCTCCTGTAGTGTGATGTGATTCTCTCCAGTAGTGTGATGTGATTCTCTCCTGCAGTGTGATGTGATTCTCTCCTGCAGTGTGATGTGATTCTCTCCAGCGGTGTGATGTGATTCTCTCCTGTAGTGTGATGTGATGTGATTCTCCCATGTACTGTGATTCTTTCCAGTAGTGTGATGTGATTCTCTCCTGTACTGTGATTCTCTCCAGCAGTGTGATGTGATTCTCTCCTGCAGAGTGATGTGATTCTCTCCAGCGGAGTGATGTGATTCTATCGTGTAGTGTGATGTGATTCTATCCTGTAGTGTGATGTGATTCTCTCCAGCAGTGTGATGTGATTCTCTCCAGCAGTGTGATGTGATTCTCTCCAGTAGTGTGATGTGATTCTCTCCAGTAGTGTGATGTGATTCTCTCCTGTGGTGTGATGTGATTCTCTCCTGCAGTATGACATGATGTGATTCTCTCCTGTACTGTGATTCTCTCCAGTAGTGTGATGTGATTCTCTCCTGTAGTGTGATGTGATGTGATTCTCTGCAGCAGTGTGATGTGATTCTCTCCAGCAGTGTGATGTGATGTGATTCTCTGCAGCAGTGTGATGTGATTCTCTCCAGCAGTGTGATGTGATGTGATTCTCTCCAGCAGTGTGATGTGATTCTCTCCTGTAGTGTGATGTGATTCTCTCCTGTAGTGTGATGTGATTATCTCCTGTAGTGTACTGTGATTCTCTCCAGCAGTGTGATGTGATTCTCTCCCGTAGTGTGATGTGATTCTCTCCTGTAGTGTGATGTGATGTGATTCTCTCCAGCGGTGATGTGATTCTCTCCTGTAGTGTGATGTGATGTGATTCTCTCCTGTAGTGTGATGTGATGTGATTCTCTTCAGCAGTGTGATGTGATTCTCTCCTGTAGTGTGATGTGGTTCTCTCCAGCGGTGTGATGTGATTCTCTCCTGTGGTGTGATGTGATTCTCTACTGCGGTGTGATGTGAATCTCTCCTGCGGTGTGATGTGATTCTCTCCAGTGGTGTGATGTGATGTGATTCTCTCCTGTACTGTGATTCTTTCCAGTAGTGTGAAGTGATTCTCTCCTGTACTGTGATTCTCTCCAGCAGTGTGATGTGATTCTCTCCAGTGGTGTGATGTGATTCTATCCTATAGTGTGATGTGATTCTATCCTGTAGTGTGATGTGATTCTCTCCAGCAGTGTGATGTGATTCTCTCCAGTAGTGTGATGTGATTCTTTCCTGTGGTGTGATGTGATTCTCTCCTGTGGTGTGATGTGATTCTCTGCTGCAGTGTGACATGATGTGATTCTCTCCTGTACTGTGATTCTCTCCTGTAGTGTGATGTGATGTGATTCTCTCCTGTAGTGTGATGTGATGTGATTCTCTCCTGTACTGTGATTCTCTCCAGTAGTGTGATGTGATGTGATTCTCTCCAGCGGTGATGTGATTCTCTCCTGTAGTGTGATGTGATTCTCTCCTGTAGTGTGATGTGATGAGATTCTCTGCAGCAGTGTGATGTGATTCTCTCCAGCAGTGTGATGTGATGTGATTCTCTGCAGCAGTGTGATGTGATTCTCTGCAGCAGTGTGATGTGATGTGATTCTCTCCAGCAGTGTGATGTGATTCTCTCCTGTAGTGTGATGTGATTCTCTCCCGCAGTGTGATGTGATTCTCTCCCGTAGTGTGATCTGATGTGATGTGATTCCTTCCAGCAGTGTGATGTGATTCTCTCCAGCAGTGTGATGTGATTCTCTCCTGCAGTGTGATGTGATGTGATTCTCTCCTGTAGTGTGATGTGATTCTCTCCTGTAGTGTGATGTGATTCTCTCCTGCAGTGTGATGTGATGTGATTCTCTCCAGCAGTGTGATGTGATTCTCTCCTGTAGTGTGATGTGATGAGATTCTCTGCAGCAGTGTGATGTGATTCTCTCCAGCAGTGTGATGTGATGTGATTCTCTCCAGCAGTGTGATGTGATTCTCTCCTGCAGTGTGATGTGATTCTCTCCTGCAGTGTGATGTGATGTGATTCTCTCCAGCAGTGTGATGTGATTCTCTCCAGCAGTGTGATGTGATTCTCTCCTGCAGTGTGATGTGATTCTCTCCTGCAGTGTGATGTGATGTGATTCTCTCCAGCAGTGTGATGTGATTCTCTCCTGTAGTGTGATGTGATTCTCTCCAGCAGTGTGATGTGATTCTCTCCAGCAGTGTGATGTGATGTGATTCTCTCCTGTAGTGTGATGTGATTCTCTCCTGCAGTGTGATGTGATTCTCTCCTGCAGTGTGATGTGATTCTCTCCTGCAGTGTGATGTGATGTGATTCTCTCCTGCAGTGTGATGTGATGTGATTCTCTCCTGTAGTGTGATGTGATTCTCTCCTGTAGTGTGATGTGATTCTCTCCTGCAGTGTGATGTGATGTGATGTGACGTGATTCTCTCCAGCAGTGTGATGTGATTCTCTTTAGTAGTGTGACGTGATTCTCTTCTGCAGTGTGATGTGATTCTCTCCTGCAGTGTGATGTGATTCTCTCCAGTAGTGTGATGGGATTCTCTCCAGCGGTGTGATGTGATTCTATCCTGTAGTATGATGTGATTCTCTCTTGTAGTGTGATGTGATTCTCTTCAGTAGTGTGACGTGATTCTCTCCAGCAGTGTGATGTGATTCTCTTCAGTAGTGTGACGTTATTCTCTCCTGCAGTGTGATGTGATTCTCTCCTGTAGTGTGATGTGATGTGATTCTCTCCTGTAGTGTGATGTGATTCTCTCCAGCGGTGATGTGATTCTCTCCAGTGGTGTAATGTGATGTGATTCTCTCCTGTAGTGTGATGTGATTCTCTCCTGTAGTGTGATGTGATGTGATTCTCTCCAGTAGTTTGATGTGATTCTCTCCAGCAGTGTGATGTGATTCTCTCCAGCAGTGTGATGTGATGTGATTCTCTCCAGCAGTGTGATGTGATTCTCTCCTGTAGTGTGATGTGATTCTCTCCAGCAGTATGATGTGATTCTCTCCTGCAGTGTGATGTGATGTGATTCTCTCCTGTAGTGTGATGTGATTCTCTACTGTAGTGTACTGTGATTCTCTCCAGCAGTGTGATGTGATTCTCTCCAGCAGTGTGATGTGATTCTCTCCAGCAGTGTGATGTGATTCTCTCCTGTAGTGTGATGTGATTCTCTACTGTAGTGTACTGTGATTCTCTCCAGCAGTGTGATGTGATTCTCTCCAGCAGTGTGATGTGATTCTCTCCAGCAGTGTGATGTGATTCTCTCCTGTAGTGTGTTGTGATTCTCTCCTGTAGTGTGTTGTGATTCTCTCCTGTAGTGTGATGTGATTCTCTCCTGTAGTGTGATGTGATTCTCTTCAGCAGTATGATGTGATTCTCTCCAGCGGTGATGTGATTCTCTCCTGCAGTGTGATGTGATGTGATTCTCTCCTGTAGTGTGATGTGATTCTCTACTGTAGTGTACTGTGATTCTCTCCAGCAGTGTGATGTGATTCTCTCCAGCAGTGTGATGTGATTCTCTCCAGCAGTGTGATGTGATTCTCTCCTGTAGTGTGATGTGATTCTCTACTGTAGTGTACTGTGATTCTCTCCAGCAGTGTGATGTGATTCTCTCCAGCAGTGTGATGTGATTCTCTCCAGCAGTGTGATGTGATTCTCTCCTGTAGTGTGTTGTGATTCTCTCCTGTAGTGTGTTGTGATTCTCTCCTGTAGTGTGATGTGATTCTCTCCAGCAGTGATGTGATTCTCTCCTGCAGTGTGATGTGATGTGATTCTCTCCAGCAGTGTGATGTGATGTGATTCTCTGCAGCAGTGTGATGTGATTCTCTCCAGCAGTGTGATGTGATTCTCTCCCGTAGTGTGATGTGATTCTCTCCTGTACTGTGATGTGATTCTCTCCTGTAGTGTGATGTGATTCTCTCCTGCAGTGTGATGTAGTGTGATGTGATTCTCTCCAGCAGTGTGATGTGATGTGGTTCTCTCCAGCAGTGTGATGTGGTTCTCTCCAGCAGTGTGATGTGATTCTCTCCTGCAGTGTGATGTGATTCTCTCCAGCGGTGTGATGTGATTCTCTCCTGTAGTGTGATGTGATTCTCTTCAGCAGTGTGATGTGATTCTCTCCAGCGTTGTGATGTGATTCTCTCCTGTAGTGTGATGTGATTCTCTCCAGCGGTGATGTGATTCTCTCCTGTAGTGTGATGTGATTCTCTCCTGTAGTGTGATGTGATGTGATTCTCTGCAGCAGTGTGATGTGATGTGATTCTCTGCAGCAGTGTGATGTGATTCTCTCCAGCAGTGTGATGTGATTCTCTCCTGTAGTGTGATGTGATTCTCTACTGCAGTGTGATGTTATTCTCTCCTGTAGTGTGATGTGATGTGATTCTCTCCAGCAGTGTGATGTGATTCTCTCCTGTAGTGTGATGTGATTCTCTACTGCAGTGTGATGTTATTCTCTCCTGTAGTGTGATGTGATGTGATTCTCTGCAGCAGTGTGATGTGATTCTCTCCAGCAGTGTGATGTGATTCTCTCCTGTAGTGTGATGTGATTCTCTACTGCAGTGTGATGTTATTCTCTCCTGTAGTGTGATGTGATGTGATTCTCTCCAGCAGTGTGATGTGATTCTCTCCTGTAGTGTGATGTGATGTGATTCTCTCCAGCAGTGTGATGTGATGTGATTCTCTGCAGCAGTGTGATGTGATTCTCTCCCGTAGTGTGATGTGATTCTCTCCCGTAGTGTGATGTGATTCTCTCCTGTAGTGTGATGTGATTCTCTCCTGTAGTGTGATGTGATTCTCTCCTGCAGTGTGATGTGATGTGATTCTCTCCAGCAGTGTGATGTGATGTGGTTCTCTCCAGCAGTGTGATGTGATTCTCTCCTGCAGTGTGATGTGATTCTCTCCAGCGGTGTGATGTGATTCTCTCCTGTAGTGTGATGTGATTCTCTTCAGCAGTGTGATGTGATTCTCTTCAGCAGTGTGATGTGATTCTCTCCTGTAGTGTGATGTGATTCTCTCCAGCGGTGATGTGATTCTCTCCTGTAGTGTGATGTGATGTGGTTCTCTCCAGCAGTGTGATGTGGTAATCTCCAGCGGTGTGATGTGGTTCTCTCCAGCGGTGTGATGTGATTCTCTCCTGTGGTGTGATGTGATTCTCTCCTGCGGTGTGATGTGATTCTCTCCTGTAGTGTGATGTGATGTGATTCTCTTCTGTACTGTGATTCTCTCCAGCAGTGTGATTTGATTCTCTTCTGCAGAGTGATGTGATTCTATCCTGTAGTGTGATGTGATTCTATCCTGTAGTGTGATGTGATTCTATCCTGTAGTGTGATGTGATTCTCTCCAGCAGTGTGATGTGATTCTCTCCAGCAGTGTGATGTGATTCTCTCCAGTAGTGTGATGTGATTCTCTCCTGTGGTGTGATGTGATTCTCTCCTGCAGTATGACATGATGTTGATTCTCTCCTATACTGTGATTCTCTCCAGTAGTGTGATGTGATTCTCTCCAGCGGTGATGTGATTCTCTCCTGCAGTGTGATGTGATGTGATTCTCTCCAGCAGTGTGATGTGATTCTCTCCTGCAGTGTGATGTGATGTGATTCTCTCCAGCAGTGTGATGTGATTCTCTCCTGTAGTGTGATGTGATTCTCTCCAGCAGTGTGATGTGATTCTCTCCAGCAGTGTGATGTGATGTGATTCTCTCCTGTAGTGTGATTCTCTCCTGCAGTGTGATGTGATTCTCTCCTGCAGTGTGATGTGATTCTCTCCTGTAGTGTACTGTGATTCTCTCCAGCAGTGTGATGTGATTCTCTCCTGTAGTGTGATTCTCTCCTGTAGTGTGATGTGATTCTCTCCAGCAGTGTGATGTGATTCTCTCCTGTAGTGTGATTCTCTCCTGTAGTGTGATGTGATTCTCTCCAGCAGTGTGATGTGATTCTCTCGTGTAGTGTGATGTGATTCTCTCGTGTAGTGTGATGTGATTCTCTCGTGTAGTGTGATGTGATTCTCTCCTGTAGTGTGATGTGATGTGATTCTCTGCAGCAGTGTGATGTGATGTGATTTTCTGCAGCAGTGTGATGTGATTCTCTCCAGCAGTGTGATGTGATTCTCTCCTGTAGTGTGATGTGATTCTCTACTGCAGTGTGATGTTATTCTCTCCTGTAGTGTGATGTGATGTGATGTGATTCTCTCCAGCAGTGTGATGTGATTCTCTCATGTAGTGTGATGTGATTCTCTCCAGCAGTGTGATGTGATTCTCTCCTGTAGTGTGATGTGATGTGATTCTCTCCAGCAGTGTGATGTGATGTGATTCTCTCCTGTAGTGTGATGTGATTCTCTCCTGTAGTGTGATGTGATTCTCTCCTGCAGTGTGATGTGATGTGATTCTCTCCAGCAGTGTGATGTGATGTGGTTCTCTCCAGCAGTGTGATGTGATTCTCTCCTGCAGTGTGATGTGATTCTCTCCAGCGGTGTGATGTGATTCTCTCCTGTAGTGTGATGTGATTCTCTTCAGCAGTGTGATGTGATTCTCTTCAGCAGTGTGATGTGATTCTCTTCAGCAGTGTGATGTGATTCTCTCCTGTAGTGTGATGTGATTCTCTCCAGCGGTGATGTGATTCTCTCCTGTAGTGTGATGTGATGTGGTTCTCTCCAGCAGTGTGATGTGGTAATCTCCAGCGGTGTGATGTGGTTCTCTCCAGCGGTGTGATGTGATTCTCTCCTGTGGTGTGATGTGATTCTCTCCTGCGGTGTGATGTGATTCTCTCCTGTGGTGTGATGTGATGTGATTCTCTTCTGTACTGTGATTCTCTCCAGCAGTGTGATTTGATTCTCTTCTGCAGAGTGATGTGATTCTATCCTGTAGTGTGATGTGATTCTATCCTGTAGTGTGATGTGATTCTATCCTGTAGTGTGATGTGATTCTATCCTGTAGTGTGATGTGATTCTCTCCAGCAGTGTGATGTGATTCTCTCCAGCAGTGTGATGTGATTCTCTCCAGTAGTTTGATGTGATTCTCTCCTGTGGTGTGATGTGATTCTCTCCTGCAGTATGACATGATGTTGATTCTCTCCTATACTGTGATTCTCTCCAGTAGTGTGATGTGATTCTCTCCAGCGGTGATGTGATTCTCTCCTGCAGTGTGATGTGATGTGATTCTCTCCTGCAGTGTGATGTGATGTGATTCTCTCCAGCAGTGTGATGTGATTCTCTCCTGCAGTGTGATGTGATGTGATTCTCTCCAGCAGTGTGATGTGATTCTCTCCTGTAGTGTGATGTGATTCTCTCCAGCAGTGTGATGTGATTCTCTCCAGCAGTGTGATGTGATGTGATTCTCTCCTGTAGTGTGATGTGATTCTCTCCTGTAGTGTGATGTGATTCTCTCCTGCAGTGTGATGTGATTCTCTCCTGCAGTGTGATGTGATTCTCTCCTGTAGTGTACTGTGATTCTCTCCAGCAGTGTGATGTGATTCTCTCCTGTAGTGTGATGTGATTCTCTCCAGCAGTGTGATGTGATTCTCTCCTGTAGTGTGATTCTCTCCTGTAGTGTGATGTGATTCTCTCCAGCAGTGTGATGTGATTCTCTCGTGTAGTGTGATGTGATTCTCTCGTGTAGTGTGATGTGATTCTCTCCAGCAGTGTGATGTGATTCTCTCCAGCGGTTTGATGTCATTCTCTCGTGTAGTGTGACGTGATTCTCTCCTGTAGTGTGATTGTCTCCTGTAGTGTGATGTGATTTCTCTCCTGTAGTATGATGTGATTCTCTCCAGTGGTGTAATGTGATGTGATTCTCTCCTGTAGTGTGATGTGATGTGATTCTCTCCAGTAGTTTGATGTGATTCTCTCCAGCAGTGTGATGTGATTCTCTCCAGCAGTGTGATGTGATGTGATTCTCTCCAGCAGTGTGATGTGATTCTCTCCTGTAGTGTGATGTGATTCTCTCCAGCAGTATGATGTGATTCTCTCCTGCAGTGTGATGTGATGTGATTCTCTCCTGTAGTGTGATGTGATTCTCTACTGTAGTGTACTGTGATTCTCTCCAGCAGTGTGATGTGATTCTCTCCAGCAGTGTGATGTGATTCTCTCCAGCAGTGTGATGTGATTCTCTCCTGTAGTGTGATGTGATTCTCTACTGTAGTGTACTGTGATTCTCTCCAGCAGTGTGATGTGATTCTCTCCAGCAGTGTGATGTGATTCTCTCCAGCAGTGTGATGTGATTCTCTCCTGTAGTGTGTTGTGATTCTCTCCTGTAGTGTGTTGTGATTCTCTCCTGTAGTGTGATGTGATTCTCTCCTGTAGTGTGATGTGATTCTCTTCAGCAGTATGATGTGATTCTCTCCAGCGGTGATGTGATTCTCTCCTGTAGTGTGATGTGATGTGATTCTATGCAGCAGTGTGATGTGATTCTCTCCTGCAGTGTGATGTTATTCTCTCCTGTAGTGTGATGTGATGTGATGTGATTCTCTCCAGCAGTGTGATGTGATTCTCTCCAGCAGTGTGATGTGATTCTCTCCTGCAGTGTGATGTGATGTGATTCTCTCCAGCAGTGTGATGTGATGTGATTCTCTGCAGCAGTGTGATGTGATTCTCTCCAGCAGTGTGATGTGATTCTCTCCCGTAGTGTGATGTGATTCTCTCCTGTACTGTGATGTGATTCTCTCCTGTAGTGTGATGTGATTCTCTCCTGCAGTGTGATGTAGCGTGATGTGATTCTCTCCAGCAGTGTGATGTGATGTGGTTCTCTCCAGCAGTGTGATGTGGTTCTCTCCTGCAGTGTGATGTGATTCTCTCCAGCGGTGTGATGTGATTCTCTCCTGTAGTGTGATGTGATTCTCTTCAGCAGTGTGATGTGATTCTCTCCAGCGGTGTGATGTGATTCTCTCCTGTAGTGTGATGTGATTCTCTCCAGCGGTGATGTGATTCTCTCCTGTAGTGTGATGTGATTCTCTCCTGTAGTGTGATGTGATGTGATTCTCTGCAGCAGTGTGATGTGATGTGATTCTCTGCAGCAGTGTGATGTGATTCTCTCCAGCAGTGTGATGTGATTCTCTCCTGTAGTGTGATGTGATTCTCTCCTGCAGTGTGATGTTATTCTCTCCTGTAGTGTGATGTGATGTGATGTGATTCTCTCATGTAGTGTGATGTGATTCTCTCCAGCAGTGTGATGTGATTCTCTCCAGCAGTGTGATGTGATGTGATTCTCTGCAGCAGTGTGATGTGATTCTCTCCCGTAGTGTGATGTGATTCTCTCCTGTAGTGTGATGTGATTCTCTCCTGTAGTGTGATGTGATTCTCTCCTGCAGTGTGATGTGATGTGATTCTCTCCAGCAGTGTGATGTGATGTGGTTCTCTCCAGCAGTGTGATGTGATTCTCTCCAGCAGTGTGATGTGATGTGATTCTCTCCAGTAGTGTGATGTGATTCTCTCCAGCAGTGTGATGTGATTCTCTCCAGCAGTGTGATGTGATGTGATGTGATTCTCTCCAGCAGTGTGATGTGATTCTCTCCTGCAGTGTGATGTGATTCTCTCCTGCAGTGTGATGTGATTCTCTCCTGCAGTGTGATGTGATTCTCTACTTCAGTGTGATGTGATGTGATTCTCTCCTGCAGTGTGATGTGATGTGATTCTCTCCTGTAGTGTGATTCTCTCCTGTAGTGTGATGTGATTCTCTCCTGTAGTGTACTGTGATTCTCTCCAGCAGTATGATGTGATTCTCTCCCGTAGTGTAATGTGATTCTCTCCCGTAGTGTGATGTGATTCTTTCCTGTGGTGTGATGTGATTCTCTCCTGTGGTGTGATGTGATTCTCTCCTGCAGTGTGACATGATGTGATTCTCTCCTGTACTGTGATTCTCTCCTGTAGTGTGATGTGATGTGATTCTCTCCTGTACTGTGATTCTCTCCAGTAGTGTGATGTGATGTGATTCTCTCCAGCGGTGATGTGATTCTCTCCTGTAGTGTGATGTGATGAGATTCTCTGCAGCAGTGTGATGTGATTCTCTCCAGCAGTGTGATGTGATGTGATTCTCTCCAGCAGTGTGATGTGATTCTCTCCTGTAGTGTGATGTGATTCTCTCCTGCAGTGTGATGTGATGTGATTCTCTCCTGCAGTGTGATGTGATTCTCTCCAGCAGTGTGATGTGATTCTCTCCAGCAGTGTGATGTGATGTGATTCTCTCCTGCAGTGTGATGTGATTCTCTCCTGTAGTGTGATGTGATTCTCTCCAGCAGTGTGATGTGATGTGATTCTCTCCTGTAGTGTGATGTGATTCTCTCCTGCAGTGTGATGTGATTCTCTCCTGCAGTGTGATGTGATGTGATTCTCTCCTGCAGTGTGATGTGATGTGATTCTCTCCTGTAGTGTGATGTGATTCTCTCCTGTAGTGTGATGTGATTCTCTCCTGCAGTGTGATGTGATGTGATGTGACGTGATTCTCTCCAGCATTGTGATGTGATTCTCTTTAGTAGTGTGACGTGATTCTCTTCTGCAGTGTGATGTGATTCTCTCCTGCAGTGTGATGTGATTCTCTCCTGTAGTGTGATGTGATTCTCTCCAGTAGTGTGATGGGATTCTCTCCAGCGGTGTGATGTGATTCTATCCTGTAGAATGATGTGATTCTCTCTTGTAGTGTGATGTGATTCTCTTCAGTAGTGTGACGTGATTCTCTCCAGCAGTGTGACGTGATTCTCTTCAGTAGTGTGACGTTATTCTCTCCTGCAGTGTGATGTGATTCTCTCCTGTAGTGTGATGTGATGTGATTCTCTCCTGTAGTGTGATGTGATTCTCTCCAGCGGTGATGTGATTCTCTCCTGTAGTGTGATGTGATTCTCTCCTGTAGTGTGACATGATGTGATTCTCTCCTGTGGTGTGACATGATGTGATTCTCTCCTGTACTGTGATTCTATCCAGTAGTGTGATGTGATTCTCTCCAGCGGTGATGTGATTCTCTCCTGTAGTGTGATGTGATTCTCTCCTGTAGTGTGATGTGATTCTCTCCAGTAGTGTGATGTGATTCTCTCCTGCAGTGTGATGTGATTCTCTCCTGCAGTGTGACGTGATTCTCTCCTGCGGTGTGATGTGATTCTCTCCAGCGGTGTGATGTGATTCTCTCCTGTAGTGTGATGTGATGTGATTCTCCCATGTACTGTGATTCTTTCCAGCAGTGTGATGTGATTCTCTCCTGTACTGTGATTCTCTCCAGCAGTGTGATGTGATTCTCTCCTGCAGAGTGATGTGATTCTCTCCAGCGGTGTGATGTGATTCTCTCCTGCGGTGTGATGTGATTCTCTCCTGCAGTATGACATGATGTGATTCTCTCCTGTACTGTGATTCTCTCCAGTAGTGTGATGTGATTCTCTCCTGTAGTGTGATGTGATGTGATTCTCTGCAGCAGTGTGATGTGATTCTCTCCAGCAGTGTGATGTGATGTGATTCTCTGCAGCAGTGTGATGTGATTCTCTCCAGCAGTGTGATGTGATGTGATTCTCTCCAGCAGTGTGATGTGATTCTCTCCTGTAGTGTGATGTGATTCTCTCCTGTAGTGTGATGTGATTCTCTCCTGTAGTGTGATGTGATTCTCTCCTGCAGTGTGATGTGATGTGATTCTCTCCTGCAGTGTGATGTGATGTGATTCTCTCCTGCATTGTGATGTTATGTGATTCTCTCCAGCAGTGTGATGTGATGTGATTCTCTCCAGTAGTGTGATGTGATTCTCTCCAGCAGTGTGATGTGATTCTCTCCAGCAGTTTGATGTGATGTGATGTGATTCTCTCCAGCAGTGTGATGTGATTCTCTCCTGCAGTGTGATGTGATTCTCTCCTGCAGTGTGATGTGATTCTCTACTTCAGTGTGATGTGATGTGATTCTCTCCTGCAGTGTGATGTGATGTGATTCTCTCCTGTAGTGTGATTCTCTCCTGTAGTGTGATGTGATTCTCTCCTGTAGTGTACTGTGATTCTCTCCAGCAGTGTGATGTGATTCTCTCCCGTAGTGTAATGTGATTCTCTCCCGTAGTGTGATGTGATTCTCTCCCGTAGTGTGATGTGATTCTCTCCTGTAGTGTGATGTGATTCTCTACTGCAGTGTGATGTGATTCTCTCCTGCAGTGTGATGTGATGTGATTCTCTCCTGCAGTGTGATGTGATGTGATTCTCTCCTGCAATGTGATGTGATTCTCTCCTGTAGTGTACTGTGATTCTCTCCCGTAGTGTAATGTGATTCTCTCCCGTAGTGTGATGTGATTCTCTCCTGTAGTGTGATGTGATTCTCTCCTGTAGTGTAATGTGATTCTCTTCAGCAGTGTGATGTGATTCTCTTCAGCAGTGTGATGTGATTCTCTCCTGTAGTGTGATGTGATTCTCTCCAGCGGTGATGTGATTCTCTCCTGTAGTGTGATGTGATGTGGTTCTCTCCAGCAGAGTGATGTGGTTCTCTCCAGCATTGTGATGTGGTTCTCTCCAGCGGTGTGATGTGATTCTCTCCTGTAGTGTACTGTGATTCTCTCCTGCGGTGTGATGTGATTCTCTCACGTAGTGTGATTCTCTCCCGTAGTGTGATGTGATTCTCTCCTGTAGTGTAATTCTCTCCTGTAGTGTGATTCTCTCCTGTAGTGTGATGTGATTCTCTCCAGCAGTGTGATGTGATTCTCTCCTGTAGTGTGATGTGATTCTCTCCAGCGGTGATGTGATTCTCTCCTGTAGTGTGATGTGATTCTCTCCTGTAGTGTGATGTGATTCTCTCCAGTAGTGTGATGTGATTCTCTCCTGCAGTGTGATGTGATTCTCTCCTGCAGTGTGATGTGATTCTCTCCAGCGGTGTGATGTGATTCTCTCCTGTAGTGTGATGTGATGTGATTCTCCCATGTACTGTGATTCTTTCCAGCAGTGTGATGTGATTCTCTCCTGTACTGTGATTCTCTCCAGCAGTGTGATGTGATTCTCTCCTGCAGAGTGATGTGATTCTCTCCAGCGGAGTGATGTGATTCTATCGTGTAGTGTGATGTGATTCTATCCTGTAGTGTGATGTGATTCTCTCCAGCAGTGTGATGTGATTCTCTCCAGCAGTGTGATGTGATTCTCTCCAGTAGTGTGATGTGATTCTCTCCTGTGGTGTGATGTGATTCTCTCCTGCAGTATGACATGATGTGATTCTCTCCTGTACTGTGATTCTCTCCAGTAGTGTGATGTGATTCTCTCCTGTAGTGTGATGTGATGTGATTCTCTGCAGCAGTGTGATGTGATTCTCTCCAGCAGTGTGATGTGATGTGATTCTCTGCAGCAGTGTGATGTGATTCTCTCCAGCAGTGTGATGTGATGTGATTCTCTCCAGCAGTGTGATGTGATTCTCTCCTGTAGTGTGATGTGATTCTCTCCTGTAGTGTGATGTGATTATCTCCTGTAGTGTACTGTGATTCTCTCCAGCAGTGTGATGTGATTCTCTCCAGCAGTGTGATGTGATTCTCTCCCGTAGTGTGATGTGATGTGATTCTCTCCAGCGGTGATGTGATTCTCTCCTGTAGTGTGATGTGATGTGATTCTCTCCTGTAGTGTGATGTGATGTGATTCTCTTCAGCAGTGTGATGTGATTCTCTCCTGTAGTGTGATGTGGTTCTCTCCAGCGGTGTGATGTGATTCTCTCCTGTGGTGTGATGTGATTCTCTACTGCGGTGTGATGTGAATCTCTCCTGCGGTGTGATGTGATTCTCTCCAGTGGTGTGATGTGATGTGATTCTCTCCTGTACTGTGATTCTTTCCAGTAGTGTGAAGTGATTCTCTCCTGTACTGTGATTCTCTCCAGCAGTGTGATGTGATTCTCTCCTGCAGAGTTATGTGATTCTCTCCAGTGGTGTGATGTGATTCTCTCCAGTAGTGTGATGTGATTCTCTCCAGTAGTGTGATGTGATTCTCTCCAGTAGTGTGATGTGATTCTTTCCTGTGGTGTGATGTGATTCTCTCCTGTGGTGTGATGTGATTCTCTGCTGCAGTGTGACATGATGTGATTCTCTCCTGTACTGTGATTCTCTCCTGTAGTGTGATGTGATGTGATTCTCTCCTGTAGTGTGATGTGATGTGATTCTCTCCTGTACTGTGATTCTCTCCAGTAGTGTGATGTGATGTGATTCTCTCCAGCGGTGATGTGATTCTCTCCTGTAGTGTGATGTGATTCTCTCCTGTAGTGTGATGTGATGAGATTCTCTGCAGCAGTGTGATGTGATTCTCTCCAGCAGTGTGATGTGATGTGATTCTCTGCAGCAGTGTGATGTGATTCTCTGCAGCAGTGTGATGTGATGTGATTCTCTCCAGCAGTGTGATGTGATTCTCTCCTGTAGTGTGATGTGATTCTCTCCCGCAGTGTGATGTGATTCTCTCCCGTAGTGTGATCTGATGTGATGTGATTCCTTCCAGCAGTGTGATGTGATTCTCTCCAGCAGTGTGATGTGATTCTCTCCTGCAGTGTGATGTGATGTGATTCTCTCCTGTAGTGTGATGTGATTCTCTCCTGTAGTGTGATGTGATTCTCTCCTGCAGTGTGATGTGATGTGATTCTCTCCAGCAGTGTGATGTGATTCTCTCCTGTAGTGTGATGTGATGAGATTCTCTGCAGCAGTGTGATGTGATTCTCTCCAGCAGTGTGATGTGATGTGATTCTCTCCAGCAGTGTGATGTGATTCTCTCCTGCAGTGTGATGTGATTCTCTCCTGCAGTGTGATGTGATGTGATTCTCTCCAGCAGTGTGATGTGATTCTCTCCAGCAGTGTGATGTGATTCTCTCCTGCAGTGTGATGTGATGTGATTCTCTCCAGCAGTGTGATGTGATTCTCTCCTGTAGTGTGATGTGATTCTCTCCAGTAGTGTGATGTGATTCTCTCCAGCAGTGTGATGTGATGTGATTCTCTCCTGTAGTGTGATGTGATTCTCTCCTGCAGTGTGATGTGATTCTCTCCTGCAGTGTGATGTGATGTGATTCTCTCCTGCAGTGTGATGTGATTCTCTCCTGCAGTGTGATGTGATTCTCTCCAGCGGTGTGATGTGATTCTCTCCTGTAGTGTGATGTGATGTGATGTGACGTGATTCTCTCCAGCAGTGTGATGTGATTCTCTTTAGTAGTGTGACGTGATTCTCTTCTGCAGTGTGATGTGATTCTCTCCTGCAGTGTGATGTGATTCTCTCCAGTAGTGTGATGGGATTCTCTCCAGCGGTGTGATGTGATTCTATCCTGTAGTATGATGTGATTCTCTCTTGTAGTGTGATGTGATTCTCTTCAGTAGTGTGACGTGATTCTCTCCAGCAGTGTGATGTGATTCTCTTCAGTAGTGTGACGTTATTCTCTCCTGCAGTGTGATGTGATTCTCTCCTGTAGTGTGATGTGATGTGATTCTCTCCTGTAGTGTGATGTGATTCTCTCCAGCGGTGATGTGATTCTCTCCAGTGGTGTAATGTGATGTGATTCTCTCCTGTAGTGTGATGTGATTCTCTCCTGTAGTGTGATGTGATGTGATTCTCTCCAGTAGTTTGATGTGATTCTCTCCAGCAGTGTGATGTGATTCTCTCCAGCGATGTGATGTGATTCTCTCCAGCAGTGTGATGTGATTCTCTCCTGTAGTGTGATGTGATTCTCTCCAGCAGTATGATGTGATTCTCTCCTGCAGTGTGATGTGATGTGATTCTCTCCTGTAGTGTGATGTGATTCTCTACTGTAGTGTACTGTGATTCTCTCCAGCAGTGTGATGTGATTCTCTCCAGCAGTGTGATGTGATTCTCTCCAGCAGTGTGATGTGATTCTCTCCTGTAGTGTGATGTGATTCTCTACTGTAGTGTACTGTGATTCTCTCCAGCAGTGTGATGTGATTCTCTCCAGCAGTGTGATGTGATTCTCTCCAGCAGTGTGATGTGATTCTCTCCAGCAGTGTGATGTGATTCTCTCCTGTAGTGTGTTGTGATTCTCTCCTGTAGTGTGTTGTGATTCTCTCCTGTAGTGTGATGTGATTCTCTCCTGTAGTGTGATGTGATTCTCTTCAGCAGTATGATGTGATTCTCTCCAGCGGTGATGTGATTCTCTCCTGTAGTGTGATGTGATGTGATTCTCTCCTGTAGTGTGATGTGATTCTCTACTGTAGTGTACTGTGATTCTCTCCAGCAGTGTGATGTGATTCTCTCCAGCAGTGTGATGTGATTCTCTCCAGCAGTGTGATGTGATTCTCTCCTGTAGTGTGATGTGATTCTCTACTGTAGTGTACTGTGATTCTCTCCAGCAGTGTGATGTGATTCTCTCCAGCAGTGTGATGTGATTCTCTCCATCAGTGTGATGTGATTCTCTCCTGTAGTGTGTTGTGATTCTCTCCTGTAGTGTGTTGTGATTCTCTCCTGTAGTGTGATGTGATTCTCTCCAGCAGTGTGATGTGATTCTCTCATGTAGTGTGATATGTTTCTCTCCAGCAGTGATGTGATTCTCTCCTGCAGTGTGATGTGATGTGATTCTCTCCAGCAGTGTGATGTGATGTGATTCTCTGCAGCAGTGTGATGTGATTCTCTCCAGCAGTGTGATGTGATTCTCTCCCGTAGTGTGATGTGATTCTCTCCTGTACTGTGATGTGATTCTCTCCTGTAGTGTGATGTGATTCTCTCCTGCAGTGTGATGTAGTGTGATGTGATTCTCTCCAGCAGTGTGATGTGATGTGGTTCTCTCCAGCAGTGTGATGTGGTTCTCTCCAGCAGTGTGATGTGATTCTCTCCTGCAGTGTGATGTGATTCTCTCCAGCGGTGTGATGTGATTCTCTCCTGTAGTGTGATGTGATTCTCTTCAGCAGTGTGATGTGATTCTCTCCAGCGGTGTGATGTGATTCTCTCCTGTAGTGTGATGTGATTCTCTCCAGCGGTGATGTGATTCTCTCCTGTAGTGTGATGTGATTCTCTCCTGTAGTGTGATGTGATGTGATTCTCTGCAGCAGTGTGATGTGATGTGATTCTCTGCAGCAGTGTGATGTGATTCTCTCCAGCAGTGTGATGTGATTCTCTCCTGTAGTGTGATGTGATTCTCTACTGCAGTGTGATGTTATTCTCTCCTGTAGTGTGATGTGATGTGATGTGATTCTCTCCAGCAGTGTGATGTGATTCTCTCATGTAGTGTGATGTGATTCTCTCCAGCAGTGTGATGTGATTCTCTCCTGTAGTGTGATGTGATGTGATTCTCTCCAGCAGTGTGATGTGATGTGATTCTCTGCAGCAGTGTGATGTGATTCTCTCCCGTAGTGTGATGTGATTCTCTCCCGTAGTGTGATGTGATTCTCTCCTGTAGTGTGATGTGATTCTCTCCTGTAGTGTGATGTGATTCTCTCCTGCAGTGTGATGTGATGTGATTCTCTCCAGCAGTGTGATGTGATGTGGTTCTCTCCAGCAGTGTGATGTGATTCTCTCCTGCAGTGTGATGTGATTCTCTCCAGCGGTGTGATGTGATTCTCTCCTGTAGTGTGATGTGATTCTCTTCAGCAGTGTGATGTGATTCTCTTCAGCAGTGTGATGTGATTCTCTCCTGTAGTGTGATGTGATTCTCTCCAGCGGTGATGTGATTCTCTCCTGTAGTGTGATGTGATGTGGTTCTCTCCAGCAGTGTGATGTGGTAATCTCCAGCGGTGTGATGTGGTTCTCTCCAGCGGTGTGATGTGATTCTCTCCTGTGGTGTGATGTGATTCTCTCCTGCGGTGTGATGTGATTCTCTCCTGTAGTGTGATGTGATGTGATTCTCTTCTGTACTGTGATTCTCTCCAGCAGTGTGATTTGATTCTCTTCTGCAGAGTGATGTGATTCTATCCTGTAGTGTGATGTGATTCTATCCTGTAGTGTGATGTGATTCTATCCTGTAGTGTGATGTGATTCTCTCCAGCAGTGTGATGTGATTCTCTCCAGCAGTGTGATGTGATTCTCTCCAGTAGTGTGATGTGATTCTCTCCTGTGGTGTGATGTGATTCTCTCCTGCAGTATGACATGATGTTGATTCTCTCCTATACTGTGATTCTCTCCAGTAGTGTGATGTGATTCTCTCCAGCGGTGATGTGATTCTCTCCTGCAGTGTGATGTGATGTGATTCTCTCCAGCAGTGTGATGTGATTCTCTCCTGCAGTGTGATGTGATGTGATTCTCTCCAGCAGTGTGATGTGATTCTCTCCTGTAGTGTGATGTGATTCTCTCCAGCAGTGTGATGTGATTCTCTCCAGCAGTGTGATGTGATGTGATTCTCTCCTGTAGTGTGATGTGATTCTCTCCTGCAGTGTGATGTGATTCTCTCCTGCAGTGTGATGTGATTCTCTCCTGTAGTGTACTGTGATTCTCTCCAGCAGTGTGATGTGATTCTCTCCTGTAGTGTGATTCTCTCCTGTAGTGTGATGTGATTCTCTCCAGCAGTGTGATGTGATTCTCTCGTGTAGTGTGATGTGATTCTCTCGTGTAGTGTGATGTGATTCTCTCCTGTAGTGTGATGTGATTCTCTGCAGCAGTGTGATGTGATGTGATTCTCTGCAGCAGTGTGATGTGATTCTCTCTAGCAGTGTGATGTGATTCTCTCCTGTAGTGTGATGTGATTCTCTACTGCAGTGTGATGTTATTCTCTCCTGTAGTGTGATGTGATGTGATGTGATTCTCTCCAGCAGTGTGATGTGATTCTCTCATGTAGTGTGATGTGATTCTCTCCAGCAGTGTGATGTGATTCTCTCCTGTAGTGTGATGTGATGTGATTCTCTCCAGCAGTGTGATGTGATGTGATTCTCTGCAGCAGTGTGATGTGATTCTCTCCCGTAGTGTGATGTGATTCTCTCCCGTAGTGTGATGTGATTCTCTCCTGTAGTGTGATGTGATTCTCTCCTGTAGTGTGATGTGATTCTCTCCTGCAGTGTGATGTGATGTGATTCTCTCCAGCAGTGTGATGTGATGTGGTTCTCTCCAGCAGTGTGATGTGGTTCTCTCCAGCAGTGTGATGTGAATCTCTCCTGCAGTGTGATGTGATTCTCTCCAGCGGTGTGATGTGATTCTCTCCTGTAGTGTGATGTGATTCTCTTCAGCAGTGTGATGTGATTCTCTTCAGCAGTGTGATGTGATTCTCTCCTGTAGTGTGATGTGATTCTCTCCAGCGGTGATGTGATTCTCTCCTGTAGTGTGATGTGATGTGGTTCTCTCCAGCAGTGTGATGTGGTAATCTCCAGCGGTGTGATGTGGTTCTCTCCAGCGGTGTGATGTGATTCTCTCCTGTGGTGTGATGTGATTCTCTCCTGCGGTGTGATGTGATTCTCTCCTGTGGTGTGATGTGATGTGATTCTCTTCTGTACTGTGATTCTCTCCAGCAGTGTGATTTGATTCTCTTCTGCAGAGTGATGTGATTCTATCCTGTAGTGTGATGTGATTCTATCCTGTAGTGTGATGTGATTCTATCCTGTAGTGTGATGTGATTCTATCCTGTAGTGTGATGTGATTCTCTCCAGCAGTGTGATGTGATTCTCTCCAGCAGTGTGATGTGATTCTCTCCAGTAGTGTGATGTGATTCTCTCCTGTGGTGTGATGTGATTCTCTCCTGCAGTATGACATGATGTTGATTCTCTCCTATACTGTGATTCTCTCCAGTAGTGTGATGTGATTCTCTCCAGCGGTGATGTGATTCTCTCCTGCAGTGTGATGTGATGTGATTCTCTCCTGCAGTGTGATGTGATGTGATTCTCTCCAGCAGTGTGATGTGATTCTCTCCTGCAGTGTGATGTGATGTGATTCTCTCCAGCAGTGTGATGTGATTCTCTCCAGCAGTATGATGTGATTCTCTCCTGCAGTGTGATGTGATGTGATTCTCTCCTGTAGTGTGATGTGATTCTCTACTGTAGTGTACTGTGATTCTCTCCAGCAGTGTGATGTGATTCTCTCCAGCAGTGTGATGTGATTCTCTCCAGCAGTGTGATGTGATTCTCTCCTGTAGTGTGATGTGATTCTCTACTGTAGTGTACTGTGATTCTCTCCAGCAGTGTGATGTGATTCTCTCCAGCAGTGTGATGTGATTCTCTCCAGCAGTGTGATGTGATTCTCTCCTGTAGTGTGTTGTGATTCTCTCCTGTAGTGTGTTGTGATTCTCTCCTGTAGTGTGATGTGATTCTCTCCTGTAGTGTGATGTGATTCTCTTCAGCAGTATGATGTGATTCTCTCCAGCGGTGATGTGATTCTCTCCTGCAGTGTGATGTGATGTGATTCTCTCCTGTAGTGTGATGTGATTCTCTACTGTAGTGTACTGTGATTCTCTCCAGCAGTGTGATGTGATTCTCTCCAGCAGTGTGATGTGATTCTCTCCAGCAGTGTGATGTGATTCTCTCCTGTAGTGTGATGTGATTCTCTACTGTAGTGTACTGTGATTCTCTCCAGCAGTGTGATGTGATTCTCTCCAGCAGTGTGATGTGATTCTCTCCAGCAGTGTGATGTGATTCTCTCCTGTAGTGTGTTGTGATTCTCTCCTGTAGTGTGTTGTGATTCTCTCCTGTAGTGTGATGTGATTCTCTCCAGCAGTGTGATGTGATTCTCTGCAGCAGTGTGATGTGATTCTCTCCTGTAGTGTGATGTGATTCTCTCCTGTAGTGTGATGTGATGTGATTCTCTGCAGCAGTGTGATGTGATGTGATTCTCTGCAGCAGTGTGATGTGATTCTCTCCAGCAGTGTGATGTGATTCTCTCCTGTAGTGTGATGTGATTCTCTACTGCAGTGTGATGTTATTCTCTCCTGTAGTGTGATGTGATGTGATGTGATTCTCTCCAGCAGTGTGATGTGATTCTCTCATGTAGTGTGATGTGATTCTCTCCAGCAGTGTGATGTGATTCTCTCCTGTAGTGTGATGTGATGTGATTCTCTCCAGCAGTGTGATGTGATGTGATTCTCTGCAGCAGTGTGATGTGATTCTCTCCCGTAGTGTGATGTGATTCTCTCCCGTAGTGTGATGTGATTCTCTCCTGTAGTGTGATGTGATTCTCTCCTGTAGTGTGATGTGATTCTCTCCTGCAGTGTGATGTGATGTGATTCTCTCCAGCAGTGTGATGTGATGTGGTTCTCTCCAGCAGTGTGATGTGATTCTCTCCTGCAGTGTGATGTGATTCTCTCCAGCGGTGTGATGTGATTCTCTCCTGTAGTGTGATGTGATTCTCTTCAGCAGTGTGATGTGATTCTCTTCAGCAGTGTGATGTGATTCTCTCCTGTAGTGTGATGTGATTCTCTCCAGCGGTGATGTGATTCTCTCCTGTAGTGTGATGTGATGTGGTTCTCTCCAGCAGTGTGATGTGGTAATCTCCAGCGGTGTGATGTGGTTCTCTCCAGCGGTGTGATGTGATTCTCTCCTGTGGTGTGATGTGATTCTCTCCTGCGGTGTGATGTGATTCTCTCCTGTAGTGTGATGTGATGTGATTCTCTTCTGTACTGTGATTCTCTCCAGCAGTGTGATTTGATTCTCTTCTGCAGAGTGATGTGATTCTATCCTGTAGTGTGATGTGATTCTATCCTGTAGTGTGATGTGATTCTATCCTGTAGTGTGATGTGATTCTCTCCAGCAGTGTGATGTGATTCTCTCCAGCAGTGTGATGTGATTCTCTCCAGTAGTGTGATGTGATTCTCTCCTGTGGTGTGATGTGATTCTCTCCTGCAGTATGACATGATGTTGATTCTCTCCTATACTGTGATTCTCTCCAGTAGTGTGATGTGATTCTCTCCAGCGGTGATGTGATTCTCTCCTGCAGTGTGATGTGATGTGATTCTCTCCAGCAGTGTGATGTGATTCTCTCCTGCAGTGTGATGTGATGTGATTCTCTCCAGCAGTGTGATGTGATTCTCTCCTGTAGTGTGATGTGATTCTCTCCAGCAGTGTGATGTGATTCTCTCCAGCAGTGTGATGTGATGTGATTCTCTCCTGTAGTGTGATGTGATTCTCTCCTGCAGTGTGATGTGATTCTCTCCTGCAGTGTGATGTGATTCTCTCCTGTAGTGTACTGTGATTCTCTCCAGCAGTGTGATGTGATTCTCTCCTGTAGTGTGATTCTCTCCTGTAGTGTGATGTGATTCTCTCCAGCAGTGTGATGTGATTCTCTCGTGTAGTGTGATGTGATTCTCTCGTGTAGTGTGATGTGATTCTCTCCTGTAGTGTGATGTGATTCTCTGCAGCAGTGTGATGTGATGTGATTCTCTGCAGCAGTGTGATGTGATTCTCTCCAGCAGTGTGATGTGATTCTCTCCTGTAGTGTGATGTGATTCTCTACTGCAGTGTGATTTTATTCTCTCCTGTAGTGTGATGTGATGTGATGTGATTCTCTCCAGCAGTGTGATGTGATTCTCTCATGTAGTGTGATGTGATTCTCTCCAGCAGTGTGATGTGATTCTCTCCTGTAGTGTGATGTGATGTGATTCTCTCCAGCAGTGTGATGTGATGTGATTCTCTGCAGCAGTGTGATGTGATTCTCTCCCGTAGTGTGATGTGATTCTCTCCTGTAGTGTGATGTGATTCTCTCCTGCAGTGTGATGTGATGTGATTCTCTCCAGCAGTGTGATGTGATGTGGTTCTCTCCAGCAGTGTGATGTGGTTCTCTCCAGCAGTGTGATGTGATTCTCTCCTGCAGTGTGATGTGATTCTCTCCAGCGGTGTGATGTGATTCTCTCCTGTAGTGTGATGTGATTCTCTTCAGCAGTGTGATGTGATTCTCTTCAGCAGTGTGATGTGATTCTCTCCTGTAGTGTGATGTGATTCTCTCCAGCGGTGATGTGATTCTCTCCTGTAGTGTGATGTGATGTGGTTCTCTCCAGCAGTGTGATGTGGTAATCTCCAGCGGTGTGATGTGGTTCTCTCCAGCGGTGTGATGTGATTCTCTCCTGTGGTGTGATGTGATTCTCTCCTGCGGTGTGATGTGATTCTCTCCTGTGGTGTGATGTGATGTGATTCTCTTCTGTACTGTGATTCTCTCCAGCAGTGTGATTTGATTCTCTTCTGCAGAGTGATGTGATTCTATCCTGTAGTGTGATGTGATTCTATCCTGTAGTGTGATGTGATTCTATCCTGTAGTGTGATGTGATTCTATCCTGTAGTGTGATGTGATTCTCTCCAGCAGTGTGATGTGATTCTCTCCAGCAGTGTGATGTGATTCTCTCCAGTAGTGTGATGTGATTCTCTCCTGTGGTGTGATGTGATTCTCTCCTGCAGTATGACATGATGTTGATTCTCTCCTATACTGTGATTCTCTCCAGTAGTGTGATGTGATTCTCTCCAGCGGTGATGTGATTCTCTCCTGCAGTGTGATGTGATGTGATTCTCTCCTGCAGTGTGATGTGATGTGATTCTCTCCTGCAGTGTGATGTGATGTGATTCTCTCCTGCAGTGTGATGTGATGTGATTCTCTCCAGCAGTGTGATGTGATTCTCTCCAGCAGTATGATGTGATTCTCTCCTGCAGTGTGATGTGATGTGATTCTCTCCTGTAGTGTGATGTGATTCTCTACTGTAGTGTACTGTGATTCTCTCCAGCAGTGTGATGTGATTCTCTCCAGCAGTGTGATGTGATTCTCTCCAGCAGTGTGATGTGATTCTCTCCTGTAGTGTGATGTGATTCTCTACTGTAGTGTACTGTGATTCTCTCCAGCAGTGTGATGTGATTCTCTCCAGCAGTGTGATGTGATTCTCTCCAGCAGTGTGATGTGATTCTCTCCTGTAGTGTGTTGTGATTCTCTCCTGTAGTGTGTTGTGATTCTCTCCTGTAGTGTGATGTGATTCTCTCCTGTAGTGTGATGTGATTCTCTTCAGCAGTATGATGTGATTCTCTCCAGCGGTGATGTGATTCTCTCCTGCAGTGTGATGTGATGTGATTCTCTCCTGTAGTGTGATGTGATTCTCTACTGTAGTGTACTGTGATTCTCTCCAGCAGTGTGATGTGATTCTCTCCAGCAGTGTGATGTGATTCTCTCCAGCAGTGTGATGTGATTCTCTCCTGTAGTGTGATGTGATTCTCTACTGTAGTGTACTGTGATTCTCTCCAGCAGTGTGATGTGATTCTCTCCAGCAGTGTGATGTTATTCTCTCCAGCAGTGTGATGTGATTCTCTCCTGTAGTGTGTTGTGATTCTCTCCTGTAGTGTGTTGTGATTCTCTCCTGTAGTGTGATGTGATTCTCTCCAGCAGTGTGATGTGATTCTCTCATGTAGTGTGATGTGTTTCTCTCCAGCAGTGATGTGATTCTCTCCTGCAGTGTGATGTGATGTGATTCTCTCCAGCAGTGTGATGTGATGTGATTCTCTGCAGCAGTGTGATGTGATTCTCTCCAGCAGTGTGATGTGATTCTCTCCCGTAGTGTGATGTGATTCTCTCCTGTACTGTGATGTGATTCTCTCCTGTAGTGTGATGTGATTCTCTCCTGCAGTGTGATGTAGTGTGATGTGATTCTCTCCAGCAGTGTGATGTGATGTGGTTCTCTCCAGCAGTGTGATGTGGTTCTCTCCAGCAGTGTGATGTGATTCTCTCCTGCAGTGTGATGTGATTCTCTCCAGCGGTGTGATGTGATTCTCTCCTGTAGTGTGATGTGATTCTCTTCAGCAGTGTGATGTGATTCTCTCCAGCGGTGTGATGTGATTCTCTCCTGTAGTGTGATGTGATTCTCTCCAGCGGTGATGTGATTCTCTCCTGTAGTGTGATGTGATTCTCTCCTGTAGTGTGATGTGATGTGATTCTCTGCAGCAGTGTGATGTGATGTGATTCTCTGCAGCAGTGTGATGTGATTCTCTCCAGCAGTGTGATTTGATTCTCTCCTGTAGTGTGATGTGATTCTCTACTGCAGTGTGATGTTATTCTCTCCTGTAGTGTGATGTGATGTGATTCTCTCCAGCAGTGTGATGTGATTCTCTCATGTAGTGTGATGTGATTCTCTCCAGCAGTGTGATGTGATTCTCTCCTGTAGTGTGATGTGATGTGATTCTCTCCAGCAGTGTGATGTGATGTGATTCTCTGCAGCAGTGTGATGTGATTCTCTCCCGTAGTGTGATGTGATTCTCTCCCGTAGTGTGATGTGATTCTCTCCTGTAGTGTGATGTGATTCTCTCCTGTAGTGTGATGTGATTCTCTCCTGCAGTGTGATGTGATGTGATTCTCTCCAGCAGTGTGATGTGATGTGGTTCTCTCCAGCAGTGTGATGTGATTCTCTCCTGCAGTGTGATGTGATTCTCTCCAGCGGTGTGATGTGATTCTCTCCTGTAGTGTGATGTGATTCTCTTCAGCAGTGTGATGTGATTCTCTTCAGCAGTGTGATGTGATTCTCTCCTGTAGTGTGATGTGATTCTCTCCAGCGGTGATGTGATTCTCTCCTGTAGTGTGATGTGATGTGGTTCTCTCCAGCAGTGTGATGTGGTAATCTCCAGCGGTGTGATGTGGTTCTCTCCAGCGGTGTGATGTGATTCTCTCCTGTGGTGTGATGTGATTCTCTCCTGCGGTGTGATGTGATTCTCTCCTGTAGTGTGATGTGATGTGATTCTCTTCTGTACTGTGATTCTCTCCAGCAGTGTGATTTGATTCTCTTCTGCAGAGTGATGTGATTCTATCCTGTAGTGTGATGTGATTCTATCCTGTAGTGTGATGTGATTCTATCCTGTAGTGTGATGTGATTCTCTCCAGCAGTGTGATGTGATTCTCTCCAGCAGTGTGATGTGATTCTCTCCAGTAGTGTGATGTGATTCTCTCCTGTGGTGTGATGTGATTCTCTCCTGCAGTATGACATGATGTTGATTCTCTCCTATACTGTGATTCTCTCCAGTAGTGTGATGTGATTCTCTCCAGCGGTGATGTGATTCTCTCCTGCAGTGTGATGTGATGTGATTCTCTCCAGCAGTGTGATGTGATTCTCTCCTGCAGTGTGATGTGATGTGATTCTCTCCAGCAGTGTGATGTGATTCTCTCCTGTAGTGTGATGTGATTCTCTCCAGCAGTGTGATGTGATTCTCTCCAGCAGTGTGATGTGATGTGATTCTCTCCTGTAGTGTGATGTGATTCTCTCCTGCAGTGTGATGTAGTGTGATGTGATTCTCTCCAGCAGTGTGATGTGATGTGGTTCTCTCCAGCAGTGTGATGTGGTTCTCTCCAGCAGTGTGATGTGATTCTCTCCTGCAGTGTGATGTGATTCTCTCCAGCGGTGTGATGTGATTCTCTCCTGTAGTGTGATGTGATTCTCTTCAGCAGTGTGATGTGATTCTCTCCAGCGGTGTGATGTGATTCTCTCCTGTAGTGTGATGTGATTCTCTCCAGCGGTGATGTGATTCTCTCCTGTAGTGTGATGTGATTCTCTCCTGTAGTGTGATGTGATGTGATTCTCTGCAGCAGTGTGATGTGATTCTCTCCAGCAGTGTGATTTGATTCTCTCCTGTAGTGTGATGTGATTCTCTACTGCAGTGTGATGTTATTCTCTCCTGTAGTGTGATGTGATGTGATGTGATTCTCTCCAGCAGTGTGATGTGATTCTCTCATGTAGTGTGATGTGATTCTCTCCAGCAGTGTGATGTGATTCTCTCCTGTAGTGTGATGTGATGTGATTCTCTCCAGCAGTGTGATGTGATGTGATTCTCTGCAGCAGTGTGATGTGATTCTCTCCCGTAGTGTGATGTGATTCTCTCCCGTAGTGTGATGTGATTCTCTCCTGTAGTGTGATGTGATTCTCTCCTGTAGTGTGATGTGATTCTCTCCTGCAGTGTGATGTGATGTGATTCTCTCCAGCAGTGTGATGTGATGTGGTTCTCTCCAGCAGTGTGATGTGATTCTCTCCTGCAGTGTGATGTGATTCTCTCCAGCGGTGTGATGTGATTCTCTCCTGTAGTGTGATGTGATTCTCTTCAGCAGTGTGATGTGATTCTCTTCAGCAGTGTGATGTGATTCTCTCCTGTAGTGTGATGTGATTCTCTCCAGCGGTGATGTGATTCTCTCCTGTAGTGTGATGTGATGTGGTTCTCTCCAGCAGTGTGATGTGGTAATCTCCAGCGGTGTGATGTGGTTCTCTCCAGCGGTGTGATGTGATTCTCTCCTGTGGTGTGATGTGATTCTCTCCTGCGGTGTGATGTGATTCTCTCCTGTAGTGTGATGTGATGTGATTCTCTTCTGTACTGTGATTCTCTCCAGCAGTGTGATTTGATTCTCTTCTGCAGAGTGATGTGATTCTATCCTGTAGTGTGATGTGATTCTATCCTGTAGTGTGATGTGATTCTATCCTGTAGTGTGATGTGATTCTCTCCAGCAGTGTGATGTGATTCTCTCCAGCAGTGTGATGTGATTCTCTCCAGTAGTGTGATGTGATTCTCTCCTGTGGTGTGATGTGATTCTCTCCTGCAGTATGACATGATGTTGATTCTCTCCTATACTGTAATTCTCTCCAGTAGTGTGATGTGATTCTCTCCAGCGGTGATGTGATTCTCTCCTGCAGTGTGATGTGATGTGATTCTCTCCAGCAGTGTGATGTGATTCTCTCCTGCAGTGTGATGTGATGTGATTCTCTCCAGCAGTGTGATGTGATTCTCTCCTGTAGTGTGATGTGATTCTCTCCAGCAGTGTGATGTGATTCTCTCCAGCAGTGTGATGTGATGTGATTCTCTCCTGTAGTGTGATGTGATTCTCTCCTGCAGTGTGATGTGATTCTCTCCTGCAGTGTGATGTGATTCTCTCCTGTAGTGTACTGTGATTCTCTCCAGCAGTGTGATGTGATTCTCTCCTGTAGTGTGATTCTCTCCTGTAGTGTGATGTGATTCTCTCCAGCAGTGTGATGTGATTCTCTCGTGTAGTGTGATGTGATTCTCTCGTGTAGTGTGATGTGATTCTCTCCTGTAGTGTGATGTGATGTGATTCTCTGCAGCAGTGTGATGTGATGTGATTCTCTGCAGCAGTGTGATGTGATTCTCTCCAGCAGTGTGATGTGATTCTCTCCTGTAGTGTGATGTGATTCTCTACTGCAGTGTGATGTTATTCTCTCCTGTAGTGTGATGTGATGTGATGTGATTCTCTCCAGCAGTGTGATGTGATTCTCTCATGTAGTGTGATGTGATTCTCTCCAGCAGTGTGATGTGATTCTCTCCTGTAGTGTGATGTGATGTGATTCTCTCCAGCAGTGTGATGTGATGTGATTCTCTGCAGCAGTGTGATGTGATTCTCTCCCGTAGTGTGATGTGATTCTCTCCCGTAGTGTGATGTGATTCTCTCCTGTAGTGTGATGTGATTCTCTCCTGTAGTGTGATGTGATTCTCTCCTGCAGTGTGATGTGATGTGATTCTCTCCAGCAGTGTGATGTGATGTGGTTCTCTCCAGCAGTGTGATGTGATTCTCTCCTGCAGTGTGATGTGATTCTCTCCAGCGGTGTGATGTGATTCTCTCCTGTAGTGTGATGTGATTCTCTTCAGCAGTGTGATGTGATTCTCTTCAGCAGTGTGATGTGATTCTCTCCTGTAGTGTGATGTGATTCTCTCCAGCGGTGATGTGATTCTCTCCTGTAGTGTGATGTGATGTGGTTCTCTCCAGCAGTGTGATGTGGTAATCTCCAGCGGTGTGATGTGGTTCTCTCCAGCGGTGTGATGTGATTCTCTCCTGTGGTGTGATGTGATTCTCTCCTGCGGTGTGATGTGATTCTCTCCTGCGGTGTGATGTGATTCTCTTCTGCAGAGTGATGTGATTCTATCCTGTAGTGTGATGTGATTCTATCCTGTAGAGTGATGTGATTCTATCCTGTAGTGTGATGTGATTCTATCCTGTAGTGTGATGTGATTCTCTCCAGCAGTGTGATGTGATTCTCTCCAGCAGTGTGATGTGATTCTCTCCAGTAGTGTGATGTGATTCTCTCCTGTGGTGTGATGTGATTCTCTCCTGCAGTATGACATGATGTTGATTCTCTCCTATACTGTGATTCTCTCCAGTAGTGTGATGTGATTCTCTCCAGCGGTGATGTGATTCTCTCCTGCAGTGTGATGTGATGTGATTCTCTCCTGCAGTGTGATGTGATGTGATTCTCTCCAGCAGTGTGATGTGATTCTCTCCTGCAGTGTGATGTGATGTGATTCTCTCCAGCAGTGTGATGTGATTCTCTCCTGTAGTGTGATGTGATTCTCTCCAGCAGTGTGATGTGATTCTCTCCAGCAGTGTGATGTGATGTGATTCTCTCCTGTAGTGTGATGTGATTCTCTCCTGCAGTGTGATGTGATTCTCTCCTGCAGTGTGATGTGATTCTCTCCTGTAGTGTACTGTGATTCTCTCCAGCAGTGTGATGTGATTCTCTCCTGTAGTGTGATTCTCTCCTGTAGTGTGATGTGATTCTCTCCAGCAGTGTGATGTGATTCTCTCCTGTAGTGTGATTCTCTCCTGTAGTGTGATGTGATTCTCTCCAGCAGTGTGATGTGATTCTCTCGTGTAGTGTGATGTGATTCTCTCGTGTAGTGTGATGTGATTCTCTCCAGCAATGTGATGTGATTCTCTCCAGCGGTTTGATGTCATTCTCTCGTGTAGTGTGACGTGATTCTCTCCTGTAGTGTGATTGTCTCCTGTAGTGTGATGTGATTCTCTCCAGCAGTGTGATGTGATTTCTCTCCTGTAGTATGATGTGATTCTCTCCAGTGGTGTAATGTGATGTGATTCTCTCCTGTAGTGTGATGTGATTCTCTCCTGTAGTGTGATGTGATGTGATTCTCTCCAGTAGTTTGATGTGATTCTCTCCAGCAGTGTGATGTGATTCTCTCCAGCAGTGTGATGTGATGTGATTCTCTCCAGCAGTGTGATGTGATTCTCTCCTGTAGTGTGATGTGATTCTCTCCAGCAGTATGATGTGATTCTCTCCTGCAGTGTGATGTGATGTGATTCTCTCCTGTAGTGTGATGTGATTCTCTACTGTAGTGTACTGTGATTCTCTCCAGCAGTGTGATGTGATTCTCTCCAGCAGTGTGATGTGATTCTCTCCAGCAGTGTGATGTGATTCTCTACTGTAGTGTACTGTGATTCTCTCCAGCAGTGTACTGTGATTCTCTCCAGCAGTGTGATGTGATTCTCTCCAGCAGTGTGATGTGATTCTCTCCAGCAGTGTGTTGTGATTCTCTCCTGTAGTGTGTTGTGATTCTCTCCTGTAGTGTGATGTGATTCTCTCCTGTAGTGTGATGTGATTCTCTTCAGCAGTATGATGTGATTCTCTCCAGCGGTGATGTGATTCTCTCCTGTAGTGTGATGTGATGTGATTCTATGCAGCAGTGTGATGTGATGTGATTCTCTGCAGCAGTGTGATGTGATTCTCTCCAGCAGTGTGATGTGATTCTCTCCTGTAGTGTGATGTGATTCTCTCCTGCAGTGTGATGTTATTCTCTCCTGTAGTGTGATGTGATGTGATGTGATTCTCTCCAGCAGTGTGATGTGATTCTCTCCAGCAGTGTGATGTGATTCTCTCCTGCAGTGTGATGTGATGTGATTCTCTCCAGCAGTGTGATGTGATGTGATTCTCTGCAGCAGTGTGATGTGATTCTCTCCAGCAGTGTGATGTGATTCTCTCCCGTAGTGTGATGTGATTCTCTCCTGTACTGTGATGTGATTCTCTCCTGTAGTGTGATGTGATTCTCTCCTGCAGTGTGATGTAGCGTGATGTGATTCTCTCCAGCAGTGTGATGTGATGTGGTTCTCTCCAGCAGTGTGATGTGGTTCTCTCCTGCAGTGTGATGTGATTCTCTCCAGCGGTGTGATGTGATTCTCTCCTGTAGTGTGATGTGATTCTCTTCAGCAGTGTGATGTGATTCTCTCCAGCGGTGTGATGTGATTCTCTCCTGTAGTGTGATGTGATTCTCTCCAGCGGTGATGTGATTCTCTCCTGTAGTGTGATGTGATTCTCTCCTGTAGTGTGATGTGATGTGATTCTCTGCAGCAGTGTGATGTGATGTGATTCTCTGCAGCAGTGTGATGTGATTCTCTCCAGCAGTGTGATGTGATTCTCTCCTGTAGTGTGATGTGATTCTCTCCTGCAGTGTGATGTTATTCTCTCCTGTAGTGTGATGTGATGTGATTCTCTCATGTAGTGTGATGTGATTCTCTCCAGCAGTGTGATGTGATTCTCTCCCGTAGTGTGATGTGATTCTCTCCTGTAGTGTGATGTGATTCTCTCCTGCAGTGTGATGTGATGTGATTCTCTCCAGCAGTGTGATGTGATGTGGTTCTCTCCAGCAGTGTGATGTGGTTCTCTCCAGCAGTGTGATGTGATTCTCTCCTGCAGTGTGATGTGATTCTCTCCAGCGGTGTGATGTGATTCTCTCCTGTAGTGTGATGTGATTCTCTTCAGCAGTGTGATGTGATTCTCTTCAGCAGTGTGATGTGATTCTCTCCTGTAGTGTGATGTGATTCTCTCCAGCGGTGATGTGATTCTCTCCTGTAGTGTGATGTGATGTGGTTCTCTCCAGCAGTGTGATGTGGTAATCTCCAGCGGTGTGATGTGGTTCTCTCCAGCGGTGTGATGTGATTCTCTCCTGTGGTGTGATGTGATTCTCTCCTGCGGTGTGATGTGATTCTCTCCTGTGGTGTGATGTGATGTGATTCTCTTCTGTACTGTGATTCTCTCCAGCAGTGTGATTTGATTCTCTTCTGCAGAGTGATGTGATTCTATCCTGTAGTGTGATGTGATTCTATCCTGTAGTGTGATGTGATTCTATCCTGTAGTGTGATGTGATTCTATCCTGTAGTGTGATGTGATTCTCTCCAGCAGTGTGATGTGATTCTCTCCAGCAGTGTGATGTGATTCTCTCCAGTAGTGTGATGTGATTCTCTCCTGTGGTGTGATGTGATTCTCTCCTGCAGTATGACATGATGTTGATTCTCTCCTATACTGTGATTCTCTCCAGTAGTGTGATGTGATTCTCTCCAGCGGTGATGTGATTCTCTCCTGCAGTGTGATGTGATGTGATTCTCTCCTGCAGTGTGATGTGATGTGATTCTCTCCTGCAGTGTGATGTGATGTGATTCTCTCCAGCAGTGTGATGTGATTCTCTCCAGCAGTATGATGTGATTCTCTCCTGCAGTGTGATGTGATGTGATTCTCTCCTGTAGTGTGATGTGATTCTCTACTGTAGTGTACTGTGATTCTCTCCAGCAGTGTGATGTGATTCTCTCCAGCAGTGTGATGTGATTCTCTCCAGCAGTGTGATGTGATTCTCTCCTGTAGTGTGATGTGATTCTCTACTGTAGTGTACTGTGATTCTCTCCAGCAGTGTGATGTGATTCTCTCCAGCAGTGTGATGTGATTCTCTCCAGCAGTGTGATGTGATTCTCTCCTGTAGTGTGTTGTGATTCTCTCCTGTAGTGTGTTGTGATTCTCTCCTGTAGTGTGATGTGATTCTCTCCTGTAGTGTGATGTGATTCTCTTCAGCAGTATGATGTGATTCTCTCCTGCAGTGTGATGTGATGTGATTCTCTCCTGTAGTGTGATGTGATTCTCTACTGTAGTGTACTGTGATTCTCTCCAGCAGTGTGATGTGATTCTCTCCAGCAGTGTGATGTGATTCTCTCCAGCAGTGTGATGTGATTCTCTCCTGTAGTGTGATGTGATTCTCTACTGTAGTGTACTGTGATTCTCTCCAGCAGTGTGATGTGATTCTCTCCAGCAGTGTGATGTTATTCTCTCCAGCAGTGTGATGTGATTCTCTCCTGTAGTGTGTTGTGATTCTCTCCTGTAGTGTGTTGTGATTCTCTCCTGTAGTGTGATGTGATTCTCTCCAGCAGTGTGATGTGATTCTCTCATGTAGTGTGATGTGTTTCTCTCCAGCAGTGATGTGATTCTCTCCTGCAGTGTGATGTGATGTGATTCTCTCCAGCAGTGTGATGTGATGTGATTCTCTGCAGCAGTGTGATGTGATTCTCTCCAGCAGTGTGATGTGATTCTCTCCCGTAGTGTGATGTGATTCTCTCCTGTACTGTGATGTGATTCTCTCCTGTACTGTGATGTGATTCTCTCCTGCAGTGTGATGTAGTGTGATGTGATTCTCTCCAGCAGTGTGATGTGATGTGGTTCTCTCCAGCAGTGTGATGTGGTTCTCTCCAGCAGTGTGATGTGATTCTCTCCTGCAGTGTGATGTGATTCTCTCCAGCGGTGTGATGTGATTCTCTCCTGTAGTGTGATGTGATTCTCTTCAGCAGTGTGATGTGATTCTCTCCAGCGGTGTGATGTGATTCTCTCCTGTAGTGTGATGTGATTCTCTCCAGCGGTGATGTGATTCTCTCCTGTAGTGTGATGTGATTCTCTCCTGTAGTGTGATGTGATGTGATTCTCTGCAGCAGTGTGATGTGATGTGATTCTCTGCAGCAGTGTGATGTGATTCTCTCCAGCAGTGTGATTTGATTCTCTCCTGTAGTGTGATGTGATTCTCTACTGCAGTGTGATGTTATTCTCTCCTGTAGTGTGATGTGATGTGATGTGATTCTCTCCAGCAGTGTGATGTGATTCTCTCATGTAGTGTGATGTGATTCTCTCCAGCAGTGTGATGTGATTCTCTCCTGTAGTGTGATGTGATGTGATTCTCTCCAGCAGTGTGATGTGATGTGATTCTCTGCAGCAGTGTGATGTGATTCTCTCCCGTAGTGTGATGTGATTCTCTCCCGTAGTGTGATGTGATTCTCTCCTGTAGTGTGATGTGATTCTCTCCTGTAGTGTGATGTGATTCTCTCCTGCAGTGTGATGTGATGTGATTCTCTCCAGCAGTGTGATGTGATGTGATTCTCTCCTGCAGTGTGATGTGATTCTCTCCAGCGGTGTGATGTGATTCTCTCCTGTAGTGTGATGTGATTCTCTTCAGCAGTGTGATGTGATTCTCTTCAGCAGTGTGATGTGATTCTCTCCTGTAGTGTGATGTGATTCTCTCCAGCGGTGATGTGATTCTCTCCTGTAGTGTGATGTGATGTGGTTCTCTCCAGCAGTGTGATGTGGTAATCTCCAGCGGTGTGATGTGGTTCTCTCCAGCGGTGTGATGTGATTCTCTCCTGTGGTGTGATGTGATTCTCTCCTGCGGTGTGATGTGATTCTCTCCTGTAGTGTGATGTGATGTGATTCTCTTCTGTACTGTGATTCTCTCCAGCAGTGTGATTTGATTCTCTTCTGCAGAGTGATGTGATTCTATCCTGTAGTGTGATGTGATTCTATCCTGTAGTGTGATGTGATTCTATCCTGTAGTGTGATGTGATTCTCTCCAGCAGTGTGATGTGATTCTCTCCAGCAGTGTGATGTGATTCTCTCCAGTAGTGTGATGTGATTCTCTCCTGTGGTGTGATGTGATTCTCTCCTGCAGTATGACATGATGTTGATTCTCTCCTATACTGTGATTCTCTCCAGTAGTGTGATGTGATTCTCTCCAGCGGTGATGTGATTCTCTCCTGCAGTGTGATGTGATGTGATTCTCTCCAGCAGTGTGATGTGATTCTCTCCTGCAGTGTGATGTGATGTGATTCTCTCCAGCAGTGTGATGTGATTCTCTCCTGTAGTGTGATGTGATTCTCTCCAGCAGTGTGATGTGATTCTCTCCAGCAGTGTGATGTGATGTGATTCTCTCCTGTAGTGTGATGTGATTCTCTCCTGCAGTGTGATGTGATTCTCTCCTGCAGTGTGATGTGATTCTCTCCTGTAGTGTACTGTGATTCTCTCCAGCAGTGTGATGTGATTCTCTCCTGTAGTGTGATTCTCTCCTGTAGTGTGATGTGATTCTCTCCAGCAGTGTGATGTGATTCTCTCGTGTAGTGTGATGTGATTCTCTCGTGTAGTGTGATGTGATTCTCTCCTGTAGTGTGATGTGATGTGATTCTCTGCAGCAGTGTGATGTGATGTGATTCTCTGCAGCAGTGTGATGTGATTCTCTCCAGCAGTGTGATGTGATTCTCTCCTGTAGTGTGATGTGATTCTCTACTGCAGTGTGATGTTATTCTCTCCTGTAGTGTGATGTGATGTGATGTGATTCTCTCCAGCAGTGTGATGTGATTCTCTCATGTAGTGTGATGTGATTCTCTCCAGCAGTGTGATGTGATTCTCTCCTGTAGTGTGATGTGATGTGATTCTCTCCAGCAGTGTGATGTGATGTGATTCTCTGCAGCAGTGTGATGTGATTCTCTCCCGTAGTGTGATGTGATTCTCTCCCGTAGTGTGATGTGATTCTCTCCTGTAGTGTGATGTGATTCTCTCCTGTAGTGTGATGTGATTCTCTTCAGCAGTGTGATGTGATTCTCTTCAGCAGTGTGATGTGATTCTCTCCTGTAGTGTGATGTGATTCTCTCCAGCGGTGATGTGATTCTCTCCTGTAGTGTGATGTGATGTGGTTCTCTCCAGCAGTGTGATGTGGTAATCTCCAGCGGTGTGATGTGGTTCTCTCCAGCGGTGTGATGTGATTCTCTCCTGTGGTGTGATGTGATTCTCTCCTGCGGTGTGATGTGATTCTCTCCTGCGGTGTGATGTGATTCTCTTCTGCAGAGTGATGTGATTCTATCCTGTAGTGTGATGTGATTCTATCCTGTAGTGTGATGTGATTCTATCCTGTAGTGTGATGTGATTCTATCCTGTAGTGTGATGTGATTCTCTCCAGCAGTGTGATGTGATTCTCTCCAGCAGTGTGATGTGATTCTCTCCAGTAGTGTGATGTGATTCTCTCCTGTGGTGTGATGTGATTCTCTCCTGCAGTATGACATGATGTTGATTCTCTCCTATACTGTGATTCTCTCCAGTAGTGTGATGTGATTCTCTCCAGCGGTGATGTGATTCTCTCCTGCAGTGTGATGTGATGTGATTCTCTCCTGCAGTGTGATGTGATGTGATTCTCTCCAGCAGTGTGATGTGATTCTCTCCTGCAGTGTGATGTGATGTGATTCTCTCCAGCAGTGTGATGTGATTCTCTCCTGTAGTGTGATGTGATTCTCTCCAGCAGTGTGATGTGATTCTCTCCAGCAGTGTGATGTGATGTGATTCTCTCCTGTAGTGTGATGTGATTCTCTCCTGCAGTGTGATGTGATTCTCTCCTGCAGTGTGATGTGATTCTCTCCTGTAGTGTACTGTGATTCTCTCCAGCAGTGTGATGTGATTCTCTCCTGTAGTGTGATTCTCTCCTGTAGTGTGATGTGATTCTCTCCAGCAGTGTGATGTGATTCTCTCCTGTAGTGTGATTCTCTCCTGTAGTGTGATGTGATTCTCTCCAGCAGTGTGATGTGATTCTCTCGTGTAGTGTGATGTGATTCTCTTGTGTAGTGTGATGTGATTCTCTCCAGCAATGTGATGTGATTCTCTCCAGCGGTTTGATGTCATTCTCTCGTGTAGTGTGACGTGATTCTCTCCTGTAGTGTGATTGTCTCCTGTAGTGTGATGTGATTCTCTCCAGCAGTGTGATGTGATTTCTCTCCTGTAGTATGATGTGATTCTCTCCAGTGGTGTAATGTGATGTGATTCTCTCCTGTAGTGTGATGTGATTCTCTCCTGTAGTGTGATGTGATGTGATTCTCTCCAGTAGTTTGATGTGATTCTCTCCAGCAGTGTGATGTGATTCTCTCCAGCAGTGTGATGTGATGTGATTCTCTCCAGTAGTGTGATGTGATTCTCTCCAGCGGTGATGTGATTCTCTCCTGCAGTGTGATGTGATGTGATTCTCTCCAGCAGTGTGATGTGATTCTCTCCTGCAGTGTGATGTGATGTGATTCTCTCCAGCAGTGTGATGTGATTCTCTCCTGTAGTGTGATGTGATTCTCTCCAGCAGTGTGATGTGATTCTCTCCAGCAGTGTGATGTGATGTGATTCTCTCCTGTAGTGTGATGTGATTCTCTCCTGCAGTGTGATGTGATTCTCTCCTGCAGTGTGATGTGATTCTCTCCTGTAGTGTACTGTGATTCTCTCCAGCAGTGTGATGTGATTCTCTCCTGTAGTGTGATTCTCTCCTGTAGTGTGATGTGATTCTCTCCAGCAGTGTGATGTGATTCTCTCGTGTAGTGTGATGTGATTCTCTCGTGTAGTGTGATGTGATTCTCTCCTGTAGTGTGATGTGATGTGATTCTCTGCAGCAGTGTGATGTGATGTGATTCTCTGCAGCAGTGTGATGTGATTCTCTCCAGCAGTGTGATGTGATTCTCTCCTGTAGTGTGATGTGATTCTCTACTGCAGTGTGATGTTATTCTCTCCTGTAGTGTGATGTGATGTGATGTGATGTGATTCTCTCCAGCAGTGTGATGTGATTCTCTCATGTAGTGTGATGTGATTCTCTCCAGCAGTGTGATGTGATTCTCTCCTGTAGTGTGATGTGATGTGATTCTCTCCAGCAGTGTGATGTGATGTGATTCTCTGCAGCAGTGTGATGTGATTCTCTCCCGTAGTGTGATGTGATTCTCTCCCGTAGTGTGATGTGATTCTCTCCTGTAGTGTGATGTGATTCTCTCCTGTAGTGTGATGTGATTCTCTCCTGCAGTGTGATGTGATGTGATTCTCTCCAGCAGTGTGATGTGATGTGGTTCTCTCCAGCAGTGTGATGTGATTCTCTCCTGCAGTGTGATGTGATTCTCTCCAGCGGTGTGATGTGATTCTCTCCTGTAGTGTGATGTGATTCTCTTCAGCAGTGTGATGTGATTCTCTTCAGCAGTGTGATGTGATTCTCTCCTGTAGTGTGATGTGATTCTCTCCAGCGGTGATGTGATTCTCTCCTGTAGTGTGATGTGATGTGGTTCTCTCCAGCAGTGTGATGTGGTAATCTCCAGCGGTGTGATGTGGTTCTCTCCAGCGGTGTGATGTGATTCTCTCCTGTGGTGTGATGTGATTCTCTCCTGCGGTGTGATGTGATTCTCTCCTGCGGTGTGATGTGATTCTCTTCTGCAGAGTGATGTGATTCTATCCTGTAGTGTGATGTGATTCTATCCTGTAGTGTGATGTGATTCTATCCTGTAGTGTGATGTGATTCTATCCTGTAGTGTGATGTGATTCTCTCCAGCAGTGTGATGTGATTCTCTCCAGCAGTGTGATGTGATTCTCTCCAGTAGTGTGATGTGATTCTCTCCTGTGGTGTGATGTGATTCTCTCCTGCAGTATGACATGATGTTGATTCTCTCCTATACTGTGATTCTCTCCAGTAGTGTGATGTGATTCTCTCCAGCGGTGATGTGATTCTCTCCTGCAGTGTGATGTGATGTGATTCTCTCCTGCAGTGTGATGTGATGTGATTCTCTCCAGCAGTGTGATGTGATTCTCTCCTGCAGTGTGATGTGATGTGATTCTCTCCAGCAGTGTGATGTGATTCTCTCCTGTAGTGTGATGTGATTCTCTCCAGCAGTGTGATGTGATTCTCTCCAGCAGTGTGATGTGATGTGATTCTCTCCTGTAGTGTGATGTGATTCTCTCCTGCAGTGTGATGTGATTCTCTCCTGCAGTGTGATGTGATTCTCTCCTGTAGTGTACTGTGATTCTCTCCAGCAGTGTGATGTGATTCTCTCCTGTAGTGTGATTCTCTCCTGTAGTGTGATGTGATTCTCTCCAGCAGTGTGATGTGATTCTCTCCTGTAGTGTGATTCTCTCCTGTAGTGTGATGTGATTCTCTCCAGCAGTATGATGTGATTCTCTCCTGCAGTGTGATGTGATGTGATTCTCTCCTGTAGTGTGATGTGATTCTCTACTGTAGTGTACTGTGATTCTCTCCAGCAGTGTGATGTGATTCTCTCCAGCAGTGTGATGTGATTCTCTCCAGCAGTGTGATGTGATTCTCTCCTGTAGTGTGATGTGATTCTCTACTGTAGTGTACTGTGATTCTCTCCAGCAGTGTGATGTGATTCTCTCCAGCAGTGTGATGTGATTCTCTCCAGCAGTGTGATGTGATTCTCTCCTGTAGTGTGTTGTGATTCTCTCCTGTAGTGTGTTGTGATTCTCTCCTGTAGTGTGATGTGATTCTCTCCTGTAGTGTGATGTGATTCTCTTCAGCAGTATGATGTGATTCTCTCCTGCAGTGTGATGTGATGTGATTCTCTCCTGTAGTGTGATGTGATTCTCTACTGTAGTGTACTGTGATTCTCTCCAGCAGTGTGATGTGATTCTCTCCAGCAGTGTGATGTGATTCTCTCCAGCAGTGTGATGTGATTCTCTCCTGTAGTGTGATGTGATTCTCTACTGTAGTGTACTGTGATTCTCTCCAGCAGTGTGATGTGATTCTCTCCAGCAGTGTGATGTTATTCTCTCCAGCAGTGTGATGTGATTCTCTCCTGTAGTGTGTTGTGATTCTCTCCTGTAGTGTGTTGTGATTCTCTCCTGTAGTGTGATGTGATTCTCTCCAGCAGTGTGATGTGATTCTCTCATGTAGTGTGATGTGTTTCTCTCCAGCAGTGATGTGATTCTCTCCTGCAGTGTGATGTGATGTGATTCTCTCCAGCAGTGTGATGTGATGTGATTCTCTGCAGCAGTGTGATGTGATTCTCTCCAGCAGTGTGATGTGATTCTCTCCCGTAGTGTGATGTGATTCTCTCCTGTACTGTGATGTGATTCTCTCCTGTACTGTGATGTGATTCTCTCCTGCAGTGTGATGTAGTGTGATGTGATTCTCTCCAGCAGTGTGATGTGATGTGGTTCTCTCCAGCAGTGTGATGTGGTTCTCTCCAGCAGTGTGATGTGATTCTCTCCTGCAGTGTGATGTGATTCTCTCCAGCGGTGTGATGTGATTCTCTCCTGTAGTGTGATGTGATTCTCTTCAGCAGTGTGATGTGATTCTCTCCAGCGGTGTGATGTGATTCTCTCCTGTAGTGTGATGTGATTCTCTCCAGCGGTGATGTGATTCTCTCCTGTAGTGTGATGTGATTCTCTCCTGTAGTGTGATGTGATGTGATTCTCTGCAGCAGTGTGATGTGATGTGATTCTCTGCAGCAGTGTGATGTGATTCTCTCCAGCAGTGTGATTTGATTCTCTCCTGTAGTGTGATGTGATTCTCTACTGCAGTGTGATGTTATTCTCTCCTGTAGTGTGATGTGATGTGATGTGATTCTCTCCAGCAGTGTGATGTGATTCTCTCATGTAGTGTGATGTGATTCTCTCCAGCAGTGTGATGTGATTCTCTCCTGTAGTGTGATGTGATGTGATTCTCTCCAGCAGTGTGATGTGATGTGATTCTCTGCAGCAGTGTGATGTGATTCTCTCCCGTAGTGTGATGTGATTCTCTCCCGTAGTGTGATGTGATTCTCTCCTGTAGTGTGATGTGATTCTCTCCTGTAGTGTGATGTGATTCTCTCCTGCAGTGTGATGTGATGTGATTCTCTCCAGCAGTGTGATGTGATGTGGTTCTCTCCAGCAGTGTGATGTGATTCTCTCCTGCAGTGTGATGTGATTCTCTCCAGCGGTGTGATGTGATTCTCTCCTGTAGTGTGATGTGATTCTCTTCAGCAGTGTGATGTGATTCTCTTCAGCAGTGTGATGTGATTCTCTCCTGTAGTGTGATGTGATTCTCTCCAGCGGTGATGTGATTCTCTCCTGTAGTGTGATGTGATGTGGTTCTCTCCAGCAGTGTGATGTGGTAATCTCCAGCGGTGTGATGTGGTTCTCTCCAGCGGTGTGATGTGATTCTCTCCTGTGGTGTGATGTGATTCTCTCCTGCGGTGTGATGTGATTCTCTCCTGTAGTGTGATGTGATGTGATTCTCTTCTGTACTGTGATTCTCTCCAGCAGTGTGATTTGATTCTCTTCTGCAGAGTGATGTGATTCTATCCTGTAGTGTGATGTGATTCTATCCTGTAGTGTGATGTGATTCTATCCTGTAGTGTGATGTGATTCTCTCCAGCAGTGTGATGTGATTCTCTCCAGCAGTGTGATGTGATTCTCTCCAGTAGTGTGATGTGATTCTCTCCTGTGGTGTGATGTGATTCTCTCCTGCAGTATGACATGATGTTGATTCTCTCCTATACTGTGATTCTCTCCAGTAGTGTGATGTGATTCTCTCCAGCGGTGATGTGATTCTCTCCTGCAGTGTGATGTGATGTGATTCTCTCCAGCAGTGTGATGTGATTCTCTCCTGCAGTGTGATGTGATGTGATTCTCTCCAGCAGTGTGATGTGATTCTCTCCTGTAGTGTGATGTGATTCTCTCCAGCAGTGTGATGTGATTCTCTCCAGCAGTGTGATGTGATGTGATTCTCTCCTGTAGTGTGATGTGATTCTCTCCTGCAGTGTGATGTGATTCTCTCCTGCAGTGTGATGTGATTCTCTCCTGTAGTGTACTGTGATTCTCTCCAGCAGTGTGATGTGATTCTCTCCTGTAGTGTGATTCTCTCCTGTAGTGTGATGTGATTCTCTCCAGCAGTGTGATGTGATTCTCTCGTGTAGTGTGATGTGATTCTCTCGTGTAGTGTGATGTGATTCTCTCCTGTAGTGTGATGTGATGTGATTCTCTGCAGCAGTGTGATGTGATGTGATTCTCTGCAGCAGTGTGATGTGATTCTCTCCAGCAGTGTGATGTGATTCTCTCCTGTAGTGTGATGTGATTCTCTACTGCAGTGTGATGTTATTCTCTCCTGTAGTGTGATGTGATGTGATGTGATTCTCTCCAGCAGTGTGATGTGATTCTCTCATGTAGTGTGATGTGATTCTCTCCAGCAGTGTGATGTGATTCTCTCCTGTAGTGTGATGTGATGTGATTCTCTCCAGCAGTGTGATGTGATGTGATTCTCTGCAGCAGTGTGATGTGATTCTCTCCCGTAGTGTGATGTGATTCTCTCCCGTAGTGTGATGTGATTCTCTCCTGTAGTGTGATGTGATTCTCTCCTGTAGTGTGATGTGATTCTCTCCTGCAGTGTGATGTGATGTGATTCTCTCCAGCAGTGTGATGTGATGTGGTTCTCTCCAGCAGTGTGATGTGATTCTCTCCTGCAGTGTGATGTGATTCTCTCCAGCGGTGTGATGTGATTCTCTCCTGTAGTGTGATGTGATTCTCTTCAGCAGTGTGATGTGATTCTCTTCAGCAGTGTGATGTGATTCTCTCCTGTAGTGTGATGTGATTCTCTCCAGCGGTGATGTGATTCTCTCCTGTAGTGTGATGTGATGTGGTTCTCTCCAGCAGTGTGATGTGGTAATCTCCAGCGGTGTGATGTGGTTCTCTCCAGCGGTGTGATGTGATTCTCTCCTGTGGTGTGATGTGATTCTCTCCTGCGGTGTGATGTGATTCTCTCCTGCGGTGTGATGTGATTCTCTTCTGCAGAGTGATGTGATTCTATCCTGTAGTGTGATGTGATTCTATCCTGTAGTGTGATGTGATTCTATCCTGTAGTGTGATGTGATTCTATCCTGTAGTGTGATGTGATTCTCTCCAGCAGTGTGATGTGATTCTCTCCAGCAGTGTGATGTGATTCTCTCCAGTAGTGTGATGTGATTCTCTCCTGTGGTGTGATGTGATTCTCTCCTGCAGTATGACATGATGTTGATTCTCTCCTATACTGTGATTCTCTCCAGTAGTGTGATGTGATTCTCTCCAGCGGTGATGTGATTCTCTCCTGCAGTGTGATGTGATGTGATTCTCTCCTGCAGTGTGATGTGATGTGATTCTCTCCAGCAGTGTGATGTGATTCTCTCCTGCAGTGTGATGTGATGTGATTCTCTCCAGCAGTGTGATGTGATTCTCTCCTGTAGTGTGATGTGATTCTCTCCAGCAGTGTGATGTGATTCTCTCCAGCAGTGTGATGTGATGTGATTCTCTCCTGTAGTGTGATGTGATTCTCTCCTGCAGTGTGATGTGATTCTCTCCTGCAGTGTGATGTGATTCTCTCCTGTAGTGTACTGTGATTCTCTCCAGCAGTGTGATGTGATTCTCTCCTGTAGTGTGATTCTCTCCTGTAGTGTGATGTGATTCTCTCCAGCAGTGTGATGTGATTCTCTCCTGTAGTGTGATTCTCTCCTGTAGTGTGATGTGATTCTCTCCAGCAGTGTGATGTGATTCTCTCGTGTAGTGTGATGTGATTCTCTTGTGTAGTGTGATGTGATTCTCTCCAGCAATGTGATGTGATTCTCTCCAGCGGTTTGATGTCATTCTCTCGTGTAGTGTGACGTGATTCTCTCCTGTAGTGTGATTGTCTCCTGTAGTGTGATGTGATTCTCTCCAGCAGTGTGATGTGATTTCTCTCCTGTAGTATGATGTGATTCTCTCCAGTGGTGTAATGTGATGTGATTCTCTCCTGTAGTGTGATGTGATTCTCTCCTGTAGTGTGATGTGATGTGATTCTCTCCAGTAGTTTGATGTGATTCTCTCCAGCAGTGTGATGTGATTCTCTCCAGCAGTGTGATGTGATGTGATTCTCTCCAGTAGTGTGATGTGATTCTCTCCAGCGGTGATGTGATTCTCTCCTGCAGTGTGATGTGATGTGATTCTCTCCAGCAGTGTGATGTGATTCTCTCCTGCAGTGTGATGTGATGTGATTCTCTCCAGCAGTGTGATGTGATTCTCTCCTGTAGTGTGATGTGATTCTCTCCAGCAGTGTGATGTGATTCTCTCCAGCAGTGTGATGTGATGTGATTCTCTCCTGTAGTGTGATGTGATTCTCTCCTGCAGTGTGATGTGATTCTCTCCTGCAGTGTGATGTGATTCTCTCCTGTAGTGTACTGTGATTCTCTCCAGCAGTGTGATGTGATTCTCTCCTGTAGTGTGATTCTCTCCTGTAGTGTGATGTGATTCTCTCCAGCAGTGTGATGTGATTCTCTCGTGTAGTGTGATGTGATTCTCTCGTGTAGTGTGATGTGATTCTCTCCTGTAGTGTGATGTGATGTGATTCTCTGCAGCAGTGTGATGTGATGTGATTCTCTGCAGCAGTGTGATGTGATTCTCTCCAGCAGTGTGATGTGATTCTCTCCTGTAGTGTGATGTGATTCTCTACTGCAGTGTGATGTTATTCTCTCCTGTAGTGTGATGTGATGTGATGTGATGTGATTCTCTCCAGCAGTGTGATGTGATTCTCTCATGTAGTGTGATGTGATTCTCTCCAGCAGTGTGATGTGATTCTCTCCTGTAGTGTGATGTGATGTGATTCTCTCCAGCAGTGTGATGTGATGTGATTCTCTGCAGCAGTGTGATGTGATTCTCTCCCGTAGTGTGATGTGATTCTCTCCCGTAGTGTGATGTGATTCTCTCCTGTAGTGTGATGTGATTCTCTCCTGTAGTGTGATGTGATTCTCTCCTGCAGTGTGATGTGATGTGATTCTCTCCAGCAGTGTGATGTGATGTGGTTCTCTCCAGCAGTGTGATGTGATTCTCTCCTGCAGTGTGATGTGATTCTCTCCAGCGGTGTGATGTGATTCTCTCCTGTAGTGTGATGTGATTCTCTTCAGCAGTGTGATGTGATTCTCTTCAGCAGTGTGATGTGATTCTCTCCTGTAGTGTGATGTGATTCTCTCCAGCGGTGATGTGATTCTCTCCTGTAGTGTGATGTGATGTGGTTCTCTCCAGCAGTGTGATGTGGTAATCTCCAGCGGTGTGATGTGGTTCTCTCCAGCGGTGTGATGTGATTCTCTCCTGTGGTGTGATGTGATTCTCTCCTGCGGTGTGATGTGATTCTCTCCTGCGGTGTGATGTGATTCTCTTCTGCAGAGTGATGTGATTCTATCCTGTAGTGTGATGTGATTCTATCCTGTAGTGTGATGTGATTCTATCCTGTAGTGTGATGTGATTCTATCCTGTAGTGTGATGTGATTCTCTCCAGCAGTGTGATGTGATTCTCTCCAGCAGTGTGATGTGATTCTCTCCAGTAGTGTGATGTGATTCTCTCCTGTGGTGTGATGTGATTCTCTCCTGCAGTATGACATGATGTTGATTCTCTCCTATACTGTGATTCTCTCCAGTAGTGTGATGTGATTCTCTCCAGCGGTGATGTGATTCTCTCCTGCAGTGTGATGTGATGTGATTCTCTCCTGCAGTGTGATGTGATGTGATTCTCTCCAGCAGTGTGATGTGATTCTCTCCTGCAGTGTGATGTGATGTGATTCTCTCCAGCAGTGTGATGTGATTCTCTCCTGTAGTGTGATGTGATTCTCTCCAGCAGTGTGATGTGATTCTCTCCAGCAGTGTGATGTGATGTGATTCTCTCCTGTAGTGTGATGTGATTCTCTCCTGCAGTGTGATGTGATTCTCTCCTGCAGTGTGATGTGATTCTCTCCTGTAGTGTACTGTGATTCTCTCCAGCAGTGTGATGTGATTCTCTCCTGTAGTGTGATTCTCTCCTGTAGTGTGATGTGATTCTCTCCAGCAGTGTGATGTGATTCTCTCCTGTAGTGTGATTCTCTCCTGTAGTGTGATGTGATTCTCTCCAGCAGTGTGATGTGATTCTCTCGTGTAGTGTGATGTGATTCTCTTGTGTAGTGTGATGTGATTCTCTCCAGCAATGTGATGTGATTCTCTCCAGCGGTTTGATGTCATTCTCTCGTGTAGTGTGACGTGATTCTCTCCTGTAGTGTGATTGTCTCCTGTAGTGTGATGTGATTCTCTCCAGCAGTGTGATGTGATTTCTCTCCTGTAGTATGATGTGATTCTCTCCAGTGGTGTAATGTGATGTGATTCTCTCCTGTAGTGTGATGTGATTCTCTCCTGTAGTGTGATGTGATGTGATTCTCTCCAGTAGTTTGATGTGATTCTCTCCAGCAGTGTGATGTGATTCTCTCCAGCAGTGTGATGTGATGTGATTCTCTCCAGCAGTGTGATGTGATTCTCTCCTGTAGTGTGATGTGATTCTCTCCAGCAGTATGATGTGATTCTCTCCTGCAGTGTGATGTGATGTGATTCTCTCCTGTAGTGTGATGTGATTCTCTACTGTAGTGTACTGTGATTCTCTCCAGCAGTGTGATGTGATTCTCTCCAGCAGTGTGATGTGATTCTCTCCAGCAGTGTGATGTGATTCTCTACTCTAGTGTACTGTGATTCTCTCCAGCAGTGTACTGTGATTCTCTCCAGCAGTGTGATGTGATTCTCTCCAGCAGTGTGATGTGATTCTCTCCAGCAGTGTGTTGTGATTCTCTCCTGTAGTGTGTTGTGATTCTCTCCTGTAGTGTGATGTGATTCTCTCCTGTAGTGTGATGTGATTCTCTTCAGCAGTATGATGTGATTCTCTCCAGCGGTGATGTGATTCTCTCCTGTAGTGTGATGTGATGTGATTCTATGCAGCAGTGTGATGTGATGTGATTCTCTGCAGCAGTGTGATGTGATTCTCTCCAGCAGTGTGATGTGATTCTCTCCTGTAGTGTGATGTGATTCTCTCCTGCAGTGTGATGTTATTCTCTCCTGTAGTGTGATGTGATGTGATGTGATTCTCTCCAGCAGTGTGATGTGATTCTCTCCAGCAGTGTGATGTGATTCTCTCCTGCAGTGTGATGTGATGTGATTCTCTCCAGCAGTGTGATGTGATGTGATTCTCTGCAGCAGTGTGATGTGATTCTCTCCAGCAGTGTGATGTGATTCTCTCCCGTAGTGTGATGTGATTCTCTCCTGTACTGTGATGTGATTCTCTCCTGTAGTGTGATGTGATTCTCTCCTGCAGTGTGATGTAGCGTGATGTGATTCTCTCCAGCAGTGTGATGTGATGTGGTTCTCTCCAGCAGTGTGATGTGGTTCTCTCCTGCAGTGTGATGTGATTCTCTCCAGCGGTGTGATGTGATTCTCTCCTGTAGTGTGATGTGATTCTCTTCAGCAGTGTGATGTGATTCTCTCCAGCGGTGTGATGTGATTCTCTCCTGTAGTGTGATGTGATTCTCTCCAGCGGTGATGTGATTCTCTCCTGTAGTGTGATGTGATGTGATTCTCTGCAGCAGTGTGATGTGATGTGATTCTCTGCAGCAGTGTGATGTGATTCTCTCCAGCAGTGTGATGTGATTCTCTCCTGTAGTGTGATGTGATTCTCTCCTGCAGTGTGATGTTATTCTCTCCTGTAGTGTGATGTGATGTGATTCTCTCATGTAGTGTGATTTGATTCTCTCCAGCAGTGTGATGTGATTCTCTCCAGCAGTGTGATGTGATGTGATTCTCTGCAGCAGTGTGATGTGATTCTCTCCCGTAGTGTGATGTGATTCTCTCCCGTAGTGTGATGTGATTCTCTCCTGTAGTGTGATGTGATTCTCTCCTGTAGTGTGATGTGATTCTCTCCTGCAGTGTGATGTGATGTGATTCTCTCCAGCAGTGTGATGTGATGTGGTTCTCTCCAGCAGTGTGATGTGATTCTCTCCAGCAGTGTGATGTGATGTGATTCTCTCCAGTAGTGTGATGTGATTCTCTCCAGCAGTGTGATGTGATTCTCTCCAGCAGTGTGATGTGATGTGATGTGATTCTCTCCAGCAGTGTGATGTGATTCTCTCCTGCAGTGTGATGTGATTCTCTCCTGCAGTGTGATGTGATTCTCTACTTCAGTGTGATGTGATGTGATTCTCTCCTGCAGTGTGATGTGATGTGATTCTCTCCTGTAGTGTGATTCTCTCCTGTAGTGTGATGTGATTCTCTCCTGTAGTGTACTGTGATTCTCTCCAGCAGTGTGATGTGATTCTCTCCCGTAGTGTAATGTGATTCTCTCCCGTAGTGTGATGTGATTCTCTCCCGTAGTGTGATGTGATTCTCTCCTGTAGTGTGATGTGATTCTCTACTGCAGTGTGATGTGATTCTCTCCTGCAGTGTGATGTGATGTGATTCTCTCCTGCAGTGTGATGTGATGTGATTCTCTCCTGCAGTGTGATGTGATGTGATTCTCTCCTGCAGTGTGATGTGATTCTCTCCTGTAGTGTACTGTGATTCTCTCCCGTAGTGTAATGTGATTCTCTCCCGTAGTGTGATGTGATTCTCTCCTGTAGTGTGATGTGATTCTCTCCTGTAGTGTAATGTGATTCTCTTCAGCAGTGTGATGTGATTCTCTTCAGCAGTGTGATGTGATTCTCTCCTGTAGTGTGATGTGATTCTCTCCAGCGGTGATGTGATTCTCTCCTGTAGTGTGATGTGATGTGGTTCTCTCCAGCAGTGTGATGTGATTCTCTCCTGCAGTGTGATGTGATTCTCTCCAGCGGTGTGATGTGATTCTCTTCAGCAGTGTGATGTGATTCTCTCCTGTAGTGTGATGTGATTCTCTCCAGCGGTGATGTGATTCTCTCCTGTAGTGTGATGTGATGTGGTTCTCTCCAGCAGTGTGATGTGGTTCTCTCCAGCGGTGTGATGTGGTTCTCTCCAGCGGTGTGATGTGATTCTCTCCTGTGGTGTGATGTGATTCTCTCCTGCGGTGTGATGTGATTCTCTCCTGTAGTGTGATGTGATTCTCTTCTGTACTGTGATTCTCTCCAGCAGTGTGATTTGATTCTCTTCTGCAGAGTGATGTGATTCTCTCCAGCGGTGTGATGTGATTCTATCCTGTAGTGTGATGTGATTCTATCCTGTAGTGTGATGTGATTCTCTCCTGCAGTGTGATGTAGTGTGATGTGATTCTCTCCAGCAGTGTGATGTGATGTGGTTCTCTCCAGCAGTGTGATGTGGTTCTCTCCAGCAGTGTGATGTGATTCTCTCCTGCAGTGTGATGTGATTCTCTCCAGCGGTGTGATGTGATTCTCTCCTGTAGTGTGATGTGATTCTCTTCAGCAGTGTGATGTGATTCTCTCCAGCGGTGTGATGTGATTCTCTCCTGTAGTGTGATGTGATTCTCTCCAGCGGTGATGTGATTCTCTCCTGTAGTGTGATGTGATTCTCTCCTGTAGTGTGATGTGATGTGATTCTCTGCAGCAGTGTGATGTGATGTGATTCTCTGCAGCAGTGTGATGTGATTCTCTCCAGCAGTGTGATGTGATTCTCTCCTGTAGTGTGATGTGATTCTCTCCTGCAGTGTGATGTTATTCTCTCCTGTAGTGTGATGTGATGTGATTCTCTCCAGCAGTGTGATGTGATTCTCTCATGTAGTGTGATGTGATTCTCTCCAGCAGTGTGATGTGATTCTCTCCTGCAGTGTGATGTGATGTGATTCTCTCCAGCAGTGTGATGTGATGTGATTCTCTGCAGCAGTGTGATGTGATTCTCTCCCGTAGTGTGATGTGATTCTCTCCCGTAGTGTGATGTGATTCTCTCCTGTAGTGTGATGTGATTCTCTCCTGTAGTGTGATGTGATTCTCTCCTGCAGTGTGATGTTATTCTCTCCTGTAGTGTGATGTGATGTGATTCTCTCCAGCAGTGTGATGTGATTCTCTCATGTAGTGTGATGTGATTCTCTCATGTAGTGTGATGTGATTCTCTCCAGCAGTGTGATGTGATTCTCTCCTGCAGTGTGATGTGATGTGATTCTCTCCAGCAGTGTGATGTGATTCTCTCCTGTAGTGTGATTCTCTCCTGTAGTGTGATGTGATTCTCTCCAGCAGTGTGATGTGATTCTCTCGTGTAGTGTGATGTGATTCTCTCGTGTAGTGTGATGTGATTCTCTCCAGCAATGTGATGTGATTCTCTCCAGCGGTTTGATGTCATTCTCTCGTGTAGTGTGACGTGATTCTCTCCTGTAGTGTGATTGTCTCCTGTAGTGTGATGTGATTCTCTCCAGCAGTGTGATGTGATTTCTCTCCTGTAGTATGATGTGATTCTCTCCAGTGGTGTAATGTGATGTGATTCTCTCCTGTAGTGTGATGTGATTCTCTCCTGTAGTGTGATGTGATGTGATTCTCTCCAGTAGTTTGATGTGATTCTCTCCAGCAGTGTGATGTGATTCTCTCCAGCAGTGTGATGTGATGTGATTCTCTCCAGCAGTGTGATGTGATTCTCTCCTGTAGTGTGATGTGATTCTCTCCAGCAGTATGATGTGATTCTCTCCTGCAGTGTGATGTGATGTGATTCTCTCCTGTAGTGTGATGTGATTCTCTACTGTAGTGTACTGTGATTCTCTCCAGCAGTGTGATGTGATTCTCTCCAGCAGTGTGATGTGATTCTCTCCAGCAGTGTGATGTGATTCTCTACTGTAGTGTACTGTGATTCTCTCCAGCAGTGTACTGTGATTCTCTCCAGCAGTGTGATGTGATTCTCTCCAGCAGTGTGATGTGATTCTCTCCAGCAGTGTGTTGTGATTCTCTCCTGTAGTGTGTTGTGATTCTCTCCTGTAGTGTGATGTGATTCTCTCCTGTAGTGTGATGTGATTCTCTTCAGCAGTATGATGTGATTCTCTCCAGCGGTGATGTGATTCTCTCCTGTAGTGTGATGTGATGTGATTCTATGCAGCAGTGTGATGTGATGTGATTCTCTGCAGCAGTGTGATGTGATTCTCTCCAGCAGTGTGATGTGATTCTCTCCTGTAGTGTGATGTGATTCTCTCCTGCAGTGTGATGTTATTCTCTCCTGTAGTGTGATGTGATGTGATGTGATTCTCTCCAGCAGTGTGATGTGATTCTCTCCTGCAGTGTGATGTGATGTGATTCTCTCCAGCAGTGTGATGTGATGTGATTCTCTGCAGCAGTGTGATGTGATTCTCTCCAGCAGTGTGATGTGATTCTCTCCCGTAGTGTGATGTGATTCTCTCCTGTACTGTGATGTGATTCTCTCCTGTAGTGTGATGTGATTCTCTCCTGCAGTGTGATGTAGCGTGATGTGATTCTCTCCAGCAGTGTGATGTGATGTGGTTCTCTCCAGCAGTGTGATGTGGTTCTCTCCTGCAGTGTGATGTGATTCTCTCCAGCGGTGTGATGTGATTCTCTCCTGTAGTGTGATGTGATTCTCTTCAGCAGTGTGATGTGATTCTCTCCAGCGGTGTGATGTGATTCTCTCCTGTAGTGTGATGTGATTCTCTCCAGCGGTGATGTGATTCTCTCCTGTAGTGTGATGTGATTCTCTCCTGTAGTGTGATGTGATGTGATTCTCTGCAGCAGTGTGATGTGATGTGATTCTCTGCAGCAGTGTGATGTGATTCTCTCCAGCAGTGTGATGTGATTCTCTCCTGTAGTGTGATGTGATTCTCTCCTGCAGTGTGATGTTATTCTCTCCTGTAGTGTGATGTGATGTGATTCTCTCATGTAGTGTGATGTGATTCTCTCCAGCAGTGTGATGTGATTCTCTCCAGCAGTGTGATGTGATGTGATTCTCTGCAGCAGTGTGATGTGATTCTCTCCCGTAGTGTGATGTGATTCTCTCCCGTAGTGTGATGTGATTCTCTCCTGTAGTGTGATGTGATTCTCTCCTGTAGTGTGATGTGATTCTCTCCTGCAGTGTGATGTGATGTGATTCTCTCCAGCAGTGTGATGTGATGTGGTTCTCTCCAGCAGTGTGATGTGATTCTCTCCAGCAGTGTGATGTGATGTGATTCTCTCCAGTAGTGTGATGTGATTCTCTCCAGCAGTGTGATGTGATTCTCTCCAGCAGTGTGATGTGATGTGATGTGATTCTCTCCAGCAGTGTGATGTGATTCTCTCCTGCAGTGTGATGTGATTCTCTCCTGCAGTGTGATGTGATTCTCTACTTCAGTGTGATGTGATGTGATTCTCTCCTGCAGTGTGATGTGATGTGATTCTCTCCTGTAGTGTGATTCTCTCCTGTAGTGTGATGTGATTCTCTCCTGTAGTGTACTGTGATTCTCTCCAGCAGTGTGATGTGATTCTCTCCCGTAGTGTAATGTGATTCTCTCCCGTAGTGTGATGTGATTCTCTCCCGTAGTGTGATGTGATTCTCTCCTGTAGTGTGATGTGATTCTCTACTGCAGTGTGATGTGATTCTCTCCTGCAGTGTGATGTGATGTGATTCTCTCCTGCAGTGTGATGTGATGTGATTCTCTCCTGCAGTGTGATGTGATGTGATTCTCTCCTGCAGTGTGATGTGATTCTCTCCTGCAGTGTACTGTGATTCTCTCCCGTAGTGTAATGTGATTCTCTCCCGTAGTGTGATGTGATTCTCTCCTGTAGTGTGATGTGATTCTCTCCTGTAGTGTAATGTGATTCTCTTCAGCAGTGTGATGTGATTCTCTTCAGCAGTGTGATGTGATTCTCTCCTGTAGTGTGATGTGATTCTCTCCAGCGGTGATGTGATTCTCTCCTGTAGTGTGATGTGATGTGGTTCTCTCCAGCAGTGTGATGTGATTCTCTCCTGCAGTGTGATGTGATTCTCTCCAGCGGTGTGATGTGATTCTCTTCAGCAGTGTGATGTGATTCTCTCCTGTAGTGTGATGTGATTCTCTCCAGCGGTGATGTGATTCTCTCCTGTAGTGTGATGTGATGTGGTTCTCTCCAGCAGTGTGATGTGGTTCTCTCCAGCGGTGTGATGTGGTTCTCTCCAGCGGTGTGATGTGATTCTCTCCTGTGGTGTGATGTGATTCTCTCCTGCGGTGTGATGTGATTCTCTCCTGTAGTGTGATGTGATTCTCTTCTGTACTGTGATTCTCTCCAGCAGTGTGATTTGATTCTCTTCTGCAGAGTGATGTGATTCTCTCCAGCGGTGTGATGTGATTCTATCCTGTAGTGTGATGTGATTCTATCCTGTAGTGTGATGTGATTCTCTCCTGCAGTGTGATGTAGTGTGATGTGATTCTCTCCAGCAGTGTGATGTGATGTGGTTCTCTCCAGCAGTGTGATGTGGTTCTCTCCAGCAGTGTGATGTGATTCTCTCCTGCAGTGTGATGTGATTCTCTCCAGCGGTGTGATGTGATTCTCTCCTGTAGTGTGATGTGATTCTCTTCAGCAGTGTGATGTGATTCTCTCCAGCGGTGTGATGTGATTCTCTCCTGTAGTGTGATGTGATTCTCTCCAGCGGTGATGTGATTCTCTCCTGTAGTGTGATGTGATTCTCTCCTGTAGTGTGATGTGATGTGATTCTCTGCAGCAGTGTGATGTGATGTGATTCTCTGCAGCAGTGTGATGTGATTCTCTCCAGCAGTGTGATGTGATTCTCTCCTGTAGTGTGATGTGATTCTCTCCTGCAGTGTGATGTTATTCTCTCCTGTAGTGTGATGTGATGTGATTCTCTCCAGCAGTGTGATGTGATTCTCTCATGTAGTGTGATGTGATTCTCTCCAGCAGTGTGATGTGATTCTCTCCTGCAGTGTGATGTGATGTGATTCTCTCCAGCAGTGTGATGTGATGTGATTCTCTGCAGCAGTGTGATGTGATTCTCTCCCGTAGTGTGATGTGATTCTCTCCCGTAGTGTGATGTGATTCTCTCCTGTAGTGTGATGTGATTCTCTCCTGTAGTGTGATGTGATTCTCTCCTGCAGTGTGATGTGATGTGATTCTCTCCAGCAGTGTGATGTGATGTGGTTCTCTCCAGCAGTGTGATGTGATTCTCTCCTGCAGTGTGATGTGATTCTCTCCAGCGGTGTGATGTGATTCTCTCCTGTAGTGTGATGTGATTCTCTTCAGCAGTGTGATGTGATTCTCTTCAGCAGTGTGATGTGATTCTCTCCTGTAGTGTGATGTGATTCTCTCCAGCGGTGATGTGATTCTCTCCTGTAGTGTGATGTGATGTGGTTCTCTCCAGCAGTGTGATGTGGTAATCTCCAGCGGTGTGATGTGGTTCTCTCCAGCGGTGTGATGTGATTCTCTCCTGTGGTGTGATGTGATTCTCTCCTGCGGTGTGATGTGATTCTCTCCTGTAGTGTGATGTGATGTGATTCTCTTCTGTACTGTGATTCTCTCCAGCAGTGTGATTTGATTCTCTTCTGCAGAGTGATGTGATTCTCTCCAGCGGTGTGATGTGATTCTATCCTGTAGTGTGATATGATTCTATCCTGTAGTGTGATGTGATTCTCTCCAGCAGTGTGATGTGATTCTCTCCAGCAGTGTGATGTGATTCTCTCCAGTAGTGTGATGTGATTCTCTCCTGTGGTGTGATGTGATTCTCTCCTGCAGTATGACATGATGTTGATTCTCTCCTATACTGTAATTCTCTCCAGTAGTGTGATGTGATTCTCTCCAGCGGTGATGTGATTCTCTCCTGCAGTGTGATGTGATGTGATTCTCTCCTGCAGTGTGATGTGATGTGATTCTCTCCTGCAGTGTGATGTGATTCTCTCCTGTAGTGTACTGTGATTCTCTCCAGCAGTGTGATGTGATTCTCTCCTGTAGTGTGATTCTCTCCTGTAGTGTGATGTGATTCTCTCCAGCAGTGTGATGTGATTCTCTCCTGTAGTGTGATTCTCTCCTGTAGTGTGATGTGATTCTCTCCAGCAGTGTGATGTGATTCTCTCGTGTAGTGTGATGTGATTCTCTCGTGTAGTGTGATGTGATTCTCTCCAGCAGTGTGATGTGATTCTCTCCAGCGGTTTGATGTCATTCTCTCGTGTAGTGTGACGTGATTCTCTCCTGTAGTGTGATTGTCTCCTGTAGTGTGATGTGATTCTCTCCAGCAGTGTGATGTGATTTCTCTCCTGTAGTATGATGTGATTCTCTCCAGTGGTGTAATGTGATGTGATTCTCTCCTGTAGTGTGATGTGATTCTCTCCTGTAGTGTGATGTGATGTGATTCTCTCCAGTAGTTTGATGTGATTCTCTCCAGCAGTGTGATGTGATTCTCTCCAGCAGTGTGATGTGATGTGATTCTCTCCAGCAGTGTGATGTGATTCTCTCCTGTAGTGTGATGTGATTCTCTCCAGCAGTATGATGTGATTCTCTCCTGCAGTGTGATGTGATGTGATTCTCTCCTGTAGTATGATGTGATTCTCTCCAGTGGTGTAATGTGATGTGATTCTCTCCTGTAGTGTGATGTGATTCTCTCCTGTAGTGTGATGTGATGTGATTCTCTCCAGTAGTTTGATGTGATTCTCTCCAGCAGTGTGATGTGATTCTCTCCTGTAGTCTGATGTGATTCTCTCCAGCAGTATGATGTGATTCTCTCCTGCAGTGTGATGTGATGTGATTCTCTCCTGTAGTGTGATGTGATTCTCTACTGTAGTGTACTGTGATTCTCTCCAGCAGTGTGATGTGATTCTCTCCAGCAGTGTGATGTGATTCTCTCCTGTAGTGTGATGTGATTCTCTACTGTAGTGTACTGTGATTCTCTCCAGCAGTGTGATGTGATTCTCTCCAGCAGTGTGATGTGATTCTCTCCAGCAGTGTGATGTGATTCTCTCCTGTAGTGTGATGTGATTCTCTACTGTAGTGTACTGTGATTCTCTCCAGCAGTGTGATGTGATTCTCTCCAGCAGTGTGATGTGATTCTCTCCAGCAGTGTGATGTGATTCTCTCCAGCGGTTTGATGTCATTCTCTCGTGTAGTGTGACGTGATTCTCTCCTGTAGTGTGATTGTCTCCTGTAGTGTGATGTGATTCTCTCCAGCAGTGTGATGTGATTTCTCTCCTGTAGTATGATGTGATTCTCTCCAGTGGTGTAATGTGATGTGATTCTCTCCTGTAGTGTGATGTGATTCTCTCCTGTAGTGTGATGTGATGTGATTCTCTCCAGTAGTTTGATGTGATTCTCTCCAGCAGTGTGATGTGATTCTCTCCAGCAGTGTGATGTGATGTGATTCTCTCCAGCAGTGTGATGTGATTCTCTACTGTAGTGTGATGTGATTCTCTCCAGCAGTATGATGTGATTCTCTCCTGCAGTGTGATGTGATGTGATTCTCTCCAGCAGTGTGATGTGATTCTCTACTGTAGTGTACTGTGATTCTCTCCAGCAGTGTGATGTGATTCTCTCCAGCAGTGTGATGTGATTCTCTCCAGCAGTGTGATGTGATTCTCTCCTGTAGTGTGTTGTGATTCTCTCCTGTAGTGTGTTGTGATTCTCTCCTGTAGTGTGATGTGATTCTCTCCTGTAGTGTGATGTGATTCTCTTCAGCAGTATGATGTGATTCTCTCCAGCGGTGATGTGATTCTCTCCTGTAGTGTGATGTGATGTGATTCTATGCAGCAGTGTGATGTGATGTGATTCTCTGCAGCAGTGTGATGTGATTCTCTCCAGCAGTGTGATGTGATTCTCTCCTGTAGTGTGATGTGATTCTCTCCTGCAGTGTGATGTTATTCTCTCCTGTAGTGTGATGTGATGTGATGTGATTCTCTCCAGCAGTGTGATGTGATTCTCTCCAGCAGTGTGATGTGATTCTCTCCTGCAGTGTGATGTGATGTGATTCTCTCCAGCAGTGTGATGTGATGTGATTCTCTGCAGCAGTGTGATGTGATTCTCTCCAGCAGTGTGATGTGATTCTCTCCCGTAGTGTGATGTGATTCTCTCCTGTACTGTGATGTGATTCTCTCCTGTAGTGTGATGTGATTCTCTCCTGCAGTGTGATGTAGCGTGATGTGATTCTCTCCAGCAGTGTGATGTAATGTGGTTCTCTCCAGCAGTGTGATGTGGTTCTCTCCTGCAGTGTGATGTGATTCTCTCCAGCGGTGTGATGTGATTCTCTCCTGTAGTGTGATGTGATTCTCTTCAGCAGTGTGATGTGATTCTCTCCAGCGGTGTGATGTGATTCTCTCCTGTAGTGTGATGTGATTCTCTCCAGCGGTGATGTGATTCTCTCCTGTAGTGTGATGTGATTCTCTCCTGTAGTGTGATGTGATGTGATTCTCTGCAGCAGTGTGATGTGATGTGATTCTCTGCAGCAGTGTGATGTGATTCTCTCCAGCAGTGTGATGTGATTCTCTCCTGTAGTGTGATGTGATTCTCTCCTGCAGTGTGATGTTATTCTCTCCTGTAGTGTGATGTGATGTGATGTGATTCTCTCATGTAGTGTGATGTGATTCTCTCCAGCAGTGTGATGTGATTCTCTCCAGCAGTGTGATGTGATGTGATTCTCTGCAGCAGTGTGATGTGATTCTCTCCCGTAGTGTGATGTGATTCTCTCCCGTAGTGTGATGTGATTCTCTCCTGTAGTGTGATGTGATTCTCTCCTGTAGTGTGATGTGATTCTCTCCTGCAGTGTGATGTGATGTGATTCTCTCCAGCAGTGTGATGTGATGTGGTTCTCTCCAGCAGTGTGATGTGATTCTCTCCAGCAGTGTGATGTGATGTGATTCTCTCCAGTAGTGTGATGTGATTCTCTCCAGCAGTGTGATGTGATTCTCTCCAGCAGTGTGATGTGATGTGATGTGATTCTCTCCAGCAGTGTGATGTGATGTGATGTGATTCTCTCCAGCGGTGTGATGTGATTCTATCCTGTAGTGTGATGTGATTCTATCCTGCAGTGTGATGTAGTGTGATGTGATTCTCTCCAGCAGTGTGATGTGATGTGGTTCTCTCCAGCAGTGTGATGTGGTTCTCTCCAGCAGTGTGATGTGATTCTCTCCTGCAGTGTGATGTGATTCTCTCCAGCGGTGTGATGTGATTCTCTCCTGTAGTGTGATGTGATTCTCTTCAGCAGTGTGATGTGATTCTCTCCAGCGGTGTGATGTGATTCTCTCCTGTAGTGTGATGTGATTCTCTCCAGCGGTGATGTGATTCTCTCCTGTAGTGTGATGTGATTCTCTCCTGTAGTGTGATGTGATGTGATTCTCTGCAGCAGTGTGATGTGATGTGATTCTCTGCAGCAGTGTGATGTGATTCTCTCCTGTAGTGTGATGTGATTCTCTCCTGCAGTGTGATGTTATTCTCTCCTGTAGTGTGATGTGATGTGATTCTCTCCAGCAGTGTGATGTGATTCTCTCATGTAGTGTGATGTGATTCTCTCCAGCAGTGTGATGTGATTCTCTCCTGCAGTGTGATGTGATGTGATTCTCTCCAGCAGTGTGATGTGATGTGATTCTCTGCAGCAGTGTGATGTGATTCTCTCCCGTAGTGTGATGTGATTCTCTCCCGTAGTGTGATGTGATTCTCTCCTGTAGTGTGATGTGATTCTCTCCTGTAGTGTGATGTGATTCTCTCCTGCAGTGTGATGTGATGTGATTCTCTCCAGCAGTGTGATGTGATGTGGTTCTCTCCAGCAGTGTGATGTGATTCTCTCCTGTAGTGTGATGTGATTCTCTCCAGCGGTGATGTGATTCTCTCCTGTAGTGTGATGTGATGTGGTTCTCTCCAGCAGTGTGATGTGGTAATCTCCAGCGGTGTGATGTGGTTCTCTCCTGTGGTGTGATGTGATTCTCTCCTGCGGTGTGATGTGATTCTCTCCTGTAGTGTGATGTGATGTGATTCTCTTCTGTACTGTGATTCTCTCCAGCAGTGTGATTTGATTCTCTTCTGCAGAGTGATGTGATTCTCTCCAGCGGTGTGATGTGATTCTATCCTGTAGTGTGATATGATTCTATCCTGTAGTGTGATGTGATTCTCTCCAGCAGTATGATGTGATTCTCTCCTGCAGTGTGATGTGATGTGATTCTCTCCTGTAGTGTGATGTGATTCTCTACTGTAGTGTACTGTGATTCTCTCCAGCAGTGTGATGTGATTCTCTCCAGCAGTGTGATGTGATTCTCTCCTGTAGTGTGATGTGATTCTCTACTGTAGTGTACTGTGATTCTCTCCAGCAGTGTGATGTGATTCTCTCCAGCAGTGTGATGTGATTCTCTCCAGCAGTGTGATGTGATTCTCTCCTGTAGTGTGATGTGATTCTCTACTGTAGTGTACTGTGATTCTCTCCAGCAGTGTGATGTGATTCTCTCCAGCAGTGTGATGTGATTCTCTCCAGCAGTGTGATGTGATTCTCTCCAGCGGTTTGATGTCATTCTCTCGTGTAGTGTGACGTGATTCTCTCCTGTAGTGTGATTGTCTCCTGTAGTGTGATGTGATTCTCTCCAGCAGTGTGATGTGATTTCTCTCCTGTAGTATGATGTGATTCTCTCCAGTGGTGTAATGTGATGTGATTCTCTCCTGTAGTGTGATGTGATTCTCTCCTGTAGTGTGATGTGATGTGATTCTCTCCAGTAGTTTGATGTGATTCTCTCCAGCAGTGTGATGTGATTCTCTCCAGCAGTGTGATGTGATGTGATTCTCTCCAGCAGTGTGATGTGATTCTCTACTGTAGTGTGATGTGATTCTCTCCAGCAGTATGATGTGATTCTCTCCTACAGTGTGATGTGATGTGATTCTCTCCAGCAGTGTGATGTGATTCTCTACTGTAGTGTACTGTGATTCTCTCCAGCAGTGTGATGTGATTCTCTCCAGCAGTGTGATGTGATTCTCTCCAGCAGTGTGATGTGATTCTCTCCTGTAGTGTGTTGTGATTCTCTCCTGTAGTGTGTTGTGATTCTCTCCTGTAGTGTGATGTGATTCTCTCCTGTAGTGTGATGTGATTCTCTTCAGCAGTATGATGTGATTCTCTCCAGCGGTGATGTGATTCTCTCCTGTAGTGTGATGTGATGTGATTCTATGCAGCAGTGTGATGTGATGTGATTCTCTGCAGCAGTGTGATGTGATTCTCTCCAGCAGTGTGATGTGATTCTCTCCTGTAGTGTGATGTGATTCTCTCCTGCAGTGTGATGTTATTCTCTCCTGTAGTGTGATGTGATGTGATGTGATTCTCTCCAGCAGTGTGATGTGATTCTCTCCAGCAGTGTGATGTGATTCTCTCCTGCAGTGTGATGTGATGTGATTCTCTCCAGCAGTGTGATGTGATGTGATTCTCTGCAGCAGTGTGATGTGATTCTCTCCAGCAGTGTGATGTGATTCTCTCCCGTAGTGTGATGTGATTCTCTCCTGTACTGTGATGTGATTCTCTCCTGTAGTGTGATGTGATTCTCTCCTGCAGTGTGATGTAGCGTGATGTGATTCTCTCCAGCAGTGTGATGTAATGTGGTTCTCTCCAGCAGTGTGATGTGGTTCTCTCCTGCAGTGTGATGTGATTCTCTCCAGCGGTGTGATGTGATTCTCTCCTGTAGTGTGATGTGATTCTCTTCAGCAGTGTGATGTGATTCTCTCCAGCGGTGTGATGTGATTCTCTCCTGTAGTGTGATGTGATTCTCTCCAGCGGTGATGTGATTCTCTCCTGTAGTGTGATGTGATTCTCTCCTGTAGTGTGATGTGATGTGATTCTCTGCAGCAGTGTGATGTGATGTGATTCTCTGCAGCAGTGTGATGTGATTCTCTCCAGCAGTGTGATGTGATTCTCTCCTGTAGTGTGATGTGATTCTCTCCTGCAGTGTGATGTTATTCTCTCCTGTAGTGTGATGTGATGTGATGTGATTCTCTCATGTAGTGTGATGTGATTCTCTCCAGCAGTGTGATGTGATTCTCTCCAGCAGTGTGATGTGATGTGATTCTCTGCAGCAGTGTGATGTGATTCTCTCCCGTAGTGTGATGTGATTCTCTCCCGTAGTGTGATGTGATTCTCTCCTGTAGTGTGATGTGATTCTCTCCTGTAGTGTGATGTGATTCTCTCCTGCAGTGTGATGTGATGTGATTCTCTCCAGCAGTGTGATGTGATGTGGTTCTCTCCAGCAGTGTGATGTGATTCTCTCCAGCAGTGTGATGTGATGTGATTCTCTCCAGTAGTGTGATGTGATTCTCTCCAGCAGTGTGATGTGATTCTCTCCAGCAGTGTGATGTGATGTGATGTGATTCTCTCCAGCGGTGTGATGTGATTCTATCCTGTAGTGTGATGTGATTCTATCCTGTAGTGTGATGTGATTCTCTCCTGCAGTGTGATGTAGTGTGATGTGATTCTCTCCAGCAGTGTGATGTGATGTGGTTCTCTCCAGCAGTGTGATGTGGTTCTCTCCAGCAGTGTGATGTGATTCTCTCCTGCAGTGTGATGTGATTCTCTCCAGCGGTGTGATGTGATTCTCTCCTGTAGTGTGATGTGATTCTCTTCAGCAGTGTGATGTGATTCTCTCCAGCGGTGTGATGTGATTCTCTCCTGTAGTGTGATGTGATTCTCTCCAGCGGTGATGTGATTCTCTCCTGTAGTGTGATGTGATTCTCTCCTGTAGTGTGATGTGATGTGATTCTCTGCAGCAGTGTGATGTGATGTGATTCTCTGCAGCAGTGTGATGTGATTCTCTCCTGTAGTGTGATGTGATTCTCTCCTGCAGTGTGATGTTATTCTCTCCTGTAGTGTGATGTGATGTGATTCTCTCCAGCAGTGTGATGTGATTCTCTCATGTAGTGTGATGTGATTCTCTCCAGCAGTGTGATGTGATTCTCTCCTGCAGTGTGATGTGATGTGATTCTCTCCAGCAGTGTGATGTGATGTGATTCTCTGCAGCAGTGTGATGTGATTCTCTCCCGTAGTGTGATGTGATTCTCTCCCGTAGTGTGATGTGATTCTCTCCTGTAGTGTGATGTGATTCTCTCCTGTAGTGTGATGTGATTCTCTCCTGCAGTGTGATGTGATGTGATTCTCTCCAGCAGTGTGATGTGATGTGGTTCTCTCCAGCAGTGTGATGTGATTCTCTCCTGTAGTGTGATGTGATTCTCTCCAGCGGTGATGTGATTCTCTCCTGTAGTGTGATGTGATGTGGTTCTCTCCAGCAGTGTGATGTGGTAATCTCCAGCGGTGTGATGTGGTTCTCTCCTGTGGTGTGATGTGATTCTCTCCTGCGGTGTGATGTGATTCTCTCCTGTAGTGTGATGTGATGTGATTCTCTTCTGTACTGTGATTCTCTCCAGCAGTGTGATTTGATTCTCTTCTGCAGAGTGATGTGATTCTCTCCAGCGGTGTGATGTGATTCTATCCTGTAGTGTGATATGATTCTATCCTGTAGTGTGATGTGATTCTCTCCAGCAGTGTGATGTGATTCTCTCCAGCAGTGTGATGTGATTCTCTCCAGTAGTGTGATGTGATTCTCTCCTGTGGTGTGATGTGATTCTCTCCTGCAGTATGACATGATGTTGATTCTCTCCTATACTGTAATTCTCTCCAGTAGTGTGATGTGATTCTCTCCAGCGGTGATGTGATTCTCTCCTGCAGTGTGATGTGATGTGATTCTCTCCAGTAGTGTGATGTGATTCTCTCCAGCAGTGTGATGTGATTCTCTCCAGCAGTGTGATGTGATGTGATGTGATTCTCTCCAGCGGTGTGATGTGATTCTATCCTGTAGTGTGATGTGATTCTATCCTGTAGTGTGATGTGATTCTCTCCTGCAGTGTGATGTAGTGTGATGTGATTCTCTCCAGCAGTGTGATGTGATGTGGTTCTCTCCAGCAGTGTGATGTGGTTCTCTCCAGCAGTGTGATGTGATTCTCTCCTGCAGTGTGATGTGATTCTCTCCAGCGGTGTGATGTGATTCTCTCCTGTAGTGTGATGTGATTCTCTTCAGCAGTGTGATGTGATTCTCTCCAGCGGTGTGATGTGATTCTCTCCTGTAGTGTGATGTGATTCTCTCCAGCGGTGATGTGATTCTCTCCTGTAGTGTGATGTGATTCTCTCCTGTAGTGTGATGTGATGTGATTCTCTGCAGCAGTGTGATGTGATGTGATTCTCTGCAGCAGTGTGATGTGATTCTCTCCTGTAGTGTGATGTGATTCTCTCCTGCAGTGTGATGTTATTCTCTCCTGTAGTGTGATGTGATGTGATTCTCTCCAGCAGTGTGATGTGATTCTCTCATGTAGTGTGATGTGATTCTCTCCAGCAGTGTGATGTGATTCTCTCCTGCAGTGTGATGTGATGTGATTCTCTCCAGCAGTGTGATGTGATGTGATTCTCTGCAGCAGTGTGATGTGATTCTCTCCCGTAGTGTGATGTGATTCTCTCCCGTAGTGTGATGTGATTCTCTCCTGTAGTGTGATGTGATTCTCTCCTGTAGTGTGATGTGATTCTCTCCTGCAGTGTGATGTGATGTGATTCTCTCCAGCAGTGTGATGTGATGTGGTTCTCTCCAGCAGTGTGATGTGATTCTCTCCTGTAGTGTGATGTGATTCTCTCCAGCGGTGATGTGATTCTCTCCTGTAGTGTGATGTGATGTGGTTCTCTCCAGCAGTGTGATGTGGTAATCTCCAGCGGTGTGATGTGGTTCTCTCCTGTGGTGTGATGTGATTCTCTCCTGCGGTGTGATGTGATTCTCTCCTGTAGTGTGATGTGATGTGATTCTCTTCTGTACTGTGATTCTCTCCAGCAGTGTGATTTGATTCTCTTCTGCAGAGTGATGTGATTCTCTCCAGCGGTGTGATGTGATTCTATCCTGTAGTGTGATATGATTCTATCCTGTAGTGTGATGTGATTCTCTCCAGCAGTGTGATGTGATTCTCTCCAGCAGTGTGATGTGATTCTCTCCAGTAGTGTGATGTGATTCTCTCCTGTGGTGTGATGTGATTCTCTCCTGCAGTATGACATGATGTTGATTCTCTCCTATACTGTAATTCTCTCCAGTAGTGTGATGTGATTCTCTCCAGCGGTGATGTGATTCTCTCCTGCAGTGTGATGTGATGTGATTCTCTCCTGCAGTGTGATGTGAAGTGATTCTCTCCTGCAGTGTGATGTGATTCTCTCCTGTAGTGTACTGTGATTCTCTCCAGCAGTGTGATGTGATTCTCTCCTGTAGTGTGATTCTTTACTGTAGTGTGATGTGATTCTCTCCAGCAGTGTGATGTGATTCTCTCCTGTAGTATGATTCTCTCCTGTAGTGTGATGTGATTCTCTCCAGCAGTGTGATGTGATTCTCTCGTGTAGTGTGATGTGATTCTCTCGTGTAGTGTGATGTGATTCTCTCCAGCAGTGTGATGTGATTCTCTCCAGCGGTTTGATGTCATTCTCTCGTGTAGTGTGACGTGATTCTCTCCTGTAGTGTGATGTGATTCTCTCCAGCAGTGTGATGTGATTTCTCTCCTGTAGTATGATGTGATTCTCTCCAGTGGTGTAATGTGATGTGATTCTCTCCTGTAGTGTGATGTGATTCTCTCCTGTAGTGTGATGTGATGTGATTCTCTCCAGTAGTTTGATGTGATTCTCTCCAGCAGTGTGATGTGATGTGATTCTCTCCAGCAGTGTGATGTGATGTGATTCTCTCCAGCAGTGTGATGTGATTCTCTCCTGTAGTGTGATGTGATTCTCTCCAGCAGTATGATGTGATTCTCTCCTGCAGTGTGATGTGATGTGATTCTCTCCTGTAGTATGATGTGATTCTCTCCAGTGGTGTAATGTGATGTGATTCTCTCCTGTAGTGTGATGTGATTCTCTCCTGTAGTGTGATGTGATGTGATTCTCTCCAGTAGTTTGATGTGATTCTCTCCAGCAGTGTGATGTGATTCTCTCCTGTAGTCTGATGTGATTCTCTCCAGCAGTATGATGTGATTCTCTCCTGCAGTGTGATGTGATGTGATTCTCTCCTGTAGTGTGATGTGATTCTCTACTGTAGTGTACTGTGATTCTCTCCAGCAGTGTGATGTGATTCTCTCCAGCAGTGTGATGTGATTCTCTCCAGCAGTGTGATGTGATTCTCTCCTGTAGTGTGATGTGATTCTCTACTGTAGTGTACTGTGATTCTCTCCAGCAGTGTGATGTGATTCTCTCCAGCAGTGTGATGCGATTCTCTCCAGCAGTGTGATGTGATTCTCTCCAGCGGTTTGATGTCATTCTCTCGTGTAGTGTGACGTGATTCTCTCCTGTAGTGTGATTGTCTCCTGTAGTGTGATGTGATTCTCTCCAGCAGTGTGATGTGATTTCTCTCCTGTAGTATGATGTGATTCTCTCCAGTGGTGTAATGTGATGTGATTCTCTCCTGTAGTGTGATGTGATTCTCTCCTGTAGTGTGATGTGATGTGATTCTCTCCAGTAGTTTGATGTGATTCTCTCCAGCAGTGTGATGTGATTCTCTCCAGCAGTGTGATGTGATGTGATTCTCTCCAGCAGTGTGATGTGATTCTCTCCAGCAGTGTGATGTGATTCTCTCCTGTAGTGTGATGTGATTCTCTCCAGCAGTATGATGTGATTCTCTCCTGCAGTGTGATGTGATGTGATTCTCTCCTGTAGTGTGATGTGATTCTCTACTGTAGTGTACTGTGATTCTCTCCAGCAGTGTGATGTGATTCTCTCCAGCAGTGTGATGTGATTCTCTCCAGCAGTGTGATGTGATTCTCTACTGTAGTGTACTGTGATTCTCTCCAGCAGTGTGATGTGATTCTCTCCAGCAGTGTGATGTGATTCTCTCCAGCAGTGTGATGTGATTCTCTCCTGTAGTGTGTTGTGATTCTCTCCTGTAGTGTGTTGTGATTCTCTCCTGTAGTGTGATGTGATTCTCTCCTGTAGTGTGATGTGATTCTCTTCAGCAGTATGATGTGATTCTCTCCAGCGGTGATGTGATTCTCTCCTGTAGTGTGATGTGATGTGATTCTATGCAGCAGTGTGATGTGATGTGATTCTCTGCAGCAGTGTGATGTGATTCTCTCCAGCAGTGTGATGTGATTCTCTCCTGTAGTGTGATGTGATTCTCTCCTGCAGTGTGATGTTATTCTCTCCTGTAGTGTGATGTGATGTGATGTGATTCTCTCCAGCAGTGTGATGTGATTCTCTCCAGCAGTGTGATGTGATTCTCTCCTGCAGTGTGATGTGATGTGATTCTCTCCAGCAGTGTGATGTGATGTGATTCTCTGCAGCAGTGTGATGTGATTCTCTCCAGCAGTGTGATGTGATTCTCTCCCGTAGTGTGATGTGATTCTCTCCTGTACTGTGATGTGATTCTCTCCTGTAGTGTGATGTGACTCTCTCCTGCAGTGTGATGTAGCGTGATGTGATTCTCTCCAGCAGTGTGATGTGATGTGGTTCTCTCCAGCAGTGTGATGTGGTTCTCTCCTGCAGTGTGATGTGATTCTCTCCAGCGGTGTGATGTGATTCTCTCCTGTAGTGTGATGTGATTCTCTTCAGCAGTGTGATGTGATTCTCTCCAGCGGTGTGATGTGATTCTCTCCTGTAGTGTGATGTGATTCTCTCCAGCGGTGATGTGATTCTCTCCTGTAGTGTGATGTGATTCTCTCCTGTAGTGTGATGTGATGTGATTCTCTGCAGCAGTGTGATGTGATGTGATTCTCTGCAGCAGTGTGATGTGATTCTCTCCAGCAGTGTGATGTGATTCTCTCCTGTAGTGTGATGTGATTCTCTCCTGCAGTGTGATGTTATTCTCTCCTGTAGTGTGATGTGATGTGATGTGATTCTCTCATGTAGTGTGATGTGATTCTCTCCAGCAGTGTGATGTGATTCTCTCCAGCAGTGTGATGTGATGTGATTCTCTGCAGCAGTGTGATGTGATTCTCTCCCGTAGTGTGATGTGATTCTCTCCCGTAGTGTGATGTGATTCTCTCCTGTAGTGTGATGTGATTCTCTCCTGTAGTGTGATGTGATTCTCTCCTGCAGTGTGATGTGATGTGATTCTCTCCAGCAGTGTGATGTGATGTGGTTCTCTCCAGCAGTGTGATGTGATTCTCTCCAGCAGTGTGATGTGATGTGATTCTCTCCAGTAGTGTGATGTGATTCTCTCCAGCAGTGTGATGTGATTCTCTCCAGCAGTGTGATGTGATGTGATGTGATTCTCTCCAGCAGTGTGATGTGATTCTCTCCTGCAGTGTGATGTGATTCTCTCCTGCAGTGTGATGTGATTCTCTACTTCAGTGTGATGTGATGTGATTCTCTCCTGCAGTGTGATGTGATGTGATTCTCTCCTGTAGTGTGATTCTCTCCTGTAGTGTGATGTGATTCTCTCCTGTAGTGTACTGTGATTCTCTCCAGCAGTGTGATGTGATTCTCTCCCGTAGTGTAATGTGATTCTCTCCCGTAGTGTGATGTGATTCTCTCCCGTAGTGTGATGTGATTCTCTCCTGTAGTGTGATGTGATTCTCTACTGCAGTGTGATGTGATTCTCTCCTGCAGTGTGATGTGATGTGATTCTCTCCTGCAGTGTGATGTGATGTGATTCTCTCCTGCAGTGTGATGTGATGTGATTCTCTCCTGCAGTGTGATGTGATTCTCTCCTGTAGTGTACTGTGATTCTCTCCCGTAGTGTAATGTGATTCTCTCCCGTAGTGTGATGTGATTCTCTCCTGTAGTGTGATGTGATTCTCTCCTGTAGTGTAATGTGATTCTCTTCAGCAGTGTGATGTGATTCTCTTCAGCAGTGTGATGTGATTCTCTCCTGTAGTGTGATGTGATTCTCTCCAGCGGTGATGTGATTCTCTCCTGTAGTGTGATGTGATGTGGTTCTCTCCAGCAGTGTGATGTGATTCTCTCCTGCAGTGTGATGTGATTCTCTCCAGCGGTATGATGTGATTCTCTTCAGCAGTGTGATGTGATTCTCTCCTGTAGTGTGATGTGATTCTCTCCAGCGGTGATGTGATTCTCTCCTGTAGTGTGATGTGATGTGGTTCTCTCCAGCAGTGTGATGTGGTTCTCTCCAGCAGTGTGATGTGGTTCTCTCCAGCGGTGTGATGTGGTTCTCTCCAGCGGTGTGATGTGATTCTCTCCAGCAGTGTGATTTGATTCTCTTCTGCAGAGTGATGTGATTCTCTCCAGCGGTGTGATGTGATTCTATCCTGTAGTGTGATGTGATTCTATCCTGTAGTGTGATGTGATTCTCTCCTGCAGTGTGATGTAGTGTGATGTGATTCTCTCCAGCAGTGTGATGTGATGTGGTTCTCTCCAGCAGTGTGATGTGGTTCTCTCCAGCAGTGTGATGTGATTCTCTCCAGCGGTGTGATGTGATTCTCTCCTGTAGTGTGATGTGATTCTCTTCAGCAGTGTGATGTGATTCTCTCCAGCGGTGTGATGTGATTCTCTCCTGTAGTGTGATGTGATTCTCTCCAGCGGTGATGTGATTCTCTCCTGTAGTGTGATGTGATTCTCTCCTGTAGTGTGATGTGATGTGATTCTCTGCAGCAGTGTGATGTGATGTGATTCTCTGCAGCAGTGTGATGTGATTCTCTCCAGCAGTGTGATGTGATTCTCTCCTGTAGTGTGATGTGATTCTCTCCTGCAGTGTGATGTTATTCTCTCCTGTAGTGTGATGTGATGTGATTCTCTCCAGCAGTGTGATGTGATTCTCTCATGTAGTGTGATGTGATTCTCTCCAGCAGTGTGATGTGATTCTCTCCTGCAGTGTGATGTGATGTGATTCTCTCCAGCAGTGTGATGTGATGTGATTCTCTGCAGCAGTGTGATGTGATTCTCTCCCGTAGTGTGATGTGATTCTCTCCCGTAGTGTGATGTGATTCTCTCCCGTAGTGTGATGTGATTCTCTCCTGTAGTGTGATGTGATTCTCTCCTGCAGTGTGATGTGATGTGATTCTCTCCAGCAGTGTGATGTGATGTGGTTCTCTCCAGCAGTGTGATGTGATTCTCTCCTGCAGTGTGATGTGATTCTCTCCAGCGGTGTGATGTGATTCTCTCCTGTAGTGTGATGTGATTCTCTTCAGCAGTGTGATGTGATTCTCTTCAGCAGTGTGATGTGATTCTCTCCTGTAGTGTGATGTGATTCTCTCCAGCGGTGATGTGATTCTCTCCTGTAGTGTGATGTGATGTGGTTCTCTCCAGCAGTGTGATGTGGTAATCTCCAGCGGTGTGATGTGGTTCTCTCCAGCGGTGTGATGTGATTCTCTCCTGTGGTGTGATGTGATTCTCTCCTGCGGTGTGATGTGATTCTCTCCTGTAGTGTGATGTGATGTGATTCTCTTCTGTACTGTGATTCTCTCCAGCAGTGTGATTTGATTCTCTTCTGCAGAGTGATGTGATTCTCTCCAGCGGTGTGATGTGATTCTATCCTGTAGTGTGATATGATTCTATCCTGTAGTGTGATGTGATTCTCTCCAGCAGTGTGATGTGATTCTCTCCAGCAGTGTGATGTGATTCTCTCCAGTAGTGTGATGTGATTCTCTCCTGTGGTGTGATGTGATTCTCTCCTGCAGTATGACATGATGTTGATTCTCTCCTATACTGTAATTCTCTCCAGTAGTGTGATGTGATTCTCTCCAGCGGTGATGTGATTCTCTCCTGCAGTGTGATGTGATGTGATTCTCTCCTGCAGTGTGATGTGATGTGATTCTCTCCTGCAGTGTGATGTGATTCTCTCCTGTAGTGTACTGTGATTCTCTCCAGCAGTGTGATGTGATTCTCTCCTGTAGTGTGATTCTCTCCTGTAGTGTGATGTGATTCTCTCCAGCAGTGTGATGTGATTCTCTCCTGTAGTGTGATTCTCTCCTGTAGTGTGATGTGATTCTCTCCAGCAGTGTGATGTGATTCTCTCGTGTAGTGTGATGTGATTCTCTCGTGTAGTGTGATGTGATTCTCTCCAGCAGTGTGATGTGATTCTCTCCAGCGGTTTGATGTCATTCTCTCGTGTAGTGTGACGTGATTCTCTCCTGTAGTGTGATTGTCTCCTGTAGTGTGATGTGATTCTCTCCAGCAGTGTGATGTGATTTCTCTCCTGTAGTATGATGTGATTCTCTCCAGTGGTGTAATGTGATGTGATTCTCTCCTGTAGTGTGATGTGATTCTCTCCTGTAGTGTGATGTGATGTGATTCTCTCCAGTAGTTTGATGTGATTCTCTCCAGCAGTGTGATGTGATTCTCTCCAGCAGTGTGATGTGATGTGATTCTCTCCAGCAGTGTGATGTGATTCTCTCCTGTAGTGTGATGTGATTCTCTCCAGCAGTATGATGTGATTCTCTCCTGCAGTGTGATGTGATGTGATTCTCTCCTGTAGTATGATGTGATTCTCTCCAGTGGTGTAATGTGATGTGATTCTCTCCTGTAGTGTGATGTGATTCTCTCCTGTAGTGTGATGTGATGTGATTCTCTCCAGTAGTTTGATGTGATTCTCTCCAGCAGTGTGATGTGATTCTCTCCTGTAGTCTGATGTGATTCTCTCCTGCAGTGTGATGTGATGTGATTCTCTCCTGTAGTGTGATGTGATTCTCTACTGTAGTGTACTGTGATTCTCTCCAGCAGTGTGATGTGATTCTCTCCAGCAGTGTGATGTGATTCTCTCCTGTAGTGTGATGTGATTCTCTACTGTAGTGTACTGTGATTCTCTCCAGCAGTGTGATGTGATTCTCTCCAGCAGTGTGATGTGATTCTCTCCAGCAGTGTGATGTGATTCTCTCCTGTAGTGTGTTGTGATTCTCTCCTGTAGTGTGTTGTGATTCTCTCCTGTAGTGTGATGTGATTCTCTCCTGTAGTGTGATGTGATTCTCTTCAGCAGTATGATGTGATTCTCTCCAGCGGTGATGTGATTCTCTCCTGTAGTGTGATGTGATGTGATTCTATGCAGCAGTGTGATGTGATGTGATTCTCTACAGCAGTGTGATGTGATTCTCTCCAGCAGTGTGATGTGATTCTCTCCTGTAGTGTGATGTGATTCTCTCCTGCAGTGTGATGTTATTCTCTCCTGTAGTGTGATGTGATGTGATGTGATTCTCTCCAGCAGTGTGATGTGATTCTCTCCAGCAGTGTGATGTGATTCTCTCCTGCAGTGTGATGTGATGTGATTCTCTCCAGCAGTGTGATGTGATGTGATTCTCTGCAGCAGTGTGATGTGATTCTCTCCAGCAGTGTGATGTGATTCTCTCCCGTAGTGTGATGTGATTCTCTCCTGTACTGTGATGTGATTCTCTCCTGTAGTGTGATGTGATTCTCTCCTGCAGTGTGATGTAGCGTGATGTGATTCTCTCCAGCAGTGTGATGTGATGTGGTTCTCTCCAGCTGTGTGATGTGGTTCTCTCCTGCAGTGTGATGTGATTCTCTCCAGCGGTGTGATGTGATTCTCTCCTGTAGTGTGATGTGATTCTCTTCATCAGTGTGATGTGATTCTCTCCAGCGGTGTGATGTGATTCTCTCCTGTTGTGTGATGTGATTCTCTCCAGCGGTGATGTGATTCTCTCCTGTAGTGTGATGTGATTCTCTCCTGTAGTGTGATGTGATGTGATTCTCTGCAGCAGTGTGATGTGATGTGATTCTCTGCAGCAGTGTGATGTGATTCTCTCCAGCAGTGTGATGTGATTCTCTCCTGTAGTGTGATGTGATTCTCTCCTGCAGTGTGATGTTATTCTCTCCTGTAGTGTGATGTGATGTGATGTGATTCTCTCCAGCAGTGTGATGTGATTCTCTCATGTAGTGTGATGTGATTCTCTCCAGCAGTGTGATGTGATTCTCTCCTGCAGTGTGATGTGATGTGATTCTCTCCAGCAGTGTGATGTGATGTGATTCTCTGCAGCAGTGTGATGTGATTCTCTCCCGTAGTGTGATGTGATTCTCTCCCGTAGTGTGATGTGATTCTCTCCCGTAGTGTGATGTGATTCTCTCCTGTAGTGTGATGTGATTCTCTCCTGTAGTGTGATGTGATTCTCTCCTGCAGTGTGATGTGATGTGATTCTCTCCAGCAGTGTGATGTGATGTGGTTCTCTCCAGCAGTGTGATGTGATTCTCTCCAGCAGTGTGATGTGATGTGATTCTCTCCAGTAGTGTGATGTGATTCTCTCCAGCAGTGTGATGTGATTCTCTCCAGCAGTGTGATGTGATGTGATGTGATTCTCTCCAGCAGTGTGATGTGATTCTCTCCTGCAGTGTGATGTGATTCTCTCCTGCAGTGTGATGTGATTCTCTCCTGCAGTGTGATGTGATTCTCTACTTCAGTGTGATGTGATGTGATTCTCTCCTGCAGTGTGATGTGATGTGATTCTCTCCTGTAGTGTGATTCTCTCCTGTAGTGTGATGTGATTCTCTCCTGTAGTGTACTGTGATTCTCTCCAGCAGTGTGATGTGATTCTCTCCCGTAGTGTAATGTGATTCTCTCCCGTAGTGTGATGTGATTCTCTCCCGTAGTGTGATGTGATTCTCTCCTGTAGTGTGATGTGATTCTCTACTGCAGTGTGATGTGATTCTCTCCTGCAGTGTGATGTGATGTGATTCTCTCCTGCAGTGTGATGTGATGTGATTCTCTCCTGCAGTGTGATGTGATGTGATTCTCTCCTGCAGTGTGATGTGATTCTCTCCTGTAGTGTACTGTGATTCTCTCCCGTAGTGTAATGTGATTCTCTCCCGTAGTGTGATGTGATTCTCTCCTGTAGTGTGATGTGATTCTCTCCTGTAGTGTAATGTGATTCTCTTCAGCAGTGTGATGTGATTCTCTTCAGCAGTGTGATGTGATTCTCTCCTGTAGTGTGATGTGATTCTCTCCAGCGGTGATGTGATTCTCTCCTGTAGTGTGATGTGATTCTCTCCTGCAGTGTGATGTGATTCTCTCCAGCGGTGTGATGTGATTCTCTTCAGCAGTGTGATGTGATTCTCTCCTGTAGTGTGATGTGATTCTCTCCAGCGGTGATGTGATTCTCTCCTGTAGTGTGATGTGATGTGGTTCTCTCCAGCAGTGTGATGTGGTTCTCTCCAGCGGTGTGATGTGGTTCTCTCCAGCGGTGTGATGTGATTCTCTCCTGTGGTGTGATGTGATTCTCTCCTGCGGTGTGATGTGATTCTCTCCTGTAGTGTGATGTGATTCTCTTCTGTACTGTGATTCTCTCCAGCAGTGTGATTTGATTCTCTTCTGCAGAGTGATGTGATTCTCTCCAGCGGTGTGATGTGATTCTATCCTGTAGTGTGATGTGATTCTATCCTGTAGTGTGATGTGATTCTCTCCTGCAGTGTGATGTAGTGTGATGTGATTCTCTCCAGCAGTGTGATGTGATGTGGTTCTCTCCAGCAGTGTGATGTGGTTCTCTCCAGCAGTGTGATGTGGTTCTCTCCAGCAGTGTGATGTGATTCTCTCCAGCGGTGTGATGTGATTCTCTCCTGTAGTGTGATGTGATTCTCTTCAGCAGTGTGATGTGATTCTCTCCAGCGGTGTGATGTGATTCTCTCCTGTAGTGTGATGTGATTCTCTCCAGCGGTGATGTGATTCTCTCCTGTAGTGTGATGTGATTCTCTCCTGTAGTGTGATGTGATGTGATTCTCTGCAGCAGTGTGATGTGATTCTCTCCAGCAGTGTGATGTGATTCTCTCCTGTAGTGTGATGTGATTCTCTCCAGCAGTGTGATGTTATTCTCTCCTGTAGTGTGATGTGATGTGATTCTCTCCAGCAGTGTGATGTGATTCTCTCATGTAGTGTGATGTGATTCTCTCCAGCAGTGTGATGTGATTCTCTCCTGCAGTGTGATGTGATGTGATTCTCTCCAGCAGTGTGATGTGATGTGATTCTCTGCAGCAGTGTGATGTGATTCTCTCCCGTAGTGTGATGTGATTCTCTCCCGTAGTGTGATGTGATTCTCTCCTGTAGTGTGATGTGATTCTCTCCTGTAGTGTGATGTGATTCTCTCCTGCAGTGTGATGTGATGTGATTCTCTCCAGCAGTGTGATGTGATGTGGTTCTCTCCAGCAGTGTGATGTGATTCTCTCCTGCAGTGTGATGTGATTCTCTCCAGCGGTGTGATGTGATTCTCTCCTGTAGTGTGATGTGATTCTCTTCAGCAGTGTGATGTGATTCTCTCCTGTAGTGTGATGTGATTCTCTCCAGCGGTGATGTGATTCTCTCCTGTAGTGTGATGTGATGTGGTTCTCTCCAGCAGTGTGATGTGGTAATCTCCAGCGGTGTGATGTGGTTCTCTCCAGCGGTGTGATGTGATTCTCTCCTGTGGTGTGATGTGATTCTCTCCTGCGGTGTGATGTGATTCTCTCCTGTAGTGTGATGTGATGTGATTCTCTTCTGTACTGTGATTCTCTCCAGCAGTGTGATTTGATTCTCTTCTGCAGAGTGATGTGATTCTCTCCAGCGGTGTGATGTGATTCTATCCTGTAGTGTGATGTGATTCTATCCTGTAGTGTGATGTGATTCTCTCCAGCAGTGTGATGTGATTCTCTCCAGCAGTGTGATGTGATTCTCTCCAGTAGTGTGATGTGATTCTCTCCTGTGGTGTGATGTGATTCTCTCCTGCAGTATGACATGATGTTGATTCTCTCCTATACTGTAATTCTCTCCAGTAGTGTGATGTGATTCTCTCCAGCGGTGATGTGATTCTCTCCTGCAGTGTGATGTGATGTGATTCTCTCCTGCAGTGTGATGTGATGTGATTCTCTCCTGCAGTGTGATGTGATTCTCTCCTGTAGTGTGATGTGATTCTCTCCAGCAGTGTGATGTGATTCTCTCCTGTAGTGTGATTCTCTCCTGTAGTGTGATGTGATTCTCTCCAGCAGTGTGATGTGATTCTCTCCTGTAGTGTGATTCTCTCCTGTAGTGTGATGTGATTCTCTCCAGCAGTGTGATGTGATTCTCTCGTGTAGTGTGATGTGATTCTCTCGTGTAGTATGATGTGATTCTCTCCAGCAGTGTGATGTGATTCTCTCCAGCGGTTTGATGTCATTCTCTCGTGTAGTGTGACGTGATTCTCTCCTGTAGTGTGATTGTCTCCTGTAGTGTGATGTGATTCTCTCCAGCAGTGTGATGTGATTTCTCTCCTGTAGTATGATGTGATTCTCTCCAGTGGTGTAATGTGATGTGATTCTCTCCTGTAGTGTGATGTGATTCTCTCCTGTAGTGTGATGTGATGTGATTCTCTCCAGTAGTTTGATGTGATTCTCTCCAGCAGTGTGATGTGATTCTCTCCAGCAGTGTGATGTGATGTGATTCTCACCAGCAGTGTGATGTGATTCTCTCCTGTAGTGTGATGTGATTCTCTCCAGCAGTATGATGTGATTCTCTCCTGCAGTGTGATGTGATGTGATTCTCTCCTGTAGTATGATGTGATTCTCTCCAGTGGTGTAATGTGATGTGATTCTCTCCTGTAGTGTGATGTGATTCTCTCCTGTAGTGTGATGTGATGTGATTCTCTCCAGTAGTTTGATGTGATTCTCTCCAGCAGTGTGATGTGATTCTCTCCAGCAGTGTGATGTGATGTGATTCTCTCCTGTAGTCTGATGTGATTCTCTCCAGCAGTATGATGTGATTCTCTCCTGCAGTGTGATGTGATGTGATTCTCTCCTGTAGTGTGATGTGATTCTCTACTGTAGTGTACTGTGATTCTCTCCAGCAGTGTGATGTGATTCTCTCCAGCAGTGTGATGTGATTCTCTCCAGCAGTGTGATATGATTCTCTCCTGTAGTGTGATGTGATTCTCTACTGTAGTGTACTGTGATTCTCTCCAGCAGTGTGATGTGATTCTCTCCAGCAGTGTGATGTGATTCTCTCCAGCAGTGTGATGTGATTCTCTCCTGTAGTGTGTTGTGATTCTCTCCTGTAGTGTGTTGTGATTCTCTCCTGTAGTGTGATGTGATTCTCTCCTGTAGTGTGATGTGATTCTCTTCAGCAGTATGATGTGATTCTCTCCAGCGGTGATGTGATTCTCTCCTGTAGTGTGATGTGATGTGATTCTATGCAGCAGTGTGATGTGATGTGATTCTCTGCAGCAGTGTGATGTGATTCTCTCCAGCAGTGTGATGTGATTCTCTCCTGTAGTGTGATGTGATTCTCTCCTGCAGTGTGATGTTATTTTCTCCTGCAGTGTGATGTAGTGTGATGTGATTCTCTCCAGCAGTGTGATGTGATGTGGTTCTCTCCAGCAGTGTGATGTGGTTCTCTCCAGCAGTGTGATGTGATTCTCTCCTGCAGTGTGATGTGATTCTCTCCAGCGGTGTGATGTGATTCTCTCCTGTAGTGTGATGTGATTCTCTTCAGCAGTGTGATGTGATTCTCTCCAGCGGTGTGATGTGATTCTCTCCTGTAGTGTGATGTGATTCTCTCCAGCGGTGATGTGATTCTCTCCTGTAGTGTGATGTGATTCTCTCCTGTAGTGTGATGTGATTCTCTCCTGTAGTGTGATGTGATGTGATTCTCTGCAGCAGTGTGATGTGATGTGATTCTCTGCAGCAGTGTGATGTGATTCTCTCCAGCAGTGTGATGTGATTCTCTCCTGTAGTGTGATGTGATTCTCTCCTGCAGTGTGATGTTATTCTCTCCTGTAGTGTGATGTGATGTGATGTGATTCTCTCTAGCAGTGTGATGTGATTCTCTCATGTAGTGTGATGTGATTCTCTCCAGCAGTGTGATGTGATTCTCTCCTGCAGTGTGATGTGATGTGATTCTCTCCAGCAGTGTGATGTGATGTGATTCTCTGCAGCAGTGTGATGTGATTCTCTTCTGTAGTGTGATGTGGTTCTCTCCCGTAGTGTGATGTGATTCTCTCCTGTAGTGTGATGTGATTCTCTCCTGTAGTGTGATGTGATTCTCTCCTGCAGTGTGATGTGATGTGATTCTCTCCAGCAGTGTGATGTGATGTGGTTCTCTCCAGCAGTGTGATGTGAATCTCTCCTGCAGTGTGATGTGATTCTCTCCTGCAGTGTGATGTGATTCTCTCCAGCGGTGTGATGTGATTCTCTCCTGTAGTGTGATGTGATTCTCTTCAGCAGTGTGATGTGATTCTCTTCAGCAGTGTGATGTGATTCTCTCCTGTAGTGTGATGTGATTCTCTCCAGCGGTGATGTGATTCTCTCCTGTAGTGTGATGTGATGTGGTTCTCTCCAGCAGTGTGATGTGGTTCTCTCCAGCGGTGTGATGTGGTTCTCTCCAGCGGTGTGATGTGATTCTCTCCTGTGGTGTGATGTGATTCTCTCCTGCGGTGTGATGTGATTCTCTCCTGTAGTGTGATGTGATTCTCTTCTGTACTGTGATTCTCTCCAGCAGTGTGATTTGATTCTCTTCTGCAGAGTGATGTGATTCTCTCCAGCGGTGTGATGTGATTCTATCCTGTAGTGTGATGTGATTCTATCCTGTAGTGTGATGTGATTCTCTCCTGCAGTGTGATGTAGTGTGATGTGATTCTCTCCAGCAGTGTGATGTGATGTGGTTCTCTCCAGCAGTGTGATGTGGTTCTCTCCAGCAGTGTGATGTGATTCTCTCCTGCAGTGTGATGTGATTCTCTCCAGCGGTGTGATGTGATTCTCTCCTGTAGTGTGATGTGATTCTCTTCAGCAGTGTGATGTGATTCTCTCCAGCGGTGTGATGTGATTCTCTCCTGTAGTGTGATGTGATTCTCTCCAGCGGTGATGTGATTCTCTCCTGTAGTGTGATGTGATTCTCTCCTGTAGTGTGATGTGATGTGATTCTCTGCAGCAGTGTGATGTGATGTGATTCTCTGCAGCAGTGTGATGTGATTCTCTCCAGCAGTGTGATGTGATTCTCTCCTGTAGTGTGATGTGATTCTCTCCTGCAGTGTGATGTTATTCTCTCCTGTAGTGTGATGTGATGTGATGTGATTCTCTCCAGCAGTGTGATGTGATTCTCTCATGTAGTGTGATGTGATTCTCTCCAGCAGTGTGATGTGATTCTCTCCTGCAGTGTGATGTGATGTGATTCTCTCCAGCAGTGTGATGTGATGTGATTCTCTGCAGCAGTGTGATGTGATTCTCTCCCGTAGTGTGATGTGATTCTCTCCCGTATTGTGATGTGATTCTCTCCTGTAGTGTGATGTGATTCTCTCCTGTAGTGTGATGTGATTCTCTCCTGCAGTGTGATGTGATGTGATTCTCTCCAGCAGTGTGATGTGATGTGGTTCTCTCCAGCAGTGTGATGTGATTCTCTCCTGCAGTGTGATGTGATTCTCTCCAGCAGTGTGATGTGATTCTCTCCTGTAGTGTGATGTGATTCTCTTCAGCAGTGTGATGTGATTCTCTTCAGCAGTGTGATGTGATTCTCTCCTGTAGTGTGATGTGATTCTCTCCAGCGGTGATGTGATTCTCTCCTGTAGTGTGATGTGATGTGGTTCTCTCCAGCAGTGTGATGTGGTAATCTCCAGCGGTGTGATGTGGTTCTCTCCAGCGGTGTGATGTGATTCTCTCCTGTGGTGTGATGTGATTCTCTCCTGCGGTGTGATGTGATTCTCTCCTGTAGTGTGATGTGATGTGATTCTCTTCTGTACTGTGATTCTCTCCAGCAGTGTGATTTGATTCTCTTCTGCAGAGTGATGTGATTCTCTCCAGCGGTGTGATGTGATTCTATCCTGTAGTGTGATGTGATTCTATCCTGTAGTGTGATGTGATTCTCTCCAGCAGTGTGATGTGATTCTCTCCAGCAGTGTGATGTGATTCTCTCCAGTAGTGTGATGTGATTCTCTCCTGTGGTGTGATGTGATTCTCTCCTGCAGTATGACATGATGTTGATTCTCTCCTATACTGTAATTCTCTCCAGTAGTGTGATGTGATTCTCTCCAGCGGTGATGTGATTCTCTCCTGCAGTGTGATGTGATGTGATTCTCTCCTGCAGTGTGATGTGATGTGATTCTCTCCTGCAGTGTGATGTGATTCTCTCCTGTAGTGTACTGTGATTCTCTCCAGCAGTGTGATGTGATTCTCTCCTGAAGTGTGATTCTCTCCTGTAGTGTGATGTGATTCTCTCCAGCAGTGTGATGTGATTCTCTCCTGTAGTGTGATTCTCTCCTGTAGTGTGATGTGATTCTCTCCAGCAGTGTGATGTGATTCTCTCGTGTAGTGTGATGTGATTCTCTCGTGTAGTGTGATGTGATTCTCTACAGCAGTGTGATGTGATTCTCTCCAGCGGTTTGATGTCATTCTCTCGTGTAGTGTGACGTGATTCTCTCCTGTAGTGTGATTGTCTCCTGTAGTGTGATGTGATTCTCTCCAGCAGTGTGATGTGATTTCTCTCCTGTAGTATGATGTGATTCTCTCCAGTGGTGTAATGTGATGTGATTCTCTCCTGTAGTGTGATGTGATTCTCTCCTGTAGTGTGATGTGATGTGATTCTCTCCAGTAGTTTGATGTGATTCTCTCCAGCAGTGTGATGTGATTCTCTCCAGCAGTGTGATGTGATGTGATTCTCTCCAGCAGTGTGATGTGATGTGATTCTCTCCAGCAGTGTGATGTGATTCTCTCCTGTAGTGTGATGTGATTCTCTCCAGCAGTATGATGTGATTCTCTCCTGCAGTGTGATGTGATGTGATTCTCTCCTGTAGTATGATGTGATTCTCTCCAGTGGTGTAATGTGATGTGATTCTCTCCTGTAGTGTGATGTGATTCTCTCCTGTAGTGTGATGTGATGTGATTCTCTCCAGTAGTTTGATGTGATTCTCTCCAGCAGTGTGATGTGATTCTCTCCAGCAGTGTGATGTGATGTGATTCTCTCCAGCAGTGTGATGTGATTCTCTCCTGTAGTCTGATGTGATTCTCTCCAGCAGTATGATGTGATTCTCTCCTGCAGTGTGATGTGATGTGATTCTCTCCTGTAGTGTGATGTGATTCTCTACTGTAGTGTACTGTGATTCTCTCCAGCAGTGTGATGTGATTCTCTCCAGCAGTGTGATGTGATTCTCTCCAGCAGTGTGATGTGATTCTCTCCTGTAGTGTGATGTGATTCTCTACTGTAGTGTACTGTGATTCTCTCCAGCAGTGTGATGTGATTCTCTCCAGCAGTGTGATGTGATTCTCTCCTGTAGTGTGTTGTGATTCTCTCCTGTAGTGTGTTGTGATTCTCTCCTGTAGTGTGATGTGATTCTCTCCTGTAGTGTGATGTGATTCTCTTCAGCAGTATGATGTGATTCTCTCCAGCGGTGATGTGATTCTCTCCTGTAGTGTGATGTGATGTGATTCTATGCAGCAGTGTGATGTGATGTGATTCTCTGCAGCAGTGTGATGTGATTCTCTCCAGCAGTGTGATGTGATTCTCTCCTGTAGTTTGATGTGATTCTCTCCTGCAGTGTGATGTTATTCTCTCCTGTAGTGTGATGTGATGTGATGTGATTCTCTCCAGCAGTGTGATGTGATTCTCTCCAGCAGTGTGATGTGATTCTCTCCTGCAGTGTGATGTGATGTGATTCTCTCCAGCAGTGTGATGTGATGTGATTCTCTGCAGCAGTGTGATGTGATTCTCTCCAGCAGTGTGATGTGATTCTCTCCCGTAGTGTGATGTGATTCTCTCCTGTACTGTGATGTGATTCTCTCCTGTAGTGTGATGTGATTCTCTCCTGCAGTGTGATGTAGTGTGATGTGATTCTCTCCAGCAGTGTGATGTGATGTGGTTCTCTCCAGCAGTGTGATGTGGTTCTCTCCAGCAGTGTGATGTGATTTTCTCCTGCAGTGTGATGTGATTCTCTCCAGCGGTGTGATGTGATTCTCTCCTGTAGTGTGATGTGATTCTCTTCAGCAGTGTGATGTGATTCTCTCCAGCGGTGTGATGTGATTCTCTCCTGTAGTGTGATGTGATTCTCTCCAGCGGTGATGTGATTCTCTCCTGTAGTGTGATGTGATTCTCTCCTGTAGTGTGATGTGATGTGATTCTCTGCAGCAGTGTGATGTGATGTGATTCTCTGCAGCAGTGTGATGTGATTCTCTCCAGCAGTGTGATGTGATTCTCTCCTGTAGTGTGATGTAATTCTCTCCTGCAGTGTGATGTTATTCTCTCCTGTAGTGTGATGTGATGTGATGTGATTCTCTCTAGCAGTGTGATGTGATTCTCTCATGTAGTGTGATGTGATTCTCTCCAGCAGTGTGATGTGATTCTCTGCTGTAGTGTGATGTGATTCTATCCAGCAGTGTGATTTGATTCTCTCCTGTAGTGTGATGTGATTCTCTTCAGCAGTGTGATGTGATTCTCTTCAGCAGTGTGATGTGATTCTCTCCTGCAGTGTGATGTGATTCTCTCCAGCGGTGTGATGTGATGTGATTCTCTCCTGTAGTGTGATGTCATGTGATTCTCTCCTGTAGTGTGATGTGATTCTCTCCAGCAGTTTTATGTCATTCTCTCCAGTAGTGTGATGTGATTCTCTCCAGCGGTGTGATGTGATTCTATCCTGTAGTGTGATGTGATTCTCTCCTGTAGTGTGATGTGATTCTCTCCTGTAGTGTGATGTGATTCTCTCCTGTAGTGTCATGTGATTCTCTCCAGCAGTGTGATGTGATTCTCTCCTGTAGTGTGATGTGATTCTCTCCAGCAGTGTGATGTGATTCTCTTCAGTAGTGTGACGTGATTCTCTCCAGCAGTGTGATGTGATTCTCTTCAGTAGTGTGACGTGATTCTCTCCTGCAGTGTGATGTGATTCTCTCCTGTAGTGTGATGTGATGTGATTCTCTCCTGTAGTGTGATGTGATTCTCTCCTGTACTGTGATGTGATTCTCTCCTGTAGTGTGATGGGATTGTCTCCAGCAGTGTGATGTGATTCTATCCTGTAGTGTGATGTGATTCTCTCTTGTAGTGTGATGTGATTCTCTCCAGCAGTGTGATGTGATACTCTTCAGTCGTGTGATGTGATTCTCTTCAGTAGTGTGACGTTATTCTCTCCTGCAGTGTGACGTGATTCTCTCCTGTAGTGTGATGTGATGTGATTCTCTCCTGTAGTGTGATGTGATTCTCTCCAGCGGTGATGTGATTCTCTCCTGTAGTGTGATGTGTTTCTCTCCTGTGGTGTGACATGATGTGATTCTCTCCTGTACTGTGATTCTCTCCAGTAGTGTGATGTGATTCTCTCCAGCGGTGATGTGATTCTCTCCTGTAGTGTGATGTGATTCTCTCCAGTAGTATGACGTGATTCTCTCCAGTAGTGTTATGTGATTCTCTCCTGCAGTGTGACGTGATTCTCTCCTGCAGTGTGACGTGATTCTCTCCTGCGGTGTGATGTGATTCTCTCCAGCGGTGTGATGTGATTCTCTCCTGTAGTGTGATGTGATGTGATGTGATTCTCCCCTGTACTGTGATTTTTTCCAGCAGTGTGATGTGATTCTCTCCTGTACTGTGATTCTCTCCAGCAGTGTGATGTGATTCTCTCCTGCAGAGTGATGTGATTCTCTCCAGCGGTGTGATGTGATTCTATCCTGTAGTGTGATGTGATTCTATCCTGTAGTGTGATGTGATTCTCTCCAGTAGTGTGATGTGATTCTCTCCAGTAGTGTGATGTGATTCTCTCCAGTAGTGTGATGTGATTCTCTCCTGTGGTGTGATGTGATTCTCTCCTGTGGTGTGATGTGATTCTCTCCAGTAGTGTGATGTGATTCTCTCCAGTAGTGTGATGTGATTCTCTCCAGTAGTGTGATGTGATTCTCTCCTGTGGTGTGATGTGATTCTCTCCTGCGGTGTGATGTGATTCTCTCCTGCAGTATGACATGATGTGATTCTCTCCTGTAATGTGAATCTCTCCAGTAGTGTGATGTGATTCTCTCCTGTAGTGTGATGTGATTCTCTCCTGCAGTGTGATGTGATTCTCTCCTGCAGTGTGATGTGATGTGATTTTCTCCAGCAGTGTGATGTGATTCTCTCCTGTAGTGTGATGTGATTCTCTCCAGCAGTGTGATGTGATTCTCTCCTGCAGTGTGATGTGATGTGATTCTCTCCTGTAGTGTGATGTGATTCTCTCCTGCAGTGTGATGTGATTCTCTCCTGTAGTGTGATGTGATTCTCTCCTGCAGTGTGATGTGATTCTCTCCTGCAGTGTGATGTGATGTGATTCTCTCCTGCAGTGTGATGTGATGTGATTCTCTCCTGTAGTGTGATGTGATTCTCTCCTGTAGTGTGATGTGATTCTCTCCTGCAGTGTGATGTGATGTGATTCTCTCCAGCAGTGTGATGTGATTCTCTCCTGTAGTGTGATGTGATTCTCTCCAGTAGTGTGATGTGATTCTCTCCTGTAGTGTGATGTGATTCTCTCCTGCAGTATGACATGATGTGATTCTCTCCTGTACTGTGATTCTCTCCTGTAGTGTGATGCGATTCTCTCCTGTAGTGTGATGTGATGTGATTCTCTGCAGCAGTGTGATGTGATTCTCTGCAGCAGTGTGATGTGATTCTCTCCAGCAGTGTGATGTGATGTGATTCTCTCCAGCAGTGTGATGTGATTCTCTCCTGCAGTGTGATGTGATTCTCTCCTGCTGTGTGATGTGATGTGATTCCCTCCAGCAGTGTGATGTGATTCTCTCCTGTAGTGTGATGTGATTCTCTCCAGCAGTGTGATGTGATTCTCTCCAGCAGTGTGATGTGATTCTCTCCTGCAGTGTGATGTGATGTGATTCTCTCCTGTAATGTGATGTGATTCTCTCCTGCAGTGTGATGTGATGTGATTCTCTCCAGCGGTGATGTGATTCTCTCCTGTAGTGTGATGTGATTCTCTCCTGTACTGTGATTCTCTCCAGTAGTGTGATGTGATTCTCTCCAGCGGTGATGTGATTCTCTCCTGTAGTGTGATGTGATTCTCTCCTGTAGTGTGACGTGATTCTCTCCAGTAGTGTGATGTGATTCTCTCCTGCAGTGTGACGTGATTCTCTAATGCAGTGTGACGTGATTCTCTCCTGCGGTGTGATGTGATTCTCTCCAGCGGTGTGATGTGATTCTCTCCTGTAGTGTGATGTGATGTGATTCTCCCCTGTACTGTGATTCTTTCCAGCAGTGTGATGTGATTCTCTCCTGTACTGTTATTCTCTCCAGCAGTGTGATGTGATTCTCTCCTGCAGAGTGATGTGATTCTCTCCAGCGGTGTGATGTGATTCTATCCTGTAGTGTGATGTGATTCTATCCTGTAGTGTGATGTGATTCTCTCCAGCAGTGTGATGTGATTCTCTCCAGTAGTGTGATGTGATTCTCTCCAGTAGTGTGATGTGATTCTCTCCAGTAGTGTGATGTGATTCTCTCCTGTGGTGTGATGTGATTCTCTCCAGTAGTGTGATGTGATTCTCTCCTGTAGTGTGATGTGATTCTCTCCAGTAGTGTGATGTGATTCTCTCCAGCGGTGTGATGTGATTCTCTCCAGCGGTGTGATGTGATTCTCTCCTGTAGTGTGATGTGATTCTCTCCTGTAGTGTGATGTGATTCTCTCCTGTAGTGTGATGTGATTCTCTCCAGCAGTGTGATGTGATTCTCTCCTGTAGTGTGATGTGATTCTCTCCTGTAGTGTGATGTGATTCTCTCCTGTAGTGTGATGTGATGTGATTCTCTCCTGTAGTGTGATGTGATTCTCTCCTGTAGTGTGATGTCATGTGATTCTCTCCTGTAGTGTGATGTGATTCTCTCCAGCAGTGTGATGTCATTCTCTCCAGTAGTGTGATGTGATTCTCTCCAGCGGTGTGATGTGATTCTATCCTGTAGTGTGATGTGATTCTCTCCTGTAGTGTGATGTGATTCTCTCCTGCAGTGTGATGTGATTCTCTCCTGCAGTGTGATGTGATTCTCTCCTGTAGTGTGATGTGATTCTCTCCTGTAGTGTCATGTGATTCTCTCCAGCAGTGTGATGTGATTCTCTCCTGTAGTGTGATGTGATTCTCTCCAGCAGTGTGATGTGATTCTCTTCAGTAGTGTGACGTGATTCTCTCCAGCAGTGTGATGTGATTCTCTTCAGTAGTGTGACGTGATTCTCTCCTGCAGTGTGATGTGATTCTCTCCTGTAGTGTGATGTGATGTGATTCTCTCCTGTAGTGTGATGGGATTCTCTCCTGTACTGTGATGTGATTCTCTCCTGTAGTGTGATGGGATTGTCTCCAGCAGTGTGATGTGATTCTATCCTGTAGTGTGATGTGATTCTCTCTTGTAGTGTGATGTGATTCTCTCCAGCAGTGTGATGTGATACTCTTCAGTCGTGTGATGTGATTCTCTTCAGTAGTGTGACGTTATTCTCTCCTGCAGTGTGACGTGATTCTCTCCTGTAGTGTGATGTGATGTGATTCTCTCCTGTAGTGTGATGTGATTCTCTCCAGCGGTGATGTGATTCTCTCCTGTAGTGTGATGTGTTTCTCTCCTGTGGTGTGACATGATGTGATTCTCTCCTGTACTGTGATTCTCTCCAGTAGTGTGATGTGATTCTCTCCAGCGGTGATGTGATTCTCTCCTGTAGTGTGATGTGATTCTCTCCAGTAGTATGACGTGATTCTCTCCAGTAGTGTTATGTGATTCTCTCCTGCAGTGTGACGTGATTCTCTCCTGCAGTGTGACGTGATTCTCTCCTGCGGTGTGATGTGATTCTCTCCAGCGGTGTGATGTGATTCTCTCCTGTAGTGTGATGTGATGTGATGTGATTCTCCCCTGTACTGTGATTTTTTCCAGCAGTGTGATGTGATTCTCTCCTGTACTGTGATTCTCTCCAGCAGTGTGATGTGATTCTCTCCTGCAGAGTGATGTGATTCTCTCCAGCGGTGTGATGTGATTCTATCCTGTAGTGTGATGTGATTCTATCCTGTAGTGTGATGTGATTCTCTCCAGTAGTGTGATGTGATTCTCTCCAGTAGTGTGATGTGATTCTCTCCAGTAGTGTGATGTGATTCTCTCCTGTGGTGTGATGTGATTCTCTCCTGTGGTGTGATGTGATTCTCTCCAGTAGTGTGATGTGATTCTCTCCAGTAGTGTGATGTGATTCTCTCCTGTGGTGTGATGTGATTCTCTCCTGCGGTGTGATGTGATTCTCTCCTGCAGTATGACATGATGTGATTCTCTCCTGTAATGTGAATCTCTCCAGTAGTGTGATGTGATTCTCTCCTGTAGTGTGATGTGATTCTCTCCTGCAGTGTGATGTGATTCTCTCCTGCAGTGTGATGTGATGTGATTTTCTCCAGCAGTGTGATGTGATTCTCTCCTGTAGTGTGATGTGATTCTCTCCAGCAGTGTGATGTGATTCTCTCCTGCAGTGTGATGTGATGTGATTCTCTCCTGTAGTGTGATGTGATTCTCTCCTGCAGTGTGATGTGATTCTCTCCTGTAGTGTGATGTGATTCTCTCCTGCAGTGTGATGTGATTCTCTCCTGCAGTGTGATGTGATGTGATTCTCTCCTGCAGTGTGATGTGATGTGATTCTCTCCTGTAGTGTGATGTGATTCTCTCCTGTAGTGTGATGTGATTCTCTCCTGCAGTGTGATGTGATGTGATTCTCTCCAGCAGTGTGATGTGATTCTCTCCTGTAGTGTGATGTGATTCTCTCCAGTAGTGTGATGTGATTCTCTCCTGTAGTGTGATGTGATTCTCTCCTGCAGTATGACATGATGTGATTCTCTCCTGTACTGTGATTCTCTCCTGTAGTGTGATGCGATTCTCTCCTGTAGTGTGATGTGATGTGATTCTCTGCAGCAGTGTGATGTGATTCTCTCCAGCAGTGTGATGTGATGTGATTCTCTCCAGCAGTGTGATGTGATTCTCTCCTGCAGTGTGATGTGATTCTCTCCTGCTGTGTGATGTGATGTGATTCCCTCCAGCAGTGTGATGTGATTCTCTCCTGTAGTGTGATGTGATTCTCTCCAGCAGTGTGATGTGATTCTCTCCAGCAGTGTGATGTGATTCTCTCCTGCAGTGTGATGTGATGTGATTCTCTCCTGTAATGTGATGTGATTCTCTCCTGCAGTGTGATGTGATGTGATTCTCTCCAGCGGTGATGTGATTCTCTCCTGTAGTGTGATGTGATTCTCTCCTGTACTGTGATTCTCTCCAGTAGTGTGATGTGATTCTCTCCAGCGGTGATGTGATTCTCTCCTGTAGTGTGATGTGATTCTCTCCTGTAGTGTGACGTGATTCTCTCCAGTAGTGTGATGTGATTCTCTCCTGCAGTGTGACGTGATTCTCTAATGCAGTGTGACGTGATTCTCTCCTGCGGTGTGATGTGATTCTCTCCAGCGGTGTGATGTGATTCTCTCCTGTAGTGTGATGTGATGTGATTCTCCCCTGTACTGTGATTCTTTCCAGCAGTGTGATGTGATTCTCTCCTGTACTGTTATTCTCTCCAGCAGTGTGATGTGATTCTCTCCTGCAGAGTGATGTGATTCTCTCCAGCGGTGTGATGTGATTCTATCCTGTAGTGTGATGTGATTCTATCCTGTAGTGTGATGTGATTCTCTCCAGCAGTGTGATGTGATTCTCTCCAGTAGTGTGATGTGATTCTCTCCAGTAGTGTGATGTGATTCTCTCCAGTAGTGTGATGTGATTCTCTCCTGTGGTGTGATGTGATTCTCTCCAGTAGTGTGATGTGATTCTCTCCTGTAGTGTGATGTGATTCTCTCCAGTAGTGTGATGTGATTCTCTCCAGCGGTGTGATGTGATTCTCTCCAGCGGTGTGATGTGATTCTCTCCTGTAGTGTGATGTGATTCTCTCCTGTAGTGTGATGTGATTCTCTCCTGTAGTGTGATGTGATTCTCTCCAGCAGTGTGATGTGATTCTCTCCTGTAGTGTGATGTGATTCTCTCCTGTAGTGTGATGTGATGTGATTCTCTCCTGTAGTGTGATGTGATTCTCTGCTGTAGTGTGATGTGATTCTATCCAGCAGTGTGATGTGATTCTCTCCTGTAGTGTGATGTGATTCTCTTCAGAAGTGTGATGTGATTCTCTTCAGCAGTGTGATGTGATTCTCTCCTGCAGTGTGATGTGATTCTCTCCAGCGGTGTGATGTGATGTGATTCTCTCCTGTAGTGTGATGTCATGTGATTCTCTCCTGTAGTGTGATGTGATTCTCTCCAGCAGTGTGATGTCATTCTCTCCAGTAGTGTGATGTGATTCTCTCCAGCGGTGTGATGTGATTCTATCCTGTAGTGTGATGTGATTCTCTCCTGTAGTGTGATGTGATTCTCTCCTGCAGTGTGATGTGATTCTCTCCTGCAGTGTGATGTGATTCTCTCCTGTAGTGTGATGTGATTCTCTCCTGTAGTGTCATGTGATTCTCTCCAGCAGTGTGATGTGATTCTCTCCTGTAGTGTGATGTGATTCTCTCCAGCAGTGTGACGTGATTCTCTTCAGTAGTGTGACGTGATTCTCTCCAGCAGTGTGATGTGATTCTCTTCAGTAGTGTGACGTGATTCTCTCCTGCAGTGTGATGTGATTCTCTCCTGTAGTGTGATGTGATGTGATTCTGTCCTGTAGTGTGATGTGATTCTCTCCTGTACTGTGATGTGATTCTCTCCTGTAGTGTGATGGGATTGTCTCCAGCGGTGTGATGTGATTCTATCCTGTAGTGTGATGTGATTCTCTCTTGTAGTGTGATGTGATTCTCTCCAGCAGTGTGACGTTATTCTCTCCTGCAGTGTGACGTGATTCTCTCCTGTAGTGTGATGTGATGTGATTCTCTCCTGTAGTGTGATGTGATTCTCTCCAGCGGTGATGTGATTCTCTCCTGTAGTGTGATGTGTTTCTCTCCTGTGGTGTGACATGATGTGATTCTCTCCTGTACTGTGATTCTCTCCAGTAGTGTGATGTGATTCTCTCCAGCGGTGATGTGATTCTCTCCTGTAGTGTGATGTGATTCTCTCCAGTAGTATGACGTGATTCTCTCCAGTAGTGTTATGTGATTCTCTCCTGCAGTGTGACGTGATTCTCTCCTGCAGTGTGACGTGATTCTCTCCTGCGGTGTGATGTGATTCTCTCCAGCGGTGTGATGTGATTCTCTCCTGTAGTGTGATGTGATGTGATGTGATTCTCCCCTGTACTGTGATTTTTTCCAGCAGTGTGATGTGATTCTCTCCTGTACTGTGATTCTCTCCAGCAGTGTGATGTGATTCTCTCCTGCAGAGTGATGTGATTCTCTCCAGCGGTGTGATGTGATTCTATCCTGTAGTGTGATGTGATTCTATCCTGTAGTGTGATGTGATTCTCTCCAGTAGTGTGATGTGATTCTCTCCAGTAGTGTGATGTGATTCTCTCCAGTAGTGTGATGTGATTCTCTCCTGTGGTGTGATGTGATTCTCTCCTGTGGTGTGATGTGATTCTCTCCAGTAGTGTGATGTGATTCTCTCCAGTAGTGTGATGTGATTCTCTCCAGTAGTGTGATGTGATTCTCTCCTGTGGTGTGATGTGATTCTCTCCTGCGGTGTGATGTGATTCTCTCCTGCAGTATGACATGATGTGATTCTCTCCTGTAATGTGAATCTCTCCAGTAGTGTGATGTGATTCTCTCCTGTAGTGTGATGTGATTCTCTCCTACAGTGTGATGTGATTCTCTCCTGCAGTGTGATGTGATGTGATTTTCTCCAGCAGTGTGATGTGATTCTCTCCTGTAGTGTGATGTGATTCTCTCCTGCAGTGTGATGTGATTCTCTCCTGCAGTGTGATGTGATTCTCTCCTGCAGTGTGATGTGATTCTCTCCTGCAGTGTGATGTGATTCTCTCCTGTAGTGTGATGTGATTCTCTCCTGCAGTGTGATGTGATTCTCTCCTGCAGTGTGATGTGATGTGATTCTCTCCTGCAGTGTGATGTGATGTGATTCTCTCCTGTAGTGTGATGTGATTCTCTCCTGTAGTGTGATGTGATTCTCTCCTGCAGTGTGATGTGATGTGATTCTCTCCAGCAGTGTGATGTGATTCTCTCCTGTAGTGTGATGTGATTCTCTCCAGTAGTGTGATGTGATTCTCTCCTGTAGTGTGATGTGATTCTCTCCTGCAGTATGACATGATGTGATTCTCTCCTGTACTGTGATTCTCTCCTGTAGTGTGATGCGATTCTCTCCTGTAGTGTGATGTGATGTGATTCTCTGCAGCAGTGTGATGTGATTCTCTGCAGCAGTGTGATGTGATTCTCTCCAGCAGTGTGATGTGATGTGATTCTCTCCAGCAGTGTGATGTGATTCTCTCCTGCAGTGTGATGTGATTCTCTCCTGCAGTGTGATGTGATTCTCTCCTGCTGTGTGATGTGATGTGATTCCCTCCAGCAGTGTGATGTGATTCTCTCCTGTAGTGTGATGTGATTCTCTCCAGCAGTGTGATGTGATTCTCTCCAGCAGTGTGATGTGATTCTCTCCTGCAGTGTGATGTGATGTGATTCTCTCCTGTAATGTGATGTGATTCTCTCCTGCAGTGTGATGTGATGTGATTCTCTCCAGCGGTGATGTGATTCTCTCCTGTAGTGTGATGTGATTCTCCCCTGTACTGTGATTCTCTCCAGTAGTGTGATGTGATTCTCTCCAGCGGTGATGTGATTCTCTCCTGTAGTGTGATGTGATTCTCTCCTGTAGTGTGACGTGATTCTCTCCAGTAGTGTGATGTGATTCTCTCCTGCAGTGTGACGTGATTCTCTAATGCAGTGTGACGTGATTCTCTCCTGCGGTGTGATGTGATTCTCTCCAGCGGTGTGATGTGATTCTCTCCTGTAGTGTGATGTGATGTGATTCTCCCCTGTACTGTGATTCTTTCCAGCAGTGTGATGTGATTCTCTCCTGTACTGTTATTCTCTCCTATGGTGTGATGTGATTCTCTCCAGTAGTGTGATGTGATTCTCTCCAGTAGTGTGATGTGATTCTCTCCTATGGTGTGATGTGATTCTCTCCAGTAGTGTGATGTGATTCTCTCCTGTAGTGTGATGTGATTCTCTCCTGCAGTGTGATGTGATTCTCTCCTGCAGTGTGACGTGATGTGATTCTCTCCTGTAATGTGAATCTCTCCAGTAGTGTGATGTGATTCTCTCCTGTAGTGTGATGTGATTCTCTCCTGCTGTGTGATGTGATTCTCTCCTGCAGTGTGATGTGATGTGATTCTCTCCAGCAGTGTGATGTGATTCTCTCCTGTAGTGTGATGTGATTCTCTCCAGCAGTGTGATGTGATTCTCTCCTGCAGTGTGATGTGATGTGATTCTCTGCTGTAGTGTGATGTGATTCTCTCCTTCAGTGTGATGTGATTCTCTCCTGTAGTGTGATGTGATTCTCTCCTGCAGTGTGATGTGATTCTCTCCTGCAGTGTGATGTGATGTGATTCTCTCCTGTAGTGTGATGTGATTCTCTCCTGTAGTGTGATGTGATTCTCTCCTGCAGTGTGATGTGATGTGATTCTCTCCTGCAGTGTGATGTGATGTGATTCTCTCTAGCAGTGTGATGTGATTCTCTCCAGTATTGTGATGTGATTCTCTCCTGTAGTGTGATGTGATTCTCTCCTGTAGTGTGATGTGATTCTCTCCTGTAGTGTGATGTGATTCTCTCCAGTAGTGTGATGTGATTCTATCCTGTAGTGTGATGTGATTCTCTCCAGCAGTGTGATGTGATTCTCTCCTGTGGTGTGATGTGATTCTCTCCTGTGGTGTGATGTGATTCTCTCCTGCAGTATGACATGATGTGATTCTCCCCTGTACTGTGATTCTCTCCTGCTGTGTGATGTGATGTGATTCTCTCCAGCAGTGTGATGTGATTCTCTCCTGTAGTGTGATGTGATTCTCTCCAGCAGTGTGATGTGATTCTCTCCAGCAGTGTGATGTGATTCTCTCCTGCAGTGTGATGTGATGTGATTCTCTCCTGTAGTGTGATGTGATTCTCTCCTGCAGTGTGATGTGATGTGATTCTCTCCAGCGGTGATGTGATTCTCTCCTGTAGTGTGATGTGATTCTCTCCTGTGGTGTGACATGATGTGATTCTCTCCTGTACTGAGATTCTCTCCAGTAGTGTGATGTGATTCTCTCCAGCGGTGATGTGATTCTCTCCTGTAGTGTGATGTGATTCTCTCCTGTAGTGTGACGTGATTCTCTCCAGTAGTGTGATGTGATTCTCTCCTGCAGTGTGACGTGATTCTCTCCCGCAGTGTGACGTGATTCTCTCCTGCGGTGTGATGTGATTCTCTCCAGCGGTGTGATGTGATTCTCTCCTGTAGTGTGATGTGATGTGATTCTCCCCTGTACTGTGATGCTTTCCAGCAGTGTGATGTGATTCTCTCCTGTACTGTGATTCTCTCCAGCAGTGTGATGTGATTCTCTCCTGCAGAGTGATGTGATTCTCTCCTGCGGTGTGATGTGATTCTCTCCTGCAGTATGACATGATGTGATTCTCTCCTGTAATGTGAATCTCTCCAGTAGTGTGATGTGATTCTCTCCTGTAGTGTGATGTGATTCTCTCCTACAGTGTGATGTGATTCTCTCCTGCAGTGTGATGTGATGTGATTTTCTCCAGCAGTGTGATGTGATTCTCTCCTGTAGTGTGATGTGATTCTCTCCAGCAGTGTGATGTGATTCTCTCCTGCAGTGTGATGTGATGTGATTCTCTCCTGTAGTGTGATGTGATTCTCTCCTGCAGTGTGATGTGATTCTCTCCTGTAGTGTGATGTGATTCTCTCCTGCAGTGTGATGTGATTCTCTCCTGCAGTGTGATGTGATGTGATTCTCTCCTGCAGTGTGATGTGATGTGATTCTCTCCAGCAGTGTGATGTGATTCTCTCCTGCAGTGTGATGTGATTCTCTCCAGCAGTGTGATGTGATTCTCTCCTGTAGTGTGATGTGATTCTCTCCAGTAGTGTGATGTGATTCTCTCCTGTAGTGTGATGTGATTCTCTCCTGCAGTATGACATGATGTGATTCTCTCCTGTACTGTGATTCTCTCCTGTAGTGTGATGCGATTCTCTCCTGTAGTGTGATGTGATGTGATTCTCTGCAGCAGTGTGATGTGATTCTCTGCAGCAGTGTGATGTGATTCTCTCCAGCAGTGTGATGTGATGTGATTCTCTCCAGCAGTGTGATGTGATTCTCTCCTGCAGTGTGATGTGATTCTCTCCTGCAGTGTGATGTGATTCTCTCCTGCAGTGTGATGTGATGTGATTCTCTCCTGCTGTGTGATGTGATGTGATTCCCTCCAGCAGTGTGATGTGATTCTCTCCTGTAGTGTGATGTGATTCTCTCCAGCAGTGTGATGTGATTCTCTCCAGCAGTGTGATGTGATTCTCTCCTGCAGTGTGATGTGATGTGATTCTCTCCTGTAATGTGATGTGATTCTCTCCTGCAGTGTGATGTGATGTGATTCTCTCCAGCGGTGATGTGATTCTCTCCTGTAGTGTGATGTGATTCTCCCCTGTACTGTGATTCTCTCCAGTAGTGTGATGTGATTCTCTCCAGCGGTGATGTGATTCTCTCCTGTAGTGTGATGTGATTCTCTCCTGTAGTGTGACGTGATTCTCTCCAGTAGTGTGACGTGATTCTCTCCTGCAGTGTGACGTGATTCTCTAATGCAGTGTGACGTGATTCTCTCCTGCGGTGTGATGTGATTCTCTCCAGCGGTGTGATGTGATTCTCTCCTGTAGTGTGATGTGATGTGATTCTCCCCTGTACTGTGATTCTTTCCAGCAGTGTGATGTGATTCTCTCCTGTACTGTTATTCTCTCCAGCAGTGTGATGTGATTCTCTCCTGCAGAGTGATGTGATTCTCTCCAGCGGTGTGATGTGATTCTATCCTGTAGTGTGATGTGATTCTATCCTGTAGTGTGATGTGATTCTCTCCAGCAGTGTGATGTGATTCTCTCCAGTAGTGTGATGTGATTCTCTCCAGCAGTGTGATGTGATTCTCTCCTGCAGTGTGATGTGATGTGATTCTCTCCTGTAATGTGATGTGATTCTCTCCTGCAGTGTGATGTGATGTGATTCTCTCCAGCGGTGATGTGATTCTCTCCTGTAGTGTGATGTGATTCTCCCCTGTACTGTGATTCTCTCCAGTAGTGTGATGTGATTCTCTCCAGCGGTGATGTGATTCTCTCCTGTAGAGTGATGTGATTCTCTCCTGTAGTGTGACGTGATTCTCTCCAGTAGTGTGATGTGATTCTCTCCTGCAGTGTGACGTGATTCTCTAATGCAGTGTGACGTGATTCTCTCCTGCGGTGTGATGTGATTCTCTCCAGCGGTGTGATGTGATTCTCTCCTGTAGTGTGATGTGATGTGATTCTCCCCTGTACTGTGATTCTTTCCAGCAGTGTGATGTGATTCTCTCCTGTACTGTTATTCTCTACAGCAGTGTGATGTGATTCTCTCCTGCAGAGTGATGTGATTCTCTCCAGCGGTGTGATGTGATTCTATCCTGTAGTGTGATGTGATTCTATCCTGTAGTGTGATGTGATTCTCTCCAGCAGTGTGATGTGATTCTCTCCAGTAGTGTGATGTGATTCTCTCCAGTAGTGTGATGTGATTCTCTCCAGTAGTGTGATGTGATTCTCTCCTGTGGTGTGATGTGATTCTCTCCAGTAGTGTGATGTGATTCTCTCCTGTAGTGTGATGTGATTCTCTCCTGCAGTGTGATGTGATTCTCTCCTGCAGTGTGACGTGATGTGATTCTCTCCTGTAATGTGAATCTCTCCAGTAGTGTGATGTGATTCTCTCCTGTAGTGTGATGTGATTCTCTCCTGCTGTGTGATGTGATTCTCTCCTGCAGTGTGATGTGATGTGATTCTCTCCTGTAGTGTGATGTGATTCTCTCCTGCTGTGTGATGTGATTCTCTCCTGCAGTGTGATGTGATGTGATTCTCTCCAGCAGTGTGATGTGATTCTCTCCTGTAGTGTGATGTGATTCTCTCCAGCAGTGTGATGTGATTCTCTCCTGCAGTGTGATGTGATGTGATTCTCTGCTGTAGTGTGATGTGATTCTCTCCTTCAGTGTGATGTGATTCTCTCCTGTAGTGTGATGTGATTCTCTCCTGCAGTGTGATGTGATTCTCTCCTGCAGTGTGATGTGATGTGATTCTCTCCTGCAGTGTGATGTGATGTGATTCTCTCCTGTAGTGTGATGTGATTCTCTCCTGTAGTGTGATGTGATTCTCTCCTGCAGTGTGATGTGATGTGATTCTCTCCTGCAGTGTGATGTGATGTGATTCTCTCTAGCAGTGTGATGTGATTCTCTCCAGTATTGTGATGTGATTCTCTCCTGTAGTGTGATGTGATTCTCTCCTGTAGTGTGATGTGATTCTCTCCTGTAGTGTGATGTGATTCTCTCCAGTAGTGTGATGTGATTCTATCCTGTAGTGTGATGTGATTCTCTCCAGCAGTGTGATGTGATTCTCTCCTGTGGTGTGATGTGATTCTCTCCTGTGGTGTGATGTGATTCTCTCCTGCAGTATGACATGATGTGATTCTCCCCTGTACTGTGATTCTCTCCAGTAGTGTGATGCGATTCTCTCCAGCAGTGTGATGTGATGTGATTCTCTCCTGCAGTGTGATGTGATTCTCTCCTGCAGTGTGATGTGATTCTCTCCTGCTGTGTGATGTGATGTGATTCTCTGCAGCAGTGTGATGTGATTCTCTGCAGCAGTGTGATGTGATTCTCTCCAGCAGTGTGATGTGATGTGATTCTCTCCAGCAGTGTGATGTGATTCTCTCCTGCAGTGTGATGTGATTCTCTCCTGCTGTGTGATGTGATGTGATTCTCTCCAGCAGTGTGATGTGATTCTCTCCTGTAGTGTGATGTGATTCTCTCCAGCAGTGTGATGTGATTCTCTCCAGCAGTGTGATGTGATTCTCTCCTGCAGTGTGATGTGATGTGATTCTCTCCTGTAGTGTGATGTGATTCTCTCCTGCAGTGTGATGTGATGTGATTCTCTCCAGCGGTGATGTGATTCTCTCCTGTAGTGTGATGTGATTCTCTCCTGTGGTGTGACATGATGTGATTCTCTCCTGTACTGAGATTCTCTCCAGTAGTGTGATGTGATTCTCTCCAGCGGTGATGTGATTCTCTCCTGTAGTGTGATGTGATTCTCTCCTGTAGTGTGACGTGATTCTCTCCAGTAGTGTGATGTGATTCTCTCCTGCAGTGTGACGTGATTCTCTCCCACAGTGTGACGTGATTCTCTCCTGCGGTGTGATGTGATTCTCTCCAGTGGTGTGATGTGATTCTCTCCTGTAGTGTGATGTGATGTGATTCTCCCCTGTACTGTGATTCTTTCCAGCAGTGTGATGTGATTCTCTCCTGTACTGTGATTCTCTCCAGCAGTGTGATGTGATTCTCTCCTGCAGAGTGATGTGATTCTCTCCAGCGGTGTGATGTGATTCTATCCTGTAGTGTGATGTGATTCTATCCTGTAGTGTGATGTGATTCTCTCCAGCAGTGTGATGTGATTCTCTCCAGTAGTGTGATGTGATTCTCTCCAGTAGTGTGATGTGATTCTCTCCAGTAGTGTGATGTGATTCTCTCCAGTAGTGTGATGTGATTCTCTCCAGTAGTGTGATGTGATTCTCTCCAGTAGTGTGATGTGATGTGATTCTCTCCTGTGGTGTGATGTGATTCTCTCCTGCAGTATGACATGATGTGATTCTCTCCTGTAATGTGAATCTCTCCAGTAGTGTGATGTGATTCTCTCCTGTAGTGTGATTCTCTCCTGCAGTGTGATGTGATTCTCTCCTGCAGTGTGATGTGATGTGATTCTCTCCAGCAGTGTGATGTGGTTCTCTCCTGTAGTGTGATGTGATTCTCTCCAGCAGTGTGATGTGATTCTCTCCTGCAGTGTGATGTGATGTGATTCTCTCCTGTAGTGTGATGTGATTCTCTCCTGCAGTGTGATGTGATTCTCTCCTGTAGTGTGATGTGATTCTCTCCTGCAGTGTGATATGATTCTCTCCTGCAGTGTGATGTGATGTGATTCTCTCCTGCAGTGTGATGTGATGTGATTCTCTCCTGTAGTGTGATGTGATTCTCTCCTGTAGTGTGATGTGATTCTCTCCTGCAGTGTGATGTGATGTGATTCTCTCCAGCAGTGTGATGTGATGTGATTCTCTCCAGCAGTGTGATGTGATTCTCTCCTGTAGTGTGATGTGATTCTCTCCAGTATTGTGATGTGATTCTCTCCTGTAGTGTGATGTGATTCTCTCCTGTAGTGTGATGTGATTCTCTCCAGTAGTGTGATGTGATTCTATCCTGTAGTGTGATGTGATTCTCTCCAGCAGTGTGATGTGATTCTCTCCAGTAGTGTGATGTGATTCTCTCCTGTGGTGTGATGTGATTCTCTCCTGTGGTGTGATGTGATTCTCTCCTGCAGTATGACATGATGTGATTCTCCCCTGTACTGTGATTCTCTCCAGTAGTGTGATGCGATTCTCTCCTGTAGTGTGATGTGATGTGATTCTCTGCAGCAGTATGATGTGATTCTCTGCAGCAGTGTGATGTGATTCTCTCCAGCAGTGTGATGTGATGTGATTCTCTCCAGCAGTGTGATGTGATTCTCTCCTGCAGTGTGATGTGATTCTCTCCTGCAGTGTGATGTGATTCTCTCCTGCTGTGTGATGTGATGTGATTCTCTCCAGCAGTGTGATGTGATTCTCTCCAGCAGTGTGATGTGATTCTCTCCAGCAGTGTGATGTGATTCTCTCCTGCAGTGTGATGTGATGTGATTCTCTCCTGTAGTGTGATGTGATTCTCTCCTGCAGTGTGATGTGATGTGATTCTCTCCAGCAGTGTGATGTGATTCTCTCCTGTAGTTTGATGTGATTCTCTCCTGTAGTGTGATGTGATTCTCTCCTGCAGTGTGATGTGATGTGATTCTCTCCAGCAGTGTGATGTGATGTGATTCTCTCCAGTGGTGATGTGATTCTCTCCTGTAGTGTGATGTGATTCTCTCCAGCGGTGTGATGTGATTCTCTCCTGTAGTGTGATGTGATTCTCTTCAGCAGTGTGATGTGATTCTCTTCAGCAGTGTGATGTGATTCTCTCCTGTAGTGTGATGTGATGTGATTCTCTGCAGCAGTGTGATGTGATTCTCTCCAGCAGTGTGATGTGATGTGATTCTCTCCAGCAGTGTGATGTGATTCTCTCCTGCAGTGTGATGTGATTCTCTCCTGCAGTGTGATGTGATTCTCTCCTGCTGTGTGATGTGATGTGATTCTCTCCAGCAGTGTGATGTGATTCTCTCCAGCAGTGTGATGTGATTCTCTCCTGCAGTGTGATGTGATGTGATTCTCTCCTGTAGTGTGATGTGATTCTCTCCTGCAGTGTGATGTGATGTGATTCTCTCCAGCAGTGTGATGTGATTCTCTCCTGTAGTGTGATGTGATTCTCTCCTGTAGTGTGATGTGATTCTCTCCTGCAGTGTGATGTGATGTGATTCTCTCCAGCAGTTTGATGTGATGTGATTCTCTCCAGTGGTGATGTGATTCTCTCCTGTAGTGTGATGTGATTCTCTCCAGCGGTGTGATGTGATTCTCTCCTGTAGTGTGATGTGATTCTCTTCAGCAGTGTGATGTGGTTCTCTCCAGCAGAGTGATGTGGTTCTCTCCAGCATTGTGATGTGGTTCTCTCCAGCGGTGTGATGTGATTCTCTCCTGTGGTGTGATGTGATTCTCTCCTGCGGTGTGATGTGATTCTCTCCAGCGGTGTGATGTGATTCTCTCCTGTAGTGTGATGTGATGTGATTCTCCCCTGTACTGTGATTCTCTCCTGTAGTGTGATGTGATGTGATTCTCCCCTGTACTGTGACTCTTTCCAGCAGTGTGATGTGATTCTCTCCTGTACTGTGATTCTCTCCAGCAGTGTGATGTGATTCTCTCCTGCAGAGTGATGTGATTCTCTCCAGTAGTGTGATGTGATTCTCTCCAGTAGTGTGATGTGATTCTCTCCTGTAGTGTGATGTGATTCTCTCCTGTGGTGTGACATGATGTGATTCTCTCCTGTACTGTGATTCTATCCAGTAGTGTGATGTGATTCTCTCCAGCGGTGATGTGATTCTCTCCTGTAGTGTGATGTGATTCTCTCCTGTAGTGTGATGTGATTCTCTTCAGCAGTGTGATGTGATTCTCTCCTGCAGTGTGATGTGATTCTCTCCAGCGGTGTGATGTGATGCGATTCTCTCCTGTAGTGTGATGTGATGTGATTCTATCCTGTAGTGTGATGTGATTCTCTCTTGTAGTGTGATGTGATTCTCTCCAGCAGTGTGATGTGATTCTCTTCAGTCGTGTGACGTGATTCTCTCCAGCAGTGTGATGTGATTCTCTTCAGTAGTGTGACGTTATTCTCTCCTGCAGTGTGATGTGATTCTCTCCTGTAGTGTGATGTGATGTGATTCTCTCCTGTAGTGTGATGTGATTCTCTCCAGCGGTGATGTGATTCTCTCCTGTAGTGTGATGTGATTCTCTCCTGTGGTGTGACATGATGTGATTCTCTCCTGTACTGTGATTCTCTCCAGTAGTGTGATGTGATTCTCTCCAACGGTGATGTGATTCTCTCCTGTAGTGTGATGTGATTCTCTCCAGTAGTGTGACGTGATTCTCTCCAGTAGTGTTATGTGATTCTCTCCTGCAGTGTGACGTGATTCTCTCCTGCAGTGTGACGTGATTCTCTCCTGCGGTGTGATGTGATTCTCTCCAGCGGTGTGATGTGATTCTCCCCTGTACTGTGATTTTTTCCAGCAGTGTGATGTGATTCTCTCCTGTACTGTGATTCTCTCCAGCAGTGTGATGTGATTCTCTCCTGCAGAGTGATGTGATTCTCTCCAGCGGTGTGATGTGATTCTATCCTGTAGTGTGATGTGATTCTCTCCAGTAGTGTGATGTGATTCTCTCCAGTAGTGTGATGTGATTCTCTCCAGTAGTGTGATGTGATTCTCTCCAGTAGTGTGATGTGATGTGATTCTCTCCTGTGGTGTGATGTGATTCTCTCCTGCAGTATGACATGATGTGATTCTCTCCTGTAATGTGATTCTCTCCAGTAGTGTTATGTGATTCTCTCCTGCAGTGTGACGTGATTCTCTCCTGCAGTGTGACGTGATTCTCTCCTGCGGTGTGATGTGATTCTCTCCAGCGGTGTGATGTGATTCTCTCCTGTAGTGTGATGCGATGTGATGTGATTCTCCCCTGTACTGTGATTTTTTCCAGCAGTGTGATGTGATTCTCTCCTGTACTGTGATTCTCTCCAGCAGTGTGATGTGATTCTCTCCTGCAGAGTGATGTGATTCTCTCCAGCGGTGTGATGTGATTCTATCCTGTAGTGTGATGTGATTCTATCCTGTAGTGTGATGTGATTCTCTCCAGTAGTGTGATGTGATTCTCTCCAGTAGTGTGATGTGATTCTCTCCAGTAGTGTGATGTGATTCTCTCCTGTGGTGTGATGTGATTCTCTCCAGCGGTGTGATGTGATGCGATTCTCTCCTGTAGTGTGATGTGATGTGATTCTATCCTGTAGTGTGATGTGATTCTCTCTTGTAGTGTGATGTGATTCTCTCCAGCAGTGTGATGTGATTCTCTCCTGCAGTGTGATGTGATTCTCTCCTGCAGTGTGATGTGATTCTCTCCTGCTGTGTGATGTGATGTGATTCTCTCCAGCAGTGTGATGTGATTCTCTCCAGCAGTGTGATGTGATTCTCTCCAGCAGTGTGATGTGATTCTCTCCTGCAGTGTGATGTGATGTGATTCTCTCCTGTAGTGTGATGTGATTCTCTCCTGCAGTGTGATGTGATGTGATTCTCTCCAGCAGTGTGATGTGATTCTCTCCTGTAGTTTGATGTGATTCTCTCCTGTAGTGTGATGTGATTCTCTCCTGCAGTGTGATGTGATGTGATTCTCTCCAGCAGTGTGATGTGATGTGATTCTCTCCAGTGGTGATGTGATTCTCTCCTGTAGTGTGATGTGATTCTCTCCAGCGGTGTGATGTGATTCTCTCCTGTAGTGTGATGTGATTCTCTTCAGCAGTGTGATGTGATTCTCTTCAGCAGTGTGATGTGATTCTCTCCTGTAGTGTGATGTGATGTGATTCTCTGCAGCAGTGTGATGTGATTCTCTCCAGCAGTGTGATGTGATGTGATTCTCTCCAGCAGTGTGATGTGATTCTCTCCTGCAGTGTGATGTGATTCTCTCCTGCAGTGTGATGTGATTCTCTCCTGCTGTGTGATGTGATGTGATTCTCTCCAGCAGTGTGATGTGATTCTCTCCAGCAGTGTGATGTGATTCTCTCCTGTAGTGTGATGTGATTCTCTCCTGCAGTGTGATGTGATGTGATTCTCTCCAGCAGTTTGATGTGATGTGATTCTCTCCAGTGGTGATGTGATTCTCTCCTGTAGTGTGATGTGATTCTCTCCAGCGGTGTGATGTGATTCTCTCCTGTAGTGTGATGTGATTCTCTTCAGCAGTGTGATGTGGTTCTCTCCAGCAGAGTGATGTGGTTCTCTCCAGCATTGTGATGTGGTTCTCTCCAGCGGTGTGATGTGATTCTCTCCTGTGGTGTGATGTGATTCTCTCCTGCGGTGTGATGTGATTCTCTCCAGCGGTGTGATGTGATTCTCTCCTGTAGTGTGATGTGATGTGATTCTCCCCTGTACTGTGATTCTCTCCTGTAGTGTGATGTGATGTGATTCTCCCCTGTACTGTGACTCTTTCCAGCAGTGTGATGTGATTCTCTCCTGTACTGTGATTCTCTCCAGCAGTGTGATGTGATTCTCTCCTGCAGAGTGATGTGATTCTCTCCAGTAGTGTGATGTGATTCTCTCCAGTAGTGTGATGTGATTCTCTCCTGTAGTGTGATGTGATTCTCTCCTGTGGTGTGACATGATGTGATTCTCTCCTGTACTGTGATTCTATCCAGTAGTGTGATGTGATTCTCTCCAGCGGTGATGTGATTCTCTCCTGTAGTGTGATGTGATTCTCTCCTGTAGTGTGATGTGATTCTCTTCAGCAGTGTGATGTGATTCTCTCCTGCAGTGTGATGTGATTCTCTCCAGCGGTGTGATGTGATGCGATTCTCTCCTGTAGTATGATGTGATGTGATTCTATCCTGTAGTGTGATGTGATTCTCTCTTGTAGTGTGATGTGATTCTCTCCAGCAGTGTGATGTGATTCTCTTCAGTCGTGTGACGTGATTCTCTCCAGCAGTGTGATGTGATTCTCTTCAGTAGTGTGACGTTATTCTCTCCTGCAGTGTGATGTGATTCTCTCCTGTAGTGTGATGTGATGTGATTCTCTCCTGTAGTGTGATGTGATTCTCTCCAGCGGTGATGTGATTCTCTCCTGTAGTGTGATGTGATTCTCTCCTGTGGTGTGACATGATGTGATTCTCTCCTGTACTGTGATTCTCTCCAGTAGTGTGATGTGATTCTCTCCAACGGTGATGTGATTCTCTCCTGTAGTGTGATGTGATTCTCTCCAGTAGTGTGACGTGATTCTCTCCAGTAGTGTTATGTGATTCTCTCCTGCAGTGTGACGTGATTCTCTCCTGCAGTGTGACGTGATTCTCTCCTGCGGTGTGATGTGATTCTCTCCAGCGGTGTGATGTGATTCTCCCCTGTACTGTGATTTTTTCCAGCAGTGTGATGTGATTCTCTCCTGTACTGTGATTCTCTCCAGCAGTGTGATGTGATTCTCTCCTGCAGAGTGATGTGATTCTCTCCAGCGGTGTGATGTGATTCTATCCTGTAGTGTGATGTGATTCTCTCCAGTAGTGTGATGTGATTCTCTCCAGTAGTGTGATGTGATTCTCTCCAGTAGTGTGATGTGATTCTCTCCAGTAGTGTGATGTGATGTGATTCTCTCCTGTGGTGTGATGTGATTCTCTCCTGCAGTATGACATGATGTGATTCTCTCCTGTAATGTGAATCTCTCCAGTAGTGTGATGTGATTCTCTCCTGCAGTGTGATGTGATTCTCTCCTGCAGTGTGATGTGATTCTCTCCTGCAGTGTGATGTGATGTGATTCTCTCCAGCAGTGTGATGTGGTTCTCTCCTGTAGTGTGATGTGATTCTCTCCAGCAGTGTGATGTGATTCTCTCCTGCAGTGTGATGTGATGTGATTCTCTCCTGTAGTGTGATGTGATTCTCTCCTGCAGTGTGATGTGATTCTCTCCTGTAGTGTGATGTGATTCTCTCCTGCAGTGTGATATGATTCTCTCCTGCAGTGTGATGTGATGTGATTCTCTCCTGCAGTGTGATGTGATGTGATTCTCTCCTGTAGTGTGATGTGATTCTCTCCTGTAGTGTGATGTGATTCTCTCCTGCAGTGTGATGTGATGTGATTCTCTCCAGCAGTGTGATGTGATTCTCTCCAGCAGTGTGATGTGATTCTCTCCTGTAGTGTGATGTGATTCTCTCCAGTATTGTGATGTGATTCTCTCCTGTAGTGTGATGTGATTCTCTCCTGTAGTGTGATGTGATTCTCTCCAGTAGTGTGATGTGATTCTATCCTGTAGTGTGATGTGATTCTCTCCAGCAGTGTGATGTGATTCTCTCCAGTAGTGTGATGTGATTCTCTCCTGTGGTGTGATGTGATTCTCTCCTGTGGTGTGATGTGATTCTCTCCTGCAGTATGACATGATGTGATTCTCCCCTGTACTGTGATTCTCTCCAGTAGTGTGATGCGATTCTCTCCTGTAGTGTGATGTGATGTGATTCTCTGCAGCAGTATGATGTGATTCTCTGCAGCAGTGTGATGTGATTCTCTCCAGCAGTGTGATGTGATGTGATTCTCTCCAGCAGTGTGATGTGATTCTCTCCTGCAGTGTGATGTGATTCTCTCCTGCAGTGTGATGTGATTCTCTCCTGCTGTGTGATGTGATGTGATTCTCTCCAGCAGTGTGATGTGATTCTCTCCAGCAGTGTGATGTGATTCTCTCCAGCAGTGTGATGTGATTCTCTCCTGCAGTGTGATGTGATGTGATTCTCTCCTGTAGTGTGATGTGATTCTCTCCTGCAGTGTGATGTGATGTGATTCTCTCCAGCAGTGTGATGTGATTCTCTCCTGTAGTTTGATGTGATTCTCTCCTGTAGTGTGATGTGATTCTCTCCTGCAGTGTGATGTGATGTGATTCTCTCCAGCAGTGTGATGTGATGTGATTCTATCCAGTGGTGATGTGATTCTCTCCTGTAGTGTGATGTGATTCTCTCCAGCGGTGTGATGTGATTCTCTCCTGTAGTGTGATGTGATTCTCTTCAGCAGTGTGATGTGATTCTCTTCAGCAGTGTGATGTGATTCTCTCCTGTAGTGTGATGTGATGTGATTCTCTGCAGCAGTGTGATGTGATTCTCTCCAGCAGTGTGATGTGATGTGATTCTCTCCAGCAGTGTGATGTGATTCTCTCCTGCAGTGTGATGTGATTCTCTCCTGCAGTGTGATGTGATTCTCTCCTGCTGTGTGATGTGATTCTCTCCAGCAGTGTGATGTGATTCTCTCCAGCAGTGTGATGTGATTCTCTCCTGCAGTGTGATGTGATGTGATTCTCTCCTGTAGTGTGATGTGATTCTCTCCTGCAGTGTGATGTGATGTGATTCTCTCCAGCAGTGTGATGTGATTCTCTCCTGTAGTGTGATGTGATTCTCTCCTGTAGTGTGATGTGATTCTCTCCTGCAGTGTGATGTGATGTGATTCTCTCCAGCAGTTTGATGTGATGTGATTCTCTCCAGCAGTTTGATGTGATGTGATTCTCTCCTGTAGTGTGATGTGATTCTCTTCAGCAGTGTGATGTGGTTCTCTCCAGCAGAGTGATGTGGTTCTCTCCAGCATTGTGATGTGGTTCTCTCCAGCGGTGTGATGTGATTCTCTCCTGTGGTGTGATGTGATTCTCTCCTGCGGTGTGATGTGATTCTCTCCAGCGGTGTGATGTGATTCTCTCCTGTAGTGTGATGTGATGTGATTCTCCCCTGTACTGTGATTCTCTCCTGTAGTGTGATGTGATGTGATTCTCCCCTGTACTGTGACTCTTTCCAGCAGTGTGATGTGATTCTCTCCTGTACTGTGATTCTCTCCAGCAGTGTGATGTGATTCTCTCCTGCAGAGTGATGTGATTCTCTCCAGTAGTGTGATGTGATTCTCTCCAGTAGTGTGATGTGATTCTCTCCTGTAGTGTGATGTGATTCTCTCCTGTGGTGTGACATGATGTGATTCTCTCCTGTACTGTGATTCTATCCAGTAGTGTGATGTGATTCTCTCCAGCGGTGATGTGATTCTCTCCTGTAGTGTGATGTGATTCTCTCCTGTAGTGTGATGTGATTCTCTTCAGCAGTGTGATGTGATTCTCTCCTGCAGTGTGATGTGATTCTCTCCAGCGGTGTGATGTGATGCGATTCTCTCCTGTAGTGTGATGTGATGTGATTCTATCCTGTAGTGTGATGTGATTCTCTCTTGTAGTGTGATGTGATTCTCTCCAGCAGTGTGATGTGATTCTCTTCAGTCGTGTGACGTGATTCTCTCCAGCAGTGTGATGTGATTCTCTTCAGTAGTGTGACGTTATTCTCTCCTGCAGTGTGATGTGATTCTCTCCTGTAGTGTGATGTGATGTGATTCTCTCCTGTAGTGTGATGTGATTCTCTCCAGCGGTGATGTGATTCTCTCCTGTAGTGTGATGTGATTCTCTCCTGTGGTGTGACATGATGTGATTCTCTCCTGTACTGTGATTCTCTCCAGTAGTGTGATGTGATTCTCTCCAACGGTGATGTGATTCTCTCCTGTAGTGTGATGTGATTCTCTCCAGTAGTGTGACGTGATTCTCTCCAGTAGTGTTATGTGATTCTCTCCTGCAGTGTGACGTGATTCTCTCCTGCAGTGTGACGTGATTCTCTCCTGCGGTGTGATGTGATTCTCTCCAGCGGTGTGATGTGATTCTCTCCTGTAGTGTGATGCGATGTGATGTGATTCTCCCCTGTACTGTGATTTTTTCCAGCAGTGTGATGTGATTCTCTCCTGTACTGTGATTCTCTCCAGCAGTGTGATGTGATTCTCTCCTGCAGAGTGATGTGATTCTCTCCAGCGGTGTGATGTGATTCTATCCTGTAGTGTGATGTGATTCTATCCTGTAGTGTGATGTGATTCTCTCCAGTAGTGTGATGTGATTCTCTCCAGTAGTGTGATGTGATTCTCTCCAGTAGTGTGATGTGATTCTCTCCTGTGGTGTGATGTGATTCTCTCCAGCGGTGTGATGTGATGCGATTCTCTCCTGTAGTGTGATGTGATGTGATTCTATCCTGTAGTGTGATGTGATTCTCTCTTGTAGTGTGATGTGATTCTCTCCAGCAGTGTGATGTGATTCTCTTCAGTCGTGTGACGTGATTCTCTCCAGCAGTGTGATGTGATTCTCTTCAGTAGTGTGACGTTATTCTCTCCTGCAGTGTGACGTGATTCTCTCCTGTAGTGTGATGTGATGTGATTCTCTCCTGTAGTATGATGTGATTCTCTCCAGCGGTGATGTGATTCTCTCCTGTAGTGTGATGTGATTCTCTCCTGTGGTGTGACATGATGTGATTCTCTCCTGTACTGTGATTCTCTCCAGTAGTGTGATGTGATTCTCTCCAGCGGTGATGTGATTCTCTCCTGTAGTGTGATGTGATTCTCTCCAGTAGTGTGACGTGATTCTCTCCAGTAGTGTTATGTGATTCTCTCCTGCAGTGTGACGTGATTCTCTCCTGCAGTGTGACGTGATTCTCTCCTGCGGTGTGATGTGATTCTCTCCAGCGGTGTGATGTGATTCTCTCCTGTAGTGTGATGCGATGTGATGTGATTCTCCCCTGTACTGTGATTTTTTCCAGCAGTGTGATGTGATTCTCTCCTGTACTGTGATTCTCTCCAGCAGTGTGATGTGATTCTCTCCTGCAGAGTGATGTGATTCTCTCCAGCGGTGTGATGTGATTCTATCCTGTAGTGTGATGTGATTCTATCCTGTAGTGTGATGTGATTCTCTCCAGTAGTGTGATGTGATTCTCTCCAGTAGTGTGATGTGATTCTATCCTGTAGTGTGATGTGATTCTATCCTGTAGTGTGATGTGATTCTATCCTGTAGTGTGATGTGATTCTCTCCAGTAGTGTGATGTGATTCTCTCCAGTAGTGTGATGTGATTCTCTCCTGTGGTGTGATGTGATTCTCTCCTGTGGTGTGATGTGATTCTCTCCAGTAGTGTGATGTGATTCTCTCCAGTAGTGTGATGTGATTCTCTCCAGTAGTGTGATGTGATTCTCTCCTGTGGTGTGATGTGATTCTCTCCTGCGGTGTGATGTGATTCTCTCCTGCAGTATGACATGATGTGATTCTCTCCTGTAATGTGAATCTCTCCAGTAGTGTGATGTGATTCTCTCCAGTAGTGTGATGTGATTCTCTCCAGTAGTGTGATGTGATTCTCTCCAGTAGTGTGATGTGATTCTCTCCTGTGGTGTGATGTGATTCTCTCCAGTAGTGTGATGTGATTCTCTCCAGTAGTGTGATGTGATTCTCTCCTGTAGTGTGATGTGATTCTCTCCTGCAGTGTGATGTGATTCTCTCCTGCAGTGTGACGTGATGTGATTCTCTCCTGTAATGTGAATCTCTCCAGTAGTGTGATGTGATTCTCTCCTGTAGTGTGATGTGATTCTCTCCTGCAGTGTGATGTGATTCTCTCCTGCAGTGTGATGTGATGTGATTCTCTCCAGCAGTGTGATGTGATTCTCTCCTGTAGTGTGATGTGATTCTCTCCAGCAGTGTGATGTGATTCTCTCCTGCAGTGTGATGTGATGTGATTCTCTCCTGTAGTGTGATGTGATTCTCTCCTTCAGTGTGATGTGATTCTCTCCTGTAGTGTGATGTGATTCTCTCCTGCAGTGTGATGTGATTCTCTCCTGCAGTGTGATGTGATGTGATTCTCTCCTGCAGTGTGATGTGATGTGATTCTCTCCTGTAGTGTGATGTGATTCTCTCCTGCAGTGTGATGTGATGTGATTCTCTCCTGCTGTGTGATGTGATGTGATTCTCTCCAGCAGTGTGATGTGATTCTCTCCAGCAGTGTGATGTGATTCTCTCCAGCAGTGTGATGTGATTCTCTCCTGTAGTGTGATGTGATTCTCTCCTGTAGTGTGATGTGATTCTCTCCTGCAGTGTGATGTGATGTGATTCTCTCCAGCAGTTTGATGTGATGTGATTCTCTCCAGTGGTGATGTGATTCTCTCCTGTAGTGTGATGTGATTCTCTCCAGCGGTGTGATGTGATTCTCTCCTGTAGTGTGATGTGATTCTCTTCAGCAGTGTGATGTGATTCTCTTCAGCAGTGTGATGTGATTCTCTCCTGTAGTGTGATGTGATTCTCTCCAGCGGTGATGTGATTCTCTCATGTAGTGTGATGTGATGTGGTTCTCTCCAGCAGAGTGATGTGGTTCTCTCCAGCATTGTGATGTGGTTCTCTCCAGCGGTGTGATGTGATTCTCTCCTGTGGTGTGATGTGATTCTCTCCTGCGGTGTGATGTGATTCTCTCCAGCGGTGTGATGTGATTCTCTCCTGTAGTGTGATGTGATGTGATTCTCCCCTGTACTGTGATTCTCTCCTGTAGTGTGATGTGATGTGATTCTCCCCTGTACTGTGATTCTTTCCAGCAGTGTGATGTGATTCTCTCCTGTACTGTGATTCTCTCCAGCAGTGTGATGTGATTCTCTCCTGCAGAGTGATGTGATTCTCTCCAGTAGTGTGATGTGATTCTCTCCAGTAGTGTGATGTGATTCTCTCCTGTAGTGTGATGTGATTCTCTCCTGTGGTGTGACATGATGTGATTCTCTCCTGTACTGTGATTCTATCCAGTAGTGTGATGTGATTCTCTCCAGCGGTGATGTGATTCTCTCCTGTAGTGTGATGTGATTCTCTCCTGTAGTGTGATGTGATTCTCTTCAGCAGTGTGATGTGATTCTCTCCTGCAGTGTGATGTGATTCTCTCCAGCGGTGTGATGTGATGCGATTCTCTCCTGTAGTGTGATGTGATGTGATTCTATCCTGTAGTGTGATGTGATTCTCTCTTGTAGTGTGATGTGATTCTCTCCAGCAGTGTGATGTGATTCTCTTCAGTCGTGTGACGTGATTCTCTCCAGCAGTGTGATGTGATTCTCTTCAGTAGTGTGACGTTATTCTCTCCTGCAGTGTGACGTGATTCTCTCCTGTAGTGTGATGTGATGTGATTCTCTCCTGTAGTGTGATGTGATTCTCTCCAGCGGTGATGTGATTCTCTCCTGTAGTGTGATGTGATTCTCTCCTGTGGTGTGACATGATGTGATTCTCTCCTGTACTGTGATTCTCTCCAGTAGTGTGATGTGATTCTCTCCAGCGGTGATGTGATTCTCTCCTGTAGTGTGATGTGATTCTCTCCAGTAGTGTGACGTGATTCTCTCCAGTAGTGTTATGTGATTCTCTCCTGCAGTGTGACGTGATTCTCTCCTGCAGTGTGACGTGATTCTCTCCTGCGGTGTGATGTGATTCTCTCCAGCGGTGTGATGTGATTCTCTCCTGTAGTGTGATGCGATGTGACGTGATTCTCTCCAGCAGTGTGATGTGATTCTCTCCTGTACTGTGATTCTCTCCAGCAGTGTGATGTGATTCTCTCCTGCAGAGTGATGTGATTCTCTCCAGCGGTGTGATGTGATTCTATCCTGTAGTGTGATGTGATTCTCTCCAGTAGTGTGATGTGATTCTCTCCAGTAGTGTGATGTGATTCTATCCTGTAGTGTGATGTGATTCTATCCTGTAGTGTGATGTGATTCTCTCCAGTAGTGTGATGTGATTCTCTCCAATAGTGTGATGTGATTCTCTCCAGTAGTGTGATGTGATTCTCTCCTGTGGTGTGATGTGATTCTCTCCTGTGGTGTGATGTGATTCTCTCCAGTAGTGTGATGTGATTCTCTCCAGTAGTGTGATGTGATTCTCTCCAGTAGTGTGATGTGATTCTCTCCTGCGGTGTGATGTGATTCTCTCCTGCGGTGTGATGTGATTCTCTCCTGCAGTATGACATGATGTGATTCTCTCCTGTAATGTGAATCTCTCCAGTAGTGTGATGTGATTCTCTCCAGTAGTGTGATGTGATTGTCTCCTGTGGTGTGATGTGATTCTCTCCAGTGGTGTGATGTGATTCTCTCCAGTAGTGTGATGTGATTCTCTCCTGTAGTGTGATGTGATTCTCTCCTGCAGTGTGATGTGATTCTCTCCTGCAGTGTGACGTGATGTGATTCTCTCCTGTAATGTGAATCTCTCCAGTAGTGTGATGTGATTCTCTCCTGTAGTGTGATGTGATTCTCTCCTGCAGTGTGATGTGATTCTCTCCTGCAGTGTGATGTGATGTGATTCTCTCCAGCAGTGTGATGTGATTCTCTCCTGTAGTGTGATGTGATTCTCTCCAGCAGTGTGATGTGATTCTCTCCTGCAGTGTGATGTGATGTGATTCTCTCCTGTAGTGTGATGTGATTCTCTCCTTCAGTGTGATGTGATTCTCTCCTGTAGTGTGATGTGATTCTCTCCTGCAGTGTGATGTGATTCTCTCCTGCAGTGTGATGTGATGTGATTCTCTCCTGCAGTGTGATGTGATGTGATTCTCTCCTGTAGTGTGATGTGATTCTCTCCTGCAGTGTGATGTGATGTGATTCTCTCCTGCAGTGTGATGTGATGTGATTCTCTCCAGCAGTGTGATGTGATTCTCTCCAGTATTGTGATGTGATTCTCTCCTGTAGTGTGATGTGATTCTCTCCTGTAGTGTGATGTGATTCTCTCCAGTAGTGTGATGTGATTCTATCCTGTAGTGTGATGTGATTCTCTCCAGCAGTGTGATGTGATTCTCTCCTGTGGTGTGATGTGATTCTCTCCTGTTGTGTGATGTGATTCTCTCCTGCAGTATGACATGATGTGATTCTCCCCTGTACTGTGATTCTCTCCAGTAGTGTGATGCGATTCTCTCCAGCAGTGTGATGTGATGTGATTCTCTCCTGCAGTGTGATGTGATTCTCTCCTGCAGTGTGATGTGATTCTCTCCTGCAGTGTGATGTGATTCTCTCCTGCTGTGTGATGTGATGTGATTCTCTGCAGCAGTGTGATGTGATTCTCTCCAGCAGTGTGATGTGATGTGATTCTCTCCAGCAGTGTGATGTGATTCTCTCCTGCAGTGTGATGTGATTCTCTCCTGCAGTGTGATGTGATTCTCTCCTGCTGTGTGATGTGATGTGATTCTCTCCAGCAGTGTGATGTGATTCTCTCCTGTAGTGTGATGTGATTCTCTCCAGCAGTGTGATGTGATTCTCTCCAGCAGTGTGATGTGATTCTCTCCTGCAGTGTGATGTGATGTGATTCTCTCCTGTAGTGTGATGTGATTCTCTCCTGCAGTGTGATGTGATGTGATTCTCTCCAGCGGTGATGTGATTCTCTCCTGTAGTGTGATGTGATTCTCTCCTGTGGTGTGACATGATGTGATTCTCTCCTGTACTGAGATTCTCTCCAGTAGTGTGATGTGATTCTCTCCAGCGGTGATGTGATTCTCTCCTGTAGTGTGATGTGATTCTCTCCTGTAGTGTGACGTGATTCTCTCCAGTAGTGTGATGTGATTCTCTCCTGCAGTGTGACGTGATTCTCTCCCGCAGTGTGACGTGATTCTCTCCTGCGGTGTGATGTGATTCTCTCCAGCGGTGTGATGTGATTCTCTCCTGTAGTGTGATGTGATGTGATTCTCCCCTGTACTGTGATTCTTTCCAGCAGTGTTATGTGATTCTCTCCTGTACTGTGATTCTCTCCAGCAGTGTGATGTGATTCTCTCCTGCAGAGTGATGTGATTCTCTCCAGCGGTGTGATGTGATTCTATCCTGTAGTGTGATGTGATTCTATCCTGTAGTGTGATGTGATTCTCTCCAGCAGTGTGATGTGATTCTCTCCAGTAGTGTGATGTGATTCTCTCCAGTAGTGTGATGTGATTCTCTCCTGTAGTGTGATGTGATTCTCTCCAGTAGTGTGATGTGATTCTCTCCAGTAGTGTGATGTGATTCTCTCCAGTAGTGTGATGTGATTCTCTCCAGTAGTGTGATGTGATGTGATGTGATTCTCTCCTGCAGTATGACATGATGTGATTCTCTCCTGTAATGTGAATCTCTCCAGTAGTGTGATGTGATTCTCTCCTGTAGTGTGATGTGATTCTCTCCTGCAGTGTGATGTGATTCTCTCCTGCAGTGTGATGTGATGTGATTCTCTCCTGCAGTGTGATGTGATGTGATTCTCTCCTGTAGTGTGATGTGATTCTCTCCTGCAGTGTGATGTGATTCTCTCCTGTAGTGTGATGTGATTCTCTCCTGCAGTGTGATATGATTCTCTCCTGCAGTGTGATGTGATGTGATTCTCTCCTGCAGTGTGATGTGATGTGATTCTCTCCTGTAGTGTGATGTGATTCTCTCCTGTAGTGTGATGTGATTCTCTCCTGCAGTGTGATGTGATGTGATTCTCTCCAGCAGTGTGATGTGATTCTCTCCTGTAGTGTGATGTGATTCTCTCCAGTATTGTGATGTGATTCTCTCCTGTAGTGTGATGTGATTCTCTCCTGTAGTGTGATGTGATTCTCTCCAGTAGTGTGATGTGATTCTATCCTGTAGTGTGATGTGATTCTCTCCAGCAGTGTGATGTGATTCTCTCCAGTAGTGTGATGTGATTCTCTCCTGTGGTGTGATGTGATTCTCTCCTGTGGTGTGATGTGATTCTCTCCTGCAGTATGACATGATGTGATTCTCCCCTGTACTGTGATTCTCTCCAGTAGTGTGATGTGATTCTCTCCTGCAGTGTGATGTGATTCTCTCCTGCAGTGTGATGTGATGTGATTCTCTCCAGCAGTGTGATGTGATTCTCTCCTGTAGTGTGATGTGATTCTCTCCAGCAGTGTGATGTGATTCTCTCCTGCAGTGTGATGTGATGTGATTCTCTCCTGTAGTGTGATGTGATTCTCTCCTTCAGTGTGATGTGATTCTCTCCTGTAGTGTGATGTGATTCTCTCCTGCAGTGTGATGTGATTCTCTCCTGCAGTGTGATGTGATGTGATTCTCTCCTGCAGTGTGATGTGATGTGATTCTCTCCTGTAGTGTGATGTGATTCTCTCCTGCAGTGTGATGTGATGTGATTCTCTCCTGCAGTGTGATGTGATGTGATTCTCTCCAGCAGTGTGATGTGATTCTCTCCAGTATTGTGATGTGATTCTCTCCTGTAGTGTGATGTGATTCTCTCCTGTAGTGTGATGTGATTCTCTCCAGTAGTGTGATGTGATTCTATCCTGTAGTGTGATGTGATTCTCTCCAGCAGTGTGATGTGATTCTCTCCTGTGGTGTGATGTGATTCTCTCCTGTTGTGTGATGTGATTCTCTCCTGCAGTATGACATGATGTGATTCTCCCCTGTACTGTGATTCTCTCCAGTAGTGTGATGCGATTCTCTCCAGCAGTGTGATGTGATGTGATTCTCTCCTGCAGTGTGATGTGATTCTCTCCTGCAGTGTGATGTGATTCTCTCCTGCAGTGTGATGTGATTCTCTCCTGCTGTGTGATGTGATGTGATTCTCTGCAGCAGTGTGATGTGATTCTCTCCAGCAGTGTGATGTGATGTGATTCTCTCCAGCAGTGTGATGTGATTCTCTCCTGCAGTGTGATGTGATTCTCTCCTGCAGTGTGATGTGATTCTCTCCTGCTGTGTGATGTGATGTGATTCTCTCCAGCAGTGTGATGTGATTCTCTCCTGTAGTGTGATGTGATTCTCTCCAGCAGTGTGATGTGATTCTCTCCAGCAGTGTGATGTGATTCTCTCCTGCAGTGTGATGTGATGTGATTCTCTCCTGTAGTGTGATGTGATTCTCTCCTGCAGTGTGATGTGATGTGATTCTCTCCAGCGGTGATGTGATTCTCTCCTGTAGTGTGATGTGATTCTCTCCTGTGGTGTGACATGATGTGATTCTCTCCTGTACTGAGATTCTCTCCAGTAGTGTGATGTGATTCTCTCCAGCGGTGATGTGATTCTCTCCTGTAGTGTGATGTGATTCTCTCCTGTAGTGTGACGTGATTCTCTCCAGTAGTGTGATGTGATTCTCTCCTGCAGTGTGACGTGATTCTCTCCCGCAGTGTGACGTGATTCTCTCCTGCGGTGTGATGTGATTCTCTCCAGCGGTGTGATGTGATTCTCTCCTGTAGTGTGATGTGATGTGATTCTCCCCTGTACTGTGATTCTTTCCAGCAGTGTTATGTGATTCTCTCCTGTACTGTGATTCTCTCCAGCAGTGTGATGTGATTCTCTCCTGCAGAGTGATGTGATTCTCTCCAGCGGTGTGATGTGATTCTATCCTGTAGTGTGATGTGATTCTATCCTGTAGTGTGATGTGATTCTCTCCAGCAGTGTGATGTGATTCTCTCCAGTAGTGTGATGTGATTCTCTCCAGTAGTGTGATGTGATTCTCTCCTGTAGTGTGATGTGATTCTCTCCAGTAGTGTGATGTGATTCTCTCCAGTAGTGTGATGTGATTCTCTCCAGTAGTGTGATGTGATTCTCTCCAGTAGTGTGATGTGATGTGATGTGATTCTCTCCTGCAGTATGACATGATGTGATTCTCTCCTGTAATGTGAATCTCTCCAGTAGTGTGATGTGATTCTCTCCTGTAGTGTGATGTGATTCTCTCCTGCAGTGTGATGTGATTCTCTCCTGCAGTGTGATGTGATGTGATTCTCTCCTGCAGTGTGATGTGATGTGATTCTCTCCTGTAGTGTGATGTGATTCTCTCCTGCAGTGTGATGTGATTCTCTCCTGTAGTGTGATGTGATTCTCTCCTGCAGTGTGATATGATTCTCTCCTGCAGTGTGATGTGATGTGATTCTCTCCTGCAGTGTGATGTGATGTGATTCTCTCCTGTAGTGTGATGTGATTCTCTCCTGTAGTGTGATGTGATTCTCTCCTGCAGTGTGATGTGATGTGATTCTCTCCAGCAGTGTGATGTGATTCTCTCCTGTAGTGTGATGTGATTCTCTCCAGTATTGTGATGTGATTCTCTCCTGTAGTGTGATGTGATTCTCTCCTGTAGTGTGATGTGATTCTCTCCAGTAGTGTGATGTGATTCTATCCTGTAGTGTGATGTGATTCTCTCCAGCAGTGTGATGTGATTCTCTCCAGTAGTGTGATGTGATTCTCTCCTGTGGTGTGATGTGATTCTCTCCTGTGGTGTGATGTGATTCTCTCCTGCAGTATGACATGATGTGATTCTCCCCTGTACTGTGATTCTCTCCAGTAGTGTGATGCGATTCTCTCCTGTAGTGTGATGTGATGTGATTCTCTGCAGCAGTGTGATGTGATTCTCTGCAGCAGTGTGATGTGATTCTCTCCAGCAGTGTGATGTGATGTGATTCTCTCCAGCAGTGTGATGTGATTCTCTCCTGCAGTGTGATGTGATTCTCTCCTGCAGTGTGATGTGATTCTCTCCTGCAGTGTGATGTGATGTGATTCTCTCCAGCAGTGTGATGTGATTCTCTCCAGCAGTGTGATGTGATTCTCTCCAGCAGTGTGATGTGATTCTCTCCTGCAGTGTGATGTGATGTGATTCTCTCCTGTAGTGTGATGTGATTCTCTCCTGCAGTGTGATGTGATTCTCTCCTGTAGTGTGATGTGATTCTCTCCTGCAGTGTGATGTGATGTGATTCTCTCCAGCAGTGTGATGTGATTCTCTCCTGTAGTGTGATGTGATTCTCTCCTGTAGTGTGATGTGATTCTCTCCTGCAGTGTGATGTGATGTGATTCTCTCCAGCAGTGTGATGTGATGTGATTCTCTCCAGTGGTGTTGTGATTCTCTCCTGTAGTGTGATGTGATTCTCTCCAGCGGTGTGATGTGATTCTCTCCTGTAGTGTGATGTGATTCTCTTCAGCAGTGTGATGTGATTCTCTTCAGCAGTGTGATGTGATTCTCTCCTGTAGTGTGACATGATGTGATTCTCCCCTGTACTGTGATTCTCTCCAGTAGTGTGATGCGATTCTCTCCTGTAGTGTGATGTGATGTGATTCTCTGCAGCAGTGTGATGTGATTCTCTGCAGCAGTGTGATGTGATTCTCTCCAGCAGTGTGATGTGATGTGATTCTCTCCAGCAGTGTGATGTGATTCTCTCCTGCAGTGTGATGTGATTCTCTCCTGCAGTGTGATGTGATTCTCTCCTGCTGTGTGATGTGATGTGATTCTCTCCAGCAGTGTGATGTGATTCTCTCCAGCAGTGTGATGTGATTCTCTCCTGCAGTGTGATGTGATGTGATTCTCTCCTGTAGTGTGATGTGATTCTCTCCTGCAGTGTGATGTGATGTGATTCTCTCCAGCAGTGTGATGTGATTCTCTCCTGTAGTGTGATGTGATTCTCTCCTGTAGTGTGATGTGATTCTCTCCTGCAGTGTGATGTGATGTGATTCTCTCCAGCAGTTTGATGTGATGTGATTCTCTCCAGTGGTGATGTGATTCTCTCCTGTAGTGTGATGTGATTCTCTCCAGCGGTGTGATGTGATTCTCTCCTGTAGTGTGATGTGATTCTCTTCAGCAGTGTGATGTGATTCTCTTCAGCAGTGTGATGTGATTCTCTCCTGTAGTGTGATGTGATTCTCTCCAGCGGTGATGTGATTCTCTCATGTAGTGTGATGTGATGTGGTTCTCTCCAGCAGAGTGATGTGGTTCTCTCCAGCATTGTGATGTGGTTCTCTCCAGCGGTGTGATGTGATTCTCTCCTGTGGTGTGATGTGATTCTCTCCTGCGGTGTGATGTGATTCTCTCCAGCGGTGTGATGTGATTCTCTCCTGTAGTGTGATGTGATGTGATTCTCCCCTGTACTGTGATTCTCTCCTGTAGTGTGATGTGATGTGATTCTCCCCTGTACTGTGATTCTTTCCAGCAGTGTGATGTGATTCTCTCCAGCACTGTGATTCTCTCCAGCAGTGTGATGTGATTCTCTCCTGCAGAGTGATGTGATTCTCTCCAGTAGTGTGATGTGATTCTCTCCAGTAGTGTGATGTGATTCTCTCCTGTAGTGTGATGTGATTCTCTCCTGTGGTGTGACATGATGTGATTCTCTCCTGTACTGTGATTCTATCCAGTAGTGTGATGTGATTCTCTCCAGCGGTGATGTGATTCTCTCCTGTAGTGTGATGTGATTCTCTCCTGTAGTGTGATGTGATTCTCTCCTGTAGTGTGATGTGATTCTCTTCAGCAGTGTGATGTGATTCTCTCCTGCAGTGTGATGTGATTCTCTCCAGCGGTGTGATGTGATGCGATTCTCTCCTGTAGTGTGATGTGATGTGATTCTCTCCTGTAGTGTGATGTGATTCTCTCCAGCAGTGTGATGTGATTCTCTCCAGTAGTGTGATGTGATTCTCTCCAGCGGTGTGATGTGATTCTCTCCTGTAGTGTGATGTGATTCTCTCCTGTAGTGTGATGTGATTCTCTCCTGTAGTGTGATGTGATTCTCTCCAGCAGTGTGATGTGATTCTCTCCTGTAGTGTGATGTGATTCTCTCCTGTAATGTGATGTGATTCTCTCCTGTAGTGTGATGTGATGTGATTCTCTCCTGTAGTGTGATGTGATTCTCTGCTGTAGTGTGATGTGATTCTATCCAGCAGTGTGATGTGATTCTCTCCTGTAGTGTGATGTGATTCTCTTCAGCAGTGTGATGTGATTCTCTCCTGCAGTGTGATGTGATTCTCTCCAGCGGTGTGATGTGATGTGATTCTCTCCTGTAGTGTGATGTCATGTGATTCTCTCCTGTAGTGTGATGTGATTCTCTCCAGCAGTGTGATGTCATTCTCTCCAGTAGTGTGATGTGATTCTCTCCAGCGGTGTGATGTGATTCTATCCTGTAGTGTGATGTGATTCTCTCCTGTAGTGTGATGTGATTCTCTCCTGCAGTGTGATGTGATTCTCTCCTGCAGTGTGATGTGATTCTCTCCTGTAGTGTGATGTGATTCTCTCCTGTAGTGTGATGTGATTCTCTCCAGCAGTGTGATGTGATTCTCTCCTGTGGTGTGATGTGATTCTCTCCAGCAGTGTGATGTGATTCTCTTCAGTAGTGTGACGTGATTCTCTCCAGCAGTGTGATGTGATTCTCTTCAGTAGTGTGACGTGATTCTCTCCTGCAGTGTGATGTGATTCTCTCCTGTAGTGTGATGTGATGTGATTCTCTCCTGTAGTGTGATGTGATTCTCTCCTGTACTGTGATGTGATTCTCTCCTGTAGTGTGATGGGATTGTCTCCAGCGGTGTGATGTGATTCTATCCTGTAGTGTGATGTGATTCTCTCTTGTAGTGTGATGTGATTCTCTCCAGCAGTGTGATGTGATTCTCTTCAGTCGTGTGACGTGATTCTCTCCAGCAGTGTGATGTGATTCTCTTCAGTAGTGTGACGTTATTCTCTCCTGCAGTGTGACGTGATTCTCTCCTGTAGTGTGATGTGATGTGATTCTCTCCTGTAGTGTGATGTGATTCTCTCCAGCGGTGATGTGATTCTCTCCTGTAGTGTGATGTGATTCTCTCCTGTGGTGTGACATGATGTGATTCTCTCCTGTACTGTGATTCTCTCCAGTAGTGTGATGTGATTCTCTCCAGCGGTGATGTGATTCTCTCCTGTAGTGTGATGTGATTCTCTCAAGTAGTGTGACGTGATTCTCTCCAGTAGTGTTATGTGATTCTCTCCTGCAGTGTGACGTGATTCTCTCCTGCAGTGTGACGTGATTCTCTCCTGCGGTGTGATGTGATTCTCTCCAGCGGTGTGATGTGATTCTCTCCTGTAGTGTGATGTGATGTGATGTGATTCTCCCCTGTACTGTGATTTTTTCCAGCAGTGTGATGTGATTCTCTCCTGTACTGTGATTCTCTCCAGCAGTGTGATGTGATTCTCTCCTGCAGAGTGATGTGATTCTCTCCAGCGGTGTGATGTGATTCTATCCTGTAGTGTGATGTGATTCTATCCTGTAGTGTGATGTGATTCTCTCCAGTAGTGTGATGTGATTCTCTCCAGTAGTGTGATGTGATTCTCTCCAGTAGTGTGATGTGATTCTCTCCTGTGGTGTGATGTGATTCTCTCCTGTGGTGTGATGTGATTCTCTCCAGTAGTGTGATGTGATTCTCTCCTGTGGTGTGATGTGATTCTCTCCTGCGGTGTGATGTGATTCTCTCCTGCAGTATGACATGATGTGATTCTCTCCTGTAATGTGAATCTCTCCAGTAGTGTGATGTGATTCTCTCCTGTAGTGTGATGTGATTCTCTCCTGCAGTGTGATGTGATTCTCTCCTGCAGTGTGATGTGATGTGATGTGATTCTCTCCAGCAGTGTGATGTGATTCTCTCCTGTAGTGTGATGTGATTCTCTCCAGCAGTGTGATGTGATTCTCTCCTGCAGTGTGATGTGATGTGATTCTCTCCTGTAGTGTTATGTGATTCTCTCCTGCAGTGTGATGTGATTCTCTCCTGTAGTGTGATGTGATTCTCTCCTGCAGTGTGATGTGATTCTCTCCTGCAGTGTGATGTGATGTGATTCTCACCTGCAGTGTGATGTGATGTGATTCTCTCCTGTAGTGTGATGTGATTCTCTCCTGTAGTGTGATGTGATTCTCTCCTGCAGTGTGATGTGATGTGATGTGATTCTCTCCAGCAGTGTGATGTGATTCTCTCCTGTAGTGTGATGTGATTCTCTCCAGTAGTGTGATGTGATTCTCTCCTGTAGTGTGATGTGATTCTCTCCTGCAGTATGACATGATGTGATTCTCTCCTGTACTGTGATTCTCTCCTGAAGTGTGATGCGATTCTCTCCTGTAGTGTGATGTGATTCTCTGCAGCAGTGTGATGTGATTCTCTGCAGCAGTGTGATGTGATTCTCTGCAGCAGTGTGATGTGATTCTCTCCAGCAGTGTGATGTGATGTGATTCTCTCCAGCAGTGTGATGTGATTCTCTCCTGCAGTGTGATGTGATTCTCTCCTGCAGTGTGATGTGATTCTCTCCTGCTGTGTGATGTGATGTGATTCTCTCCAGCAGTGTGATGTGATTCTCTCCAGCAGTGTGATGTGATTCTCTCCAGCAGTGTGATGTGATTCTCTCCTGCAGTGTGATGTGATGTGATTCTCTCCTGTAGTGTGATGTGATTCTCTCCTGCAGTGTGATGTGATGTGATTCTCTCCAGCGGTGATGTGATTCTCTCCTGTAGTGTGATGTGATTCTCTCCTGTACTGTGATTCTCTCCAGTAGTGTGATGTGATTCTCTCCAGCGGTGATGTGATTCTCTCCTGTAGTGTGATGTGATTCTCTCCTGTAGTGTGACGTGATTCTCTCCAGTAGTGTGATGTGATTCTCTCCTGCAGTGTGACGTGATTCTCTAATGCAGTGTGACGTGATTCTCTCCTGCGGTGTGATGTGATTCTCTCCAGCGGTGTGATGTGATTCTCTCCTGTAGTGTGATGTGATGTGATTCTCCCCTGTACTGTGATTCTTTCCAGCAGTGTGATGTGATTCTCTCCTGTACTGTTATTCTCTCCAGCAGTGTGATGTGATTCTCTCCTGCAGAGTGATGTGATTCTCTCCTGCAGTGTGATGTGATTCTCTCCTGCTGTGTGATGTGATGTGATTCTCTGCAGCAGTGTGATGTGATTCTCTGCAGCAGTGTGATGTGATTCTCTCCAGCAGTGTGATGTGATGTGATTCTCTCCAGCAGTGTGATGTGATTCTCTCCAGCAGTGTGATGTGATTCTCTCCTGCAGTGTGATGTGATTCTCTCCTGCTGTGTGATGTGATGTGATTCTCTCCAGCAGTGTGATGTGATTCTCTCCTGTAGTGTGATGTGATTCTCTCCAGCAGTGTGATGTGATTCTCTCCAGCAGTGTGATGTGATTCTCTCCAGCAGTGTGATGTGATGTGATTCTCTCCTGTAGTGTGATGTGATTCTCTCCTGCAGTGTGATGTGATGTGATTCTCTCCAGCGGTGATGTGATTCTCTCCTGTAGTGTGATGTGATTCTCTCCTGTGGTGTGACATGATGTGATTCTCTCCTGTACTGAGATTCTCTCCAGTAGTGTGATGTGATTCTCTCCAGCGGTGATGTGATTCTCTCCTGTAGTGTGATGTGATTCTCTCCTGTAGTATGACGTGATTCTCTCCAGTAGTGTGATGTGATTCTCTCCTGCAGTGTGACGTGATTCTCTCCCGCAGTGTGACGTGATTCTCTCCTGCGGTGTGATGTGATTCTCTCCAGCGGTGTGATGTGATTCTCTCCTGTAGTGTGATGTGATGTGATTCTCCCCTGTACTGTGATTCTTTCCAGCAGTGTTATGTGATTCTCTCCTGTACTGTGATTCTCTCCAGCAGTGTGATGTGATTCTCTCCTGTGGTGTGATGTGATTCTCTCCAGTAGTGTGATGTGATTCTCTCCAGTAGTGTGATGTGATTCTCTCCAGTAGTGTGATGTGATGTGATGTGATTCTCTCCTGCAGTATGACATGATGTGATTCTCTCCTGTAATGTGAATCTCTCCAGTAGTGTGATGTGATTCTCTCCTGTAGTGTGATGTGATTCTCTCCTGCAGTGTGATGTGATTCTCTCCTGCAGTGTGATGTGATGTGATTCTCTCCTGCAGTGTGATGTGATGTGATTCTCTCCTGTAGTGTGATGTGATTCTCTCCTGCAGTGTGATGTGATTCTCTCCTGTAGTGTGATGTGATTCTCTCCTGCAGTGTGATATGATTCTCTCCTGCAGTGTGATGTGATGTGATTCTCTCCTGCAGTGTGATGTGATGTGATTCTCTCCTGTAGTGTGATGTGATTCTCTCCTGTAGTGTGATGTGATTCTCTCCTGCAGTGTGATGTGATGTGATTCTCTCCAGCAGTGTGATGTGATGTGATTCTCTCCAGCAGTGTGATGTGATTCTCTCCTGTAGTGTGATGTGATTCTCTCCAGTATTGTGATGTGATTCTCTCCTGTAGTGTGATGTGATTCTCTCCTGTAGTGTGATGTGATTCTCTCCAGTAGTGTGATGTGATTCTATCCTGTAGTGTGATGTGATTCTCTCCAGCAGTGTGATGTGATTCTCTCCAGTAGTGTGATGTGATTCTCTCCTGTGGTGTGATGTGATTCTCTCCTGTGGTGTGATGTGATTCTCTCCTGCAGTATGACATGATGTGATTCTCCCCTGTACTGTGATTCTCTCCAGTAGTGTGATGCGATTCTCTCCTGTAGTGTGATGTGATGTGATTCTCTGCAGCAGTGTGATGTGATTCTCTGCAGCAGTGTGATGTGATTCTCTCCAGCAGTGTGATGTGATGTGATTCTCTCCAGCAGTGTGATGTGATTCTCTCCTGCAGTGTGATGTGATTCTCTCCTGCAGTGTGATGTGATTCTCTCCTGCAGTGTGATGTGATGTGATTCTCTCCAGCAGTGTGATGTGATTCTCTCCAGCAGTGTGATGTGATTCTCTCCAGCAGTGTGATGTGATTCTCTCCTGCAGTGTGATGTGATGTGATTCTCTCCTGTAGTGTGATGTGATTCTCTCCTGCAGTGTGATGTGATGTGATTCTCTCCAGCAGTGTGATGTGATTCTCTCCTGTAGTGTGATGTGATTCTCTCCTGTAGTGTGATGTGATTCTCTCCTGCAGTGTGATGTGATGTGATTCTCTCCAGCAGTGTGATGTGATGTGATTCTCTCCAGTGGTGTTGTGATTCTCTCCTGTAGTGTGATGTGATTCTCTCCAGCGGTGTGATGTGATTCTCTCCTGTAGTGTGATGTGATTCTCTTCAGCAGTGTGATGTGATTCTCTTCAGCAGTGTGATGTGATTCTCTCCTGTAGTGTGACATGATGTGATTCTCCCCTGTACTGTGATTCTCTCCAGTAGTGTGATGCGATTCTCTCCTGTAGTGTGATGTGATGTGATTCTCTGCAGCAGTGTGATGTGATTCTCTGCAGCAGTGTGATGTGATTCTCTCCAGCAGTGTGATGTGATGTGATTCTCTCCAGCAGTGTGATGTGATTCTCTCCTGCAGTGTGATGTGATTCTCTCCTGCAGTGTGATGTGATGTGATTCTCTCCAGCAGTGTGATGTGATTCTCTCCTCTAGTGTGATGTGATTCTCTCCTGTAGTGTGATGTGATTCTCTCCTGCAGTGTGATGTGATGTGATTCTCTCCAGCAGTTTGATGTGATGTGATTCTCTCCAGTGGTGATGTGATTCTCTCCTGTAGTGTGATGTGATTCTCTCCAGCGGTGTGATGTGATTCTCTCCTGTAGTGTGATGTGATTCTCTTCAGCAGTGTGATGTGATTCTCTTCAGCAGTGTGATGTGATTCTCTCCTGTAGTGTGATGTGATTCTCTCCAGCGGTGATGTGATTCTCTCATGTAGTGTGATGTGATGTGGTTCTCTCCAGCAGAGTGATGTGGTTCTCTCCAGCATTGTGATGTGGTTCTCTCCAGCGGTGTGATGTGATTCTCTCCAGCGGTGTGATGTGATTCTCTCCTGTAGTGTGATGTGATGTGATTCTCCCCTGTACTGTGATTCTCTCCTGTAGTGTGATGTGATGTGATTCTCCCCTGTACTGTGATTCTTTCCAGCAGTGTGATGTGATTCTCTCCTGTACTGTGATTCTCTCCAGCAGTGTGATGTGATTCTCTCCTGCAGAGTGATGTGATTCTCTCCAGTAGTGTGATGTGATTCTCTCCAGTAGTGTGATGTGATTCTCTCCTGTAGTGTGATGTGATTCTCTCCTGTGGTGTGACATGATGTGATTCTCTCCTGTACTGTGATTCTATCCAGTAGTGTGATGTGATTCTCTCCAGCGGTGATGTGATTCTCTCCTGTAGTGTGATGTGATTCTCTCCTGTAGTGTGATGTGATTCTCTCCTGTAGTGTGATGTGATTCTCTTCAGCAGTGTGATGTGATTCTCTCCTGCAGTGTGATGTGATTCTCTCCAGCGGTGTGATGTGATGCGATTCTCTCCTGTAGTGTGATGTGATGTGATTCTCTCCTGTAGTGTGATGTGATTCTCTCCAGCAGTGTGATGTGATTCTCTCCAGTAGTGTGATGTGATTCTCTCCAGCGGTGTGATGTGATTCTCTCCTGTAGTGTGATGTGATTCTCTCCTGTAGTGTGATGTGATTCTCTCCTGTAGTGTGATGTGATTCTCTCCAGCAGTGTGATGTGATTCTCTCCTGTAGTGTGATGTGATTCTCTCCTGTAATGTGATGTGATTCTCTCCTGTAGTGTGATGTGATGTGATTCTCTCCTGTAGTGTGATGTGATTCTCTGCTGTAGTGTGATGTGATTCTATCCAGCAGTGTGATGTGATTCTCTCCTGTAGTGTGATGTGATTCTCTTCAGCAGTGTGATGTGATTCTCTCCTTCAGTGTGATGTGATTCTCTCCAGCGGTGTGATGTGATGTGATTCTCTCCTGTAGTGTGATGTCATGTGATTCTCTCCTGTAGTGTGATGTGATTCTCTCCAGCAGTGTGATGTCATTCTCTCCAGTAGTGTGATGTGATTCTCTCCAGCGGTGTGATGTGATTCTATCCTGTAGTGTGATGTGATTCTCTCCTGTAGTGTGATGTGATTCTCTCCTGCAGTGTGATGTGATTCTCTCCTGCAGTGTGATGTGATTCTCTCCTGTAGTGTGATGTGATTCTCTCCTGTAGTGTGATGTGATTCTCTCCAGCAGTGTGATGTGATTCTCTCCTGTAGTGTGATGTGATTCTCTCCAGCAGTGTGATGTGATTCTCTTCAGTAGTGTGACGTGATTCTCTCCAGCAGTGTGATGTGATTCTCTTCAGTAGTGTGACGTGATTCTCTCCTGCAGTGTGATGTGATTCTCTCCTGTAGTGTGATGTGATGTGATTCTCTCCTGTAGTGTGATGTGATTCTCTCCTGTACTGTGATGTGATTCTCTCCTGTAGTGTGATGGGATTGTCTCCAGCGGTGTGATGTGATTCTATCCTGTAGTGTGATGTGATTCTCTCTTGTAGTGTGATGTGATTCTCTCCAGCAGTGTGATGTGATTCTCTTCAGTCGTGTGACGTGATTCTCTCCAGCAGTGTGATGTGATTCTCTTCAGTAGTGTGACGTTATTCTCTCCTGCAGTGTGACGTGATTCTCTCCTGAAGTGTGATGTGATGTGATTCTCTCCTGTAGTGTGATGTGATTCTCTCCAGCGGTGATGTGATTCTCTCCTGTAGTGTGATGTGATTCTCTCCTGTGGTGTGACATGATGTGATTCTCTCCTGTACTGTGATTCTCTCCAGTAGTGTGATGTGATTCTCTCCAGCGGTGATGTGATTCTCTCCTGTAGTGTGATGTGATTCTCTCCAGTAGTGTGACGTGATTCTCTCCAGTAGTGTTATGTGATTCTCTCCTGCAGTGTGACGTGATTCTCTCCTGCGGTGTGATGTGATTCTCTCCTGCGGTGTGATGTGATTCTCTCCAGCGGTGTGATGTGATTCTCTCCTGTAGTGTGATGTGATTCTCTCCAGCAGTGTGATGTGATTCTCTCCTGTAGTGTGATGTGATTCTCTCCTGTAATGTGATGTGATTCTCTCCTGTAGTGTGATGTGATGTGATTCTCTCCTGTAGTGTGATGTGATTCTCTGCTGTAGTGTGATGTGATTCTATCCAGCAGTGTGATGTGACTCTCTCCTGTAGTGTGATGTGATTCTCTTCAGCAGTGTGATGTGATTCTCTCCTGCAGTGTGATGTGATTCTCTCCAGCGGTGTGATGTGATGTGATTCTCTCCTGTAGTGTGATGTCATGTGATTCTCTCCTGTAGTGTGATGTGATTCTCTCCAGCAGTGTGATGTCATTCTCTCCAGTAGTGTGATGTGATTCTCTCCAGCGGTGTGATGTGATTCTATCCTGTAGTGTGATGTGATTCTATCCTGTAGTGTGATGTGATTCTCTCCTGCAGTGTGATGTGATTCTCTCCTGCAGTGTGATGTGATTCTCTCCTGTAGTGTGATGTGATTCTCTCCAGCAGTGTGATGTGATTCTCTCCTGTAGTGTGATGTGATTCTCTCCAGCAGTGTGATGTGATTCTCTTCAGTAGTGTGACGTGATTCTCTCCAGCAGTGTGATGTGATTCTCTTCAGTAGTGTGACGTGATTCTCTCCTGCAGTGTGATGTGATTCTCTCCTGTAGTGTGATGTGATGTGATTCTCTCCTGTAGTGTGATGTGATTCTCTCCTGTACTGTGATGTGATTCTCTCCTGTAGTGTGATGGGATTGTCTCCAGCGGTGTGATGTGATTCTATCCTGTAGTGTGATGTGATTCTCTCTTGTAGTGTGATGTGATTCTCTCCAGCAGTGTGATGTGATTCTCTTCAGTCGTGTGACGTGATTCTCTCCAGCAGTGTGATGTGATTCTCTTCAGTAGTGTGACGTTATTCTCTCCTGCAGTGTGACGTGATTCTCTCCTGTAGTGTGATGTGATGTGATTCTCTCCTGTAGTGTGATGTGATTCTCTCCAGCGGTGATGTGATTCTCTCCTGTAGTGTGATGTGATTCTCTCCTGTGGTGTGACATGATGTGATTCTCTCCTGTACTGTGATTCTCTCCAGTAGTGTGATGTGATTCTCTCCAGCGGTGATGTGATTCTCTCCTGTAGTGTGATGTGATTCTCTCAAGTAGTGTGACGTGATTCTCTCCAGTAGTGTTATGTGATTCTCTCCTGCAGTGTGACGTGATTCTCTCCTGCAGTGTGACGTGATTCTCTCCTGCGGTGTGATGTGATTCTCTCCAGCGGTGTGATGTGATTCTCTCCTGTAGTGTGATGCGATGTGATGTGATTCTCCCCTGTACTGTGATTTTTTCCAGCAGTGTGATGTGATTCTCTCCTGTACTGTGATTCTCTCCAGCAGTGTGATGTGATTCTCTCCTGCAGAGTGATGTGATTCTCTCCAGCGGTGTGATGTGATTCTATCCTGTAGTGTGATGTGATTCTATCCTGTAGTGTGATGTGATTCTCTCCAGTAGTGTGATGTGATTCTCTCCAGTAGTGTGATGTGATTCTCTCCAGTAGTGTGATGTGATTCTCTCCTGTGGTGTGATGTGATTCTCTCCAGCGGTGTGATGTGATGCGATTCTCTCCTGTAGTGTGATGTGATGTGATTCTATCCTGTAGTGTGATGTGATTCTCTCTTGTAGTGTGATGTGATTCTCTCCAGCAGTGTGATGTGATTCTCTTCAGTCGTGTGACGTGATTCTCTCCAGCAGTGTGATGTGATTCTCTTCAGTAGTGTGACGTTATTCTCTCCTGCAGTGTGACGTGATTCTCTCCTGTAGTGTGATGTGATGTGATTCTCTCCTGTAGTATGATGTGATTCTCTCCAGCGGTGATGTGATTCTCTCCTGTAGTGTGATGTGATTCTCTCCTGTGGTGTGACATGATGTGATTCTCTCCTGTACTGTGATTCTCTCCAGTAGTGTGATGTGATTCTCTCCAGCGGTGATGTGATTCTCTCCTGTAGTGTGATGTGATTCTCTCCAGTAGTGTGACGTGATTCTCTCCAGTAGTGTTATGTGATTCTCTCCTGCAGTGTGACGTGATTCTCTCCTGCAGTGTGACGTGATTCTCTCCTGCGGTGTGATGTGATTCTCTCCAGCGGTGTGATGTGATTCTCTCCTGTAGTGTGATGCGATGTGATGTGATTCTCCCCTGTACTGTGATTTTTTCCAGCAGTGTGATGTGATTCTCTCCTGTACTGTGATTCTCTCCAGCAGTGTGATGTGATTCTCTCCTGCAGAGTGATGTGATTCTCTCCAGCGGTGTGATGTGATTCTATCCTGTAGTGTGATGTGATTCTATCCTGTAGTGTGATGTGATTCTCTCCAGTAGTGTGATGTGATTCTCTCCAGTAGTGTGATGTGATTCTATCCTGTAGTGTGATGTGATTCTATCCTGTAGTGTGATGTGATTCTATCCTGTAGTGTGATGTGATTCTCTCCAGTAGTGTGATGTGATTCTCTCCAGTAGTGTGATGTGATTCTCTCCTGTGGTGTGATGTGATTCTCTCCTGTGGTGTGATGTGATTCTCTCCAGTAGTGTGATGTGATTCTCTCCAGTAGTGTGATGTGATTCTCTCCAGTAGTGTGATGTGATTCTCTCCTGTGGTGTGATGTGATTCTCTCCTACGGTGTGATGTGATTCTCTCCTGCAGTATGACATGATGTGATTCTCTCCTGTAATGTGAATCTCTCCAGTAGTGTGATGTGATTCTCTCCAGTAGTGTGATGTGATTCTCTCCAGTAGTGTGATGTGATTCTCTCCAGTAGTGTGATGTGATTCTCTCCTGTGGTGTGATGTGATTCTCTCCTGTGGTGTGATGTGATTCTCTCCAGTAGTGTGATGTGATTCTCTCCAGTAGTGTGATGTGATTCTCTCCTGTAGTGTGATGTGATTCTCTCCTGCAGTGTGATGTGATTCTCTCCTGCAGTGTGACGTGATGTGATTCTCTCCTGTAATGTGAATCTCTCCAGTAGTGTGATGTGATTCTCTCCTGCAGTGTGATGTGATGTGATTCTCTCCTGCTGTGTGATGTGATGTGATTCTCTCCAGCAGTGTGATGTGATTCTCTCCTGTAGTGTGATGTGATTCTCTCCTGTAGTGTGATGTGATTCTCTCCTGCAGTGTGATGTGATGTGATTCTCTCCAGCAGTTTGATGTGATGTGATTCTCTCCAGTGGTGATGTGATTCTCTCCTGTAGTGTGATGTGATTCTCTCCAGCGGTGTGATGTGATTCTCTCCTGTAGTGTGATGTGATTCTCTTCAGCAGTGTGATGTGATTCTCTTCAGCAGTGTGATGTGATTCTCTCCTGTAGTGTGATGTGATTCTCTCCAGCGGTGATGTGATTCTCTCATGTAGTGTGATGTGATGTGGTTCTCTCCAGCAGAGTGATGTGGTTCTCTCCAGCATTGTGATGTGGTTCTCTCCAGCGGTGTGATGTGATTCTCTCCTGTGGTGTGATGTGATTCTCTCCTGCGGTGTGATGTGATTCTCTCCAGCGGTGTGATGTGATTCTCTCCTGTAGTGTGATGTGATGTGATTCTCCCCTGTACTGTGATTCTCTCCTGTAGTGTGATGTGATGTGATTCTCCCCTGTACTGTGATTCTTTCCAGCAGTGTGATGTGATTCTCTCCTGTACTGTGATTCTCTCCAGCAGTGTGATGTGATTCTCTCCTGCAGAGTGATGTGATTCTCTCCAGTAGTGTGATGTGATTCTCTCCAGTAGTGTGATGTGATTCTCTCCTGTAGTGTGATGTGATTCTCTCCTGTGGTGTGACATGATGTGATTCTCTCCTGTACTGTGATTCTATCCAGTAGTGTGATGTGATTCTCTCCAGCGGTGATGTGATTCTCTCCTGTAGTGTGATGTGATTCTCTCCTGTAGTGTGATGTGATTCTCTTCAGCAGTGTGATGTGATTCTCTCCTGCAGTGTGATGTGATTCTCTCCAGCGGTGTGATGTGATGCGATTCTCTCCTGTAGTGTGATGTGATGTGATTCTATCCTGTAGTGTGATGTGATTCTCTCTTGTAGTGTGATGTGATTCTCTCCAGCAGTGTGATGTGATTCTCTTCAGTCGTGTGACGTGATTCTCTCCAGCAGTGTGATGTGATTCTCTTCAGTAGTGTGACGTTATTCTCTCCTGCAGTGTGACGTGATTCTCTCCTGTAGTGTGATGTGATGTGATTCTCTCCTGTAGTGTGATGTGATTCTCTCCAGCGGTGATGTGATTCTCTCCTGTAGTGTGATGTGATTCTCTCCTGTGGTGTGACATGATGTGATTCTCTCCTGTACTGTGATTCTCTCCAGTAGTGTGATGTGATTCTCTCCAGCGGTGATGTGATTCTCTCCTGTAGTGTGATGTGATTCTCTCCAGTAGTGTGACGTGATTCTCTCCAGTAGTGTTATGTGATTCTCTCCTGCAGTGTGACGTGATTCTCTCCTGCAGTGTGACGTGATTCTCTCCTGCGGTGTGATGTGATTCTCTCCAGCGGTGTGATGTGATTCTCTCCTGTAGTGTGATGCGATGTGACGTGATTCTCTCCAGCAGTGTGATGTGATTCTCTCCTGTACTGTGATTCTCTCCAGCAGTGTGATGTGATTCTCTCCTGCAGAGTGATGTGATTCTCTCCAGCGGTGTGATGTGATTCTATCCTGTAGTGTGATGTGATTCTATCCTGTAGTGTGATGTGATTCTCTCCAGTAGTGTGATGTGATTCTCTCCAGTAGTGTGATGTGATTCTCTCCAGTAGTGTGATGTGATTCTCTCCTGTGGTGTGATGTGATTCTCTCCAGCGGTGTGATGTGATGCGATTCTCTCCTGTAGTGTGATGTGATGTGATTCTATCCTGTAGTGTGATGTGATTCTCTCTTGTAGTGTGATGTGATTCTCTCCAGCAGTGTGATGTGATTCTCTTCAGTCGTGTGACGTGATTCTCTCCAGCAGTGTGATGTGATTCTCTTCAGTAGTGTGACGTTATTCTCTCCTGCAGTGTGACGTGATTCTCTCCTGTAGTGTGATGTGATGTGATTCTCTCCTGTAGTGTGATGTGATTCTCTCCAGCGGTGATGTGATTCTCTCCTGTGGTGTGACATGATGTGATTCTCTCCTGTACTGTGATTCTCTCCAGTAGTGTGATGTGATTCTCTCCAGCGGTGATGTGATTCTCTCCTGTAGTGTGATGTGATTCTCTCCAGTAGTGTGACGTGATTCTCTCCAGTAGTGTTATGTGATTCTCTCCTGCAGTGTGACGTGATTCTCTCCTGCAGTGTGACGTGATTCTCTCCTGCGGTGTGATGTGATTCTCTCCAGCGGTGTGATGTGATTCTCTCCTGTAGTGTGATGCGATGTGATGTGATTCTCCCCTGTACTGTGATTTTTTCCAGCAGTGTGATGTGATTCTCTCCTGTACTGTGATTCTCTCCAGCAGTGTGATGTGATTCTCTCCTGCAGAGTGATGTGATTCTCTCCAGCGGTGTGATGTGATTCTATCCTGTAGTGTGATGTGATTCTCTCCAGTAGTGTGATGTGATTCTCTCCAGTAGTGTGATGTGATTCTATCCTGTAGTGTGATGTGATTCTATCCTGTAGTGTGATGTGATTCTCTCCAGTAGTGTGATGTGATTCTCTCCAATAGTGTGATGTGATTCTCTCCAGTAGTGTGATGTGATTCTCTCCTGTGGTGTGATGTGATTCTCTCCTGTGGTGTGATGTGATTCTCTCCAGTAGTGTGATGTGATTCTCTCCAGTAGTGTGATGTGATTCTCTCCAGTAGTGTGATGTGATTCTCTCCTGCGGTGTGATGTGATTCTCTCCTGCGGTGTGATGTGATTCTCTCCTGCAGTATGACATGATGTGATTCTCTCCTGTAATGTGAATCTCTCCAGTAGTGTGATGTGATTCTCTCCAGTAGTGTGATGTGATTGTCTCCTGTGGTGTGATGTGATTCTCTCCAGTGGTGTGATGTGATTCTCTCCAGTAGTGTGATGTGATTCTCTCCTGTAGTGTGATGTGATTCTCTCCTGCAGTGTGATGTGATTCTCTCCTGCAGTGTGACGTGATGTGATTCTCTCCTGTAATGTGAATCTCTCCAGTAGTGTGATGTGATTCTCTCCTGTAGTGTGATGTGATTCTCTCCTGCAGTGTGATGTGATTCTCTCCTGCAGTGTGATGTGATGTGATTCTCTCCAGCAGTGTGATGTGATTCTCTCCTGTAGTGTGATGTGATTCTCTCCAGCAGTGTGATGTGATTCTCTCCTGCAGTGTGATGTGATGTGATTCTCTCCTGTAGTGTGATGTGATTCTCTCCTTCAGTGTGATGTGATTCTCTCCTGTAGTGTGATGTGATTCTCTCCTGCAGTGTGATGTGATTCTCTCCTGCAGTGTGATGTGATGTGATTCTCTCCTGCAGTGTGATGTGATGTGATTCTCTCCTGTAGTGTGATGTGATTCTCTCCTGCAGTGTGATGTGATGTGATTCTCTCCTGCAGTGTGATGTGATGTGATTCTCTCCAGCAGTGTGATGTGATTCTCTCCAGTATTGTGATGTGATTCTCTCCTGTAGTGTGATGTGATTCTCTCCTGTAGTGTGATGTGATTCTCTCCAGTAGTGTGATGTGATTCTATCCTGTAGTGTGATGTGATTCTCTCCAGCAGTGTGATGTGATTCTCTCCTGTGGTGTGATGTGATTCTCTCCTGTTGTGTGATGTGATTCTCTCCTGCAGTATGACATGATGTGATTCTCCCCTGTACTGTGATTCTCTCCAGTAGTGTGATGCGATTCTCTCCAGCAGTGTGATGTGATGTGATTCTCTCCTGCAGTGTGATGTGATTCTCTCCTGCAGTGTGATGTGATTCTCTCCTGCAGTGTGATGTGATTCTCTCCTGCTGTGTGATGTGATGTGATTCTCTGCAGCAGTGTGATGTGATTCTCTCCAGCAGTGTGATGTGATGTGATTCTCTCCAGCAGTGTGATGTGATTCTCTCCTGCAGTGTGATGTGATTCTCTCCTGCAGTGTGATGTGATTCTCTCCTGCTGTGTGATGTGATGTGATTCTCTCCAGCAGTGTGATGTGATTCTCTCCTGTAGTGTGATGTGATTCTCTCCAGCAGTGTGATGTGATTCTCTCCAGCAGTGTGATGTGATTCTCTCCTGCAGTGTGATGTGATGTGATTCTCTCCTGTAGTGTGATGTGATTCTCTCCTGCAGTGTGATGTGATGTGATTCTCTCCAGCGGTGATGTGATTCTCTCCTGTAGTGTGATGTGATTCTCTCCTGTGGTGTGACATGATGTGATTCTCTCCTGTACTGAGATTCTCTCCAGTAGTGTGATGTGATTCTCTCCAGCGGTGATGTGATTCTCTCCTGTAGTGTGATGTGATTCTCTCCTGTAGTGTGACGTGATTCTCTCCAGTAGTGTGATGTGATTCTCTCCTGCAGTGTGACGTGATTCTCTCCCGCAGTGTGACGTGATTCTCTCCTGCGGTGTGATGTGATTCTCTCCAGCGGTGTGATGTGATTCTCTCCTGTAGTGTGATGTGATGTGATTCTCCCCTGTACTGTGATTCTTTCCAGCAGTGTTATGTGATTCTCTCCTGTACTGTGATTCTCTCCAGCAGTGTGATGTGATTCTCTCCTGCAGAGTGATGTGATTCTCTCCAGCGGTGTGATGTGATTCTATCCTGTAGTGTGATGTGATTCTATCCTGTAGTGTGATGTGATTCTCTCCAGCAGTGTGATGTGATTCTCTCCAGTAGTGTGATGTGATTCTCTCCAGTAGTGTGATGTGATTCTCTCCTGTAGTGTGATGTGATTCTCTCCAGTAGTGTGATGTGATTCTCTCCAGTAGTGTGATGTGATTCTCTCCAGTAGTGTGATGTGATTCTCTCCAGTAGTGTGATGTGATGTGATGTGATTCTCTCCTGCAGTATGACATGATGTGATTCTCTCCTGTAATGTGAATCTCTCCAGTAGTGTGATGTGATTCTCTCCTGTAGTGTGATGTGATTCTCTCCTGCAGTGTGATGTGATTCTCTCCTGCAGTGTGATGTGATGTGATTCTCTCCTGCAGTGTGATGTGATGTGATTCTCTCCTGTAGTGTGATGTGATTCTCTCCTGCAGTGTGATGTGATTCTCTCCTGTAGTGTGATGTGATTCTCTCCTGCAGTGTGATATGATTCTCTCCTGCAGTGTGATGTGATGTGATTCTCTCCTGCAGTGTGATGTGATGTGATTCTCTCCTGCAGTGTGATGTGATGTGATTCTCTCCTGTAGTGTGATGTGATTCTCTCCTGTAGTGTGATGTGATTCTCTCCTGCAGTGTGATGTGATGTGATTCTCTCCAGCAGTGTGATGTGATTCTCTCCTGTAGTGTGATGTGATTCTCTCCAGTATTGTGATGTGATTCTCTCCTGTAGTGTGATGTGATTCTCTCCTGTAGTGTGATGTGATTCTCTCCAGTAGTGTGATGTGATTCTATCCTGTAGTGTGATGTGATTCTCTCCAGCAGTGTGATGTGATTCTCTCCAGTAGTGTGATGTGATTCTCTCCTGTGGTGTGATGTGATTCTCTCCTGTGGTGTGATGTGATTCTCTCCTGCAGTATGACATGATGTGATTCTCCCCTGTACTGTGATTCTCTCCAGTAGTGTGATGCGATTCTCTCCTGTAGTGTGATGTGATGTGATTCTCTGCAGCAGTGTGATGTGATTCTCTGCAGCAGTGTGATGTGATTCTCTCCAGCAGTGTGATGTGATGTGATTCTCTCCAGCAGTGTGATGTGATTCTCTCCTGCAGTGTGATGTGATTCTCTCCTGCAGTGTGATGTGATTCTCTCCTGCAGTGTGATGTGATGTGATTCTCTCCAGCAGTGTGATGTGATTCTCTCCAGCAGTGTGATGTGATTCTCTCCAGCAGTGTGATGTGATTCTCTCCTGCAGTGTGATGTGATGTGATTCTCTCCTGTAGTGTGATGTGATTCTCTCCTGCAGTGTGATGTGATTCTCTCCTGTAGTGTGATGTGATTCTCTCCTGCAGTGTGATGTGATGTGATTCTCTCCAGCAGTGTGATGTGATTCTCTCCTGTAGTGTGATGTGATTCTCTCCTGTAGTGTGATGTGATTCTCTCCTGCAGTGTGATGTGATGTGATTCTCTCCAGCAGTGTGATGTGATGTGATTCTCTCCAGTGGTGTTGTGATTCTCTCCTGTAGTGTGATGTGATTCTCTCCAGCGGTGTGATGTGATTCTCTCCTGTAGTGTGATTCTCTCCAGTAGTGTGATGCGATTCTCTCCTGTAGTGTGATGTGATGTGATTCTCTGCAGCAGTGTGATGTGATTCTCTGCAGCAGTGTGATGTGATTCTCTCCAGCAGTGTGATGTGATGTGATTCTCTCCAGCAGTGTGATGTGATTCTCTCCTGCAGTGTGATGTGATTCTCTCCTGCAGTGTGATGTGATTCTCTCCTGCAGTGTGATGTGATGTGATTCTCTCCAGCAGTGTGATGTGATTCTCTCCAGCAGTGTGATGTGATTCTCTCCAGCAGTGTGATGTGATTCTCTCCTGCAGTGTGATGTGATGTGATTCTCTCCTGTAGTGTGATGTGATTCTCTCCTGCAGTGTGATGTGATTCTCTCCTGTAGTGTGATGTGATTCTCTCCTGCAGTGTGATGTGATGTGATTCTCTCCAGCAGTGTGATGTGATTCTCTCCTGTAGTGTGATGTGATTCTCTCCTGTAGTGTGATGTGATTCTCTCCTGCAGTGTGATGTGATGTGATTCTCTCCAGCAGTGTGATGTGATGTGATTCTCTCCAGTGGTGTTGTGATTCTCTCCTGTAGTGTGATGTGATTCTCTCCAGCGGTGTGATGTGATTCTCTCCTGTAGTGTGATGTGATTCTCTTCAGCAGTGTGATGTGATTCTCTTCAGCAGTGTGATGTGATTCTCTCCTGTAGTGTGACATGATGTGATTCTCCCCTGTACTGTGATTCTCTCCAGTAGTGTGATGCGATTCTCTCCTGTAGTGTGATGTGATGTGATTCTCTGCAGCAGTGTGATGTGATTCTCTGCAGCAGTGTGATGTGATTCTCTCCAGCAGTGTGATGTGATGTGATTCTCTCCAGCAGTGTGATGTGATTCTCTCCTGCAGTGTGATGTGATTCTCTCCTGCAGTGTGATGTGATTCTCTCCTGCTGTGTGATGTGATGTGATTCTCTCCAGCAGTGTGATGTGATTCTCTCCAGCAGTGTGATGTGATTCTCTCCTGCAGTGTGATGTGATGTGATTCTCTCCTGTAGTGTGATGTGATTCTCTCCTGCAGTGTGATGTGATGTGATTCTCTCCAGCAGTGTGATGTGATTCTCTCCTGTAGTGTGATGTGATTCTCTCCTGTAGTGTGATGTGATTCTCTCCTGCAGTGTGATGTGATGTGATTCTCTCCAGCAGTTTGATGTGATGTGATTCTCTCCAGTGGTGATGTGATTCTCTCCTGTAGTGTGATGTGATTCTCTCCAGCGGTGTGATGTGATTCTCTCCTGTAGTGTGATGTGATTCTCTTCAGCAGTGTGATGTGATTCTCTTCAGCAGTGTGATGTGATTCTCTCCTGTAGTGTGATGTGATTCTCTCCAGCGGTGATGTGATTCTCTCATGTAGTGTGATGTGATGTGGTTCTCTCCAGCAGAGTGATGTGGTTCTCTCCAGCATTGTGATGTGGTTCTCTCCAGCGGTGTGATGTGATTCTCTCCTGTGGTGTGATGTGATTCTCTCCTGCGGTGTGATGTGATTCTCTCCAGCGGTGTGATGTGATTCTCTCCTGTAGTGTGATGTGATGTGATTCTCCCCTGTACTGTGATTCTCTCCTGTAGTGTGATGTGATGTGATTCTCCCCTGTACTGTGATTCTTTCCAGCAGTGTGATGTGATTCTCTCCTGTACTGTGATTCTCTCCAGCAGTGTGATGTGATTCTCTCCTGCAGAGTGATGTGATTCTCTCCAGTAGTGTGATGTGATTCTCTCCAGTAGTGTGATGTGATTCTCTCCTGTAGTGTGATGTGATTCTCTCCTGTGGTGTGACATGATGTGATTCTCTCCTGTACTGTGATTCTATCCAGTAGTGTGATGTGATTCTCTCCAGCGGTGATGTGATTCTCTCCTGTAGTGTGATGTGATTCTCTCCTGTAGTGTGATGTGATTCTCTCCTGTAGTGTGATGTGATTCTCTTCAGCAGTGTGATGTGATTCTCTCCTGCAGTGTGATGTGATTCTCTCCAGCGGTGTGATGTGATGCGATTCTCTCCTGTAGTGTGATGTGATGTGATTCTCTCCTGTAGTGTGATGTGATTCTCTCCAGCAGTGTGATGTGATTCTCTCCAGTAGTGTGATGTGATTCTCTCCAGCGGTGTGATGTGATTCTCTCCTGTAGTGTGATGTGATTCTCTCCTGTAGTGTGATGTGATTCTCTCCTGTAGTGTGATGTGATTCTCTCCAGCAGTGTGATGTGATTCTCTCCTGTAGTGTGATGTGATTCTCTCCTGTAATGTGATGTGATTCTCTCCTGTAGTGTGATGTGATGTGATTCTCTCCTGTAGTGTGATGTGATTCTCTGCTGTAGTGTGATGTGATTCTATCCAGCAGTGTGATGTGATTCTCTCCTGTAGTGTGATGTGATTCTCTTCAGCAGTGTGATGTGATTCTCTCCTGCAGTGTGATGTGATTCTCTCCAGCGGTGTGATGTGATGTGATTCTCTCCTGTAGTGTGATGTCATGTGATTCTCTCCTGTAGTGTGATGTGATTCTCTCCAGCAGTGTGATGTCATTCTCTCCAGTAGTGTGATGTGATTCTCTCCAGCGGTGTGATGTGATTCTATCCTGTAGTGTGATGTGATTCTCTCCTGTAGTGTGATGTGATTCTCTCCTGCAGTGTGATGTGATTCTCTCCTGCAGTGTGATGTGATTCTCTCCTGTAGTGTGATGTGATTCTCTCCTGTAGTGTGATGTGATTCTCTCCAGCAGTGTGATGTGATTCTCTCCTGTGGTGTGATGTGATTCTCTCCAGCAGTGTGATGTGATTCTCTTCAGTAGTGTGACGTGATTCTCTCCAGCAGTGTGATGTGATTCTCTTCAGTAGTGTGACGTGATTCTCTCCTGCAGTGTGATGTGATTCTCTCCTGTAGTGTGATGTGATGTGATTCTCTCCTGTAGTGTGATGTGATTCTCTCCTGTACTGTGATGTGATTCTCTCCTGTAGTGTGATGGGATTGTCTCCAGCGGTGTGATGTGATTCTATCCTGTAGTGTGATGTGATTCTCTCTTGTAGTGTGATGTGATTCTCTCCAGCAGTGTGATGTGATTCTCTTCAGTCGTGTGACGTGATTCTCTCCAGCAGTGTGATGTGATTCTCTTCAGTAGTGTGACGTTATTCTCTCCTGCAGTGTGACGTGATTCTCTCCTGTAGTGTGATGTGATGTGATTCTCTCCTGTAGTGTGATGTGATTCTCTCCAGCGGTGATGTGATTCTCTCCTGTAGTGTGATGTGATTCTCTCCTGTGGTGTGACATGATGTGATTCTCTCCTGTACTGTGATTCTCTCCAGTAGTGTGATGTGATTCTCTCCAGCGGTGATGTGATTCTCTCCTGTAGTGTGATGTGATTCTCTCAAGTAGTGTGACGTGATTCTCTCCAGTAGTGTTATGTGATTCTCTCCTGCAGTGTGACGTGATTCTCTCCTGCAGTGTGACGTGATTCTCTCCTGCGGTGTGATGTGATTCTCTCCAGCGGTGTGATGTGATTCTCTCCTGTAGTGTGATGTGATGTGATGTGATTCTCCCCTGTACTGTGATTTTTTCCAGCAGTGTGATGTGATTCTCTCCTGTACTGTGATTCTCTCCAGCAGTGTGATGTGATTCTCTCCTGCAGAGTGATGTGATTCTCTCCAGCGGTGTGATGTGATTCTATCCTGTAGTGTGATGTGATTCTATCCTGTAGTGTGATGTGATTCTCTCCAGTAGTGTGATGTGATTCTCTCCAGTAGTGTGATGTGATTCTCTCCTGTGGTGTGATGTGATTCTCTCCTGTGGTGTGATGTGATTCTCTCCAGTAGTGTGATGTGATTCTCTCCTGTGGTGTGATGTGATTCTCTCCTGCGGTGTGATGTGATTCTCTCCTGCAGTATGACATGATGTGATTCTCTCCTGTAATGTGAATCTCTCCAGTAGTGTGATGTGATTCTCTCCTGTAGTGTGATGTGATTCTCTCCTGCAGTGTGATGTGATTCTCTCCTGCAGTGTGATGTGATGTGATGTGATTCTCTCCAGCAGTGTGATGTGATTCTCTCCTGTAGTGTGATGTGATTCTCTCCAGCAGTGTGATGTGATTCTCTCCTGCAGTGTGATGTGATGTGATTCTCTCCTGTAGTGTGATGTGATTCTCTCCTGCAGTGTGATGTGATTCTCTCCTGTAGTGTGATGTGATTCTCTCCTGCAGTGTGATGTGATTCTCTCCTGCAGTGTGATGTGATGTGATTCTCACCTGCAGTGTGATGTGATGTGATTCTCTCCTGTAGTGTGATGTGATTCTCTCCTGTAGTGTGATGTGATTCTCTCCTGCAGTGTGATGTGATGTGATGTGATTCTCTCCAGCAGTGTGATGTGATTCTCTCCTGTAGTGTGATGTGATTCTCTCCAGTAGTGTGATGTGATTCTCTCCTGTAGTGTGATGTGATTCTCTCCTGCAGTATGACATGATGTGATTCTCTCCTGTACTGTGATTCTCTCCTGAAGTGTGATGCGATTCTCTCCTGTAGTGTGATGTGATTCTCTGCAGCAGTGTGATGTGATTCTCTGCAGCAGTGTGATGTGATTCTCTGCAGCAGTGTGATGTGATTCTCTCCAGCAGTGTGATGTGATGTGATTCTCTCCAGCAGTGTGATGTGATTCTCTCCTGCAGTGTGATGTGATTCTCTCCTGCAGTGTGATGTGATTCTCTCCTGCTGTGTGATGTGATGTGATTCTCTCCAGCAGTGTGATGTGATTCTCTCCAGCAGTGTGATGTGATTCTCTCCAGCAGTGTGATGTGATTCTCTCCTGCAGTGTGATGTGATGTGATTCTCTCCTGTAGTGTGATGTGATTCTCTCCTGCAGTGTGATGTGATGTGATTCTCTCCAGCGGTGATGTGATTCTCTCCTGTAGTGTGATGTGATTCTCTCCTGTACTGTGATTCTCTCCAGTAGTGTGATGTGATTCTCTCCAGCGGTGATGTGATTCTCTCCTGTAGTGTGATGTGATTCTCTCCTGTAGTGTGACGTGATTCTCTCCAGTAGTGTGATGTGATTCTCTCCTGCAGTGTGACGTGATTCTCTAATGCAGTGTGACGTGATTCTCTCCTGCGGTGTGATGTGATTCTCTCCAGCGGTGTGATGTGATTCTCTCCTGTAGTGTGATGTGATGTGATTCTCCCCTGTACTGTGATTCTTTCCAGCAGTGTGATGTGATTCTCTCCTGTACTGTTATTCTCTCCAGCAGTGTGATGTGATTCTCTCCTGCAGAGTGATGTGATTCTCTCCTGCAGTGTGATGTGATTCTCTCCTGCTGTGTGATGTGATGTGATTCTCTGCAGCAGTGTGATGTGATTCTCTGCAGCAGTGTGATGTGATTCTCTCCAGCAGTGTGATGTGATGTGATTCTCTCCAGCAGTGTGATGTGATTCTCTCCAGCAGTGTGATGTGATTCTCTCCTGCAGTGTGATGTGATTCTCTCCTGCTGTGTGATGTGATGTGATTCTCTCCAGCAGTGTGATGTGATTCTCTCCTGTAGTGTGATGTGATTCTCTCCAGCAGTGTGATGTGATTCTCTCCAGCAGTGTGATGTGATTCTCTCCAGCAGTGTGATGTGATGTGATTCTCTCCTGTAGTGTGATGTGATTCTCTCCTGCAGTGTGATGTGATGTGATTCTCTCCAGCGGTGATGTGATTCTCTCCTGTAGTGTGATGTGATTCTCTCCTGTGGTGTGACATGATGTGATTCTCTCCTGTACTGAGATTCTCTCCAGTAGTGTGATGTGATTCTCTCCAGCGGTGATGTGATTCTCTCCTGTAGTGTGATGTGATTCTCTCCTGTAGTATGACGTGATTCTCTCCAGTAGTGTGATGTGATTCTCTCCTGCAGTGTGACGTGATTCTCTCCCGCAGTGTGACGTGATTCTCTCCTGCGGTGTGATGTGATTCTCTCCAGCGGTGTGATGTGATTCTCTCCTGTAGTGTGATGTGATGTGATTCTCCCCTGTACTGTGATTCTTTCCAGCAGTGTTATGTGATTCTCTCCTGTACTGTGATTCTCTCCAGCAGTGTGATGTGATTCTCTCCTGTGGTGTGATGTGATTCTCTCCAGTAGTGTGATGTGATTCTCTCCAGTAGTGTGATGTGATTCTCTCCAGTAGTGTGATGTGATGTGATGTGATTCTCTCCTGCAGTATGACATGATGTGATTCTCTCCTGTAATGTGAATCTCTCCAGTAGTGTGATGTGATTCTCTCCTGTAGTGTGATGTGATTCTCTCCTGCAGTGTGATGTGATTCTCTCCTGCAGTGTGATGTGATGTGATTCTCTCCTGCAGTGTGATGTGATGTGATTCTCTCCTGTAGTGTGATGTGATTCTCTCCTGCAGTGTGATGTGATTCTCTCCTGTAGTGTGATGTGATTCTCTCCTGCAGTGTGATATGATTCTCTCCTGCAGTGTGATGTGATGTGATTCTCTCCTGCAGTGTGATGTGATGTGATTCTCTCCTGTAGTGTGATGTGATTCTCTCCTGTAGTGTGATGTGATTCTCTCCTGCAGTGTGATGTGATGTGATTCTCTCCAGCAGTGTGATGTGATGTGATTCTCTCCAGCAGTGTGATGTGATTCTCTCCTGTAGTGTGATGTGATTCTCTCCAGTATTGTGATGTGATTCTCTCCTGTAGTGTGATGTGATTCTCTCCTGTAGTGTGATGTGATTCTCTCCAGTAGTGTGATGTGATTCTATCCTGTAGTGTGATGTGATTCTCTCCAGCAGTGTGATGTGATTCTCTCCAGTAGTGTGATGTGATTCTCTCCTGTGGTGTGATGTGATTCTCTCCTGTGGTGTGATGTGATTCTCTCCTGCAGTATGACATGATGTGATTCTCCCCTGTACTGTGATTCTCTCCAGTAGTGTGATGCGATTCTCTCCTGTAGTGTGATGTGATGTGATTCTCTGCAGCAGTGTGATGTGATTCTCTGCAGCAGTGTGATGTGATTCTCTCCAGCAGTGTGATGTGATGTGATTCTCTCCAGCAGTGTGATGTGATTCTCTCCTGCAGTGTGATGTGATTCTCTCCTGCAGTGTGATGTGATTCTCTCCTGCAGTGTGATGTGATGTGATTCTCTCCAGCAGTGTGATGTGATTCTCTCCAGCAGTGTGATGTGATTCTCTCCAGCAGTGTGATGTGATTCTCTCCTGCAGTGTGATGTGATGTGATTCTCTCCTGTAGTGTGATGTGATTCTCTCCTGCAGTGTGATGTGATGTGATTCTCTCCAGCAGTGTGATGTGATTCTCTCCTGTAGTGTGATGTGATTCTCTCCTGTAGTGTGATGTGATTCTCTCCTGCAGTGTGATGTGATGTGATTCTCTCCAGCAGTGTGATGTGATGTGATTCTCTCCAGTGGTGTTGTGATTCTCTCCTGTAGTGTGATGTGATTCTCTCCAGCGGTGTGATGTGATTCTCTCCTGTAGTGTGATGTGATTCTCTTCAGCAGTGTGATGTGATTCTCTTCAGCAGTGTGATGTGATTCTCTCCTGTAGTGTGACATGATGTGATTCTCCCCTGTACTGTGATTCTCTCCAGTAGTGTGATGCGATTCTCTCCTGTAGTGTGATGTGATGTGATTCTCTGCAGCAGTGTGATGTGATTCTCTGCAGCAGTGTGATGTGATTCTCTCCAGCAGTGTGATGTGATGTGATTCTCTCCAGCAGTGTGATGTGATTCTCTCCTGCAGTGTGATGTGATTCTCTCCTGCAGTGTGATGTGATTCTCTCCTGCTGTGTGATGTGATGTGATTCTCTCCAGCAGTGTGATGTGATTCTCTCCAGCAGTGTGATGTGATTCTCTCCTGCAGTGTGATGTGATGTGATTCTCTCCTGTAGTGTGATGTGATTCTCTCCTGCAGTGTGATGTGATGTGATTCTCTCCAGCAGTGTGATGTGATTCTCTCCTCTAGTGTGATGTGATTCTCTCCTGTAGTGTGATGTGATTCTCTCCTGCAGTGTGATGTGATGTGATTCTCTCCAGCAGTTTGATGTGATGTGATTCTCTCCAGTGGTGATGTGATTCTCTCCTGTAGTGTGATGTGATTCTCTCCAGCGGTGTGATGTGATTCTCTCCTGTAGTGTGATGTGATTCTCTTCAGCAGTGTGATGTGATTCTCTTCAGCAGTGTGATGTGATTCTCTCCTGTAGTGTGATGTGATTCTCTCCAGCGGTGATGTGATTCTCTCATGTAGTGTGATGTGATGTGGTTCTCTCCAGCAGAGTGATGTGGTTCTCTCCAGCATTGTGATGTGGTTCTCTCCAGCGGTGTGATGTGATTCTCTCCAGCGGTGTGATGTGATTCTCTCCTGTAGTGTGATGTGATGTGATTCTCCCCTGTACTGTGATTCTCTCCTGTAGTGTGATGTGATGTGATTCTCCCCTGTACTGTGATTCTTTCCAGCAGTGTGATGTGATTCTCTCCTGTACTGTGATTCTCTCCAGCAGTGTGATGTGATTCTCTCCTGCAGAGTGATGTGATTCTCTCCAGTAGTGTGATGTGATTCTCTCCAGTAGTGTGATGTGATTCTCTCCTGTAGTGTGATGTGATTCTCTCCTGTGGTGTGACATGATGTGATTCTCTCCTGTACTGTGATTCTATCCAGTAGTGTGATGTGATTCTCTCCAGCGGTGATGTGATTCTCTCCTGTAGTGTGATGTGATTCTCTCCTGTAGTGTGATGTGATTCTCTCCTGTAGTGTGATGTGATTCTCTTCAGCAGTGTGATGTGATTCTCTCCTGCAGTGTGATGTGATTCTCTCCAGCGGTGTGATGTGATGCGATTCTCTCCTGTAGTGTGATGTGATGTGATTCTCTCCTGTAGTGTGATGTGATTCTCTCCAGCAGTGTGATGTGATTCTCTCCAGTAGTGTGATGTGATTCTCTCCAGCGGTGTGATGTGATTCTCTCCTGTAGTGTGATGTGATTCTCTCCTGTAGTGTGATGTGATTCTCTCCTGTAGTGTGATGTGATTCTCTCCAGCAGTGTGATGTGATTCTCTCCTGTAGTGTGATGTGATTCTCTCCTGTAATGTGATGTGATTCTCTCCTGTAGTGTGATGTGATGTGATTCTCTCCTGTAGTGTGATGTGATTCTCTGCTGTAGTGTGATGTGATTCTATCCAGCAGTGTGATGTGATTCTCTCCTGTAGTGTGATGTGATTCTCTTCAGCAGTGTGATGTGATTCTCTCCTTCAGTGTGATGTGATTCTCTCCAGCGGTGTGATGTGATGTGATTCTCTCCTGTAGTGTGATGTCATGTGATTCTCTCCTGTAGTGTGATGTGATTCTCTCCAGCAGTGTGATGTCATTCTCTCCAGTAGTGTGATGTGATTCTCTCCAGCGGTGTGATGTGATTCTATCCTGTAGTGTGATGTGATTCTCTCCTGTAGTGTGATGTGATTCTCTCCTGCAGTGTGATGTGATTCTCTCCTGCAGTGTGATGTGATTCTCTCCTGTAGTGTGATGTGATTCTCTCCTGTAGTGTGATGTGATTCTCTCCAGCAGTGTGATGTGATTCTCTCCTGTAGTGTGATGTGATTCTCTCCAGCAGTGTGATGTGATTCTCTTCAGTAGTGTGACGTGATTCTCTCCAGCAGTGTGATGTGATTCTCTTCAGTAGTGTGACGTGATTCTCTCCTGCAGTGTGATGTGATTCTCTCCTGTAGTGTGATGTGATGTGATTCTCTCCTGTAGTGTGATGTGATTCTCTCCTGTACTGTGATGTGATTCTCTCCTGTAGTGTGATGGGATTGTCTCCAGCGGTGTGATGTGATTCTATCCTGTAGTGTGATGTGATTCTCTCTTGTAGTGTGATGTGATTCTCTCCAGCAGTGTGATGTGATTCTCTTCAGTCGTGTGACGTGATTCTCTCCAGCAGTGTGATGTGATTCTCTTCAGTAGTGTGACGTTATTCTCTCCTGCAGTGTGACGTGATTCTCTCCTGAAGTGTGATGTGATGTGATTCTCTCCTGTAGTGTGATGTGATTCTCTCCAGCGGTGATGTGATTCTCTCCTGTAGTGTGATGTGATTCTCTCCTGTGGTGTGACATGATGTGATTCTCTCCTGTACTGTGATTCTCTCCAGTAGTGTGATGTGATTCTCTCCAGCGGTGATGTGATTCTCTCCTGTAGTGTGATGTGATTCTCTCCAGTAGTGTGACGTGATTCTCTCCAGTAGTGTTATGTGATTCTCTCCTGCAGTGTGACGTGATTCTCTCCTGCGGTGTGATGTGATTCTCTCCTGCGGTGTGATGTGATTCTCTCCAGCGGTGTGATGTGATTCTCTCCTGTAGTGTGATGTGATTCTCTCCAGCAGTGTGATGTGATTCTCTCCTGTAGTGTGATGTGATTCTCTCCTGTAATGTGATGTGATTCTCTCCTGTAGTGTGATGTGATGTGATTCTCTCCTGTAGTGTGATGTGATTCTCTGCTGTAGTGTGATGTGATTCTATCCAGCAGTGTGATGTGACTCTCTCCTGTAGTGTGATGTGATTCTCTTCAGCAGTGTGATGTGATTCTCTCCTGCAGTGTGATGTGATTCTCTCCAGCGGTGTGATGTGATGTGATTCTCTCCTGTAGTGTGATGTCATGTGATTCTCTCCTGTAGTGTGATGTGATTCTCTCCAGCAGTGTGATGTCATTCTCTCCAGTAGTGTGATGTGATTCTCTCCAGCGGTGTGATGTGATTCTATCCTGTAGTGTGATGTGATTCTATCCTGTAGTGTGATGTGATTCTCTCCTGCAGTGTGATGTGATTCTCTCCTGCAGTGTGATGTGATTCTCTCCTGTAGTGTGATGTGATTCTCTCCAGCAGTGTGATGTGATTCTCTCCTGTAGTGTGATGTGATTCTCTCCAGCAGTGTGATGTGATTCTCTTCAGTAGTGTGACGTGATTCTCTCCAGCAGTGTGATGTGATTCTCTTCAGTAGTGTGACGTGATTCTCTCCTGCAGTGTGATGTGATTCTCTCCTGTAGTGTGATGTGATGTGATTCTCTCCTGTAGTGTGATGTGATTCTCTCCTGTACTGTGATGTGATTCTCTCCTGTAGTGTGATGGGATTGTCTCCAGCGGTGTGATGTGATTCTATCCTGTAGTGTGATGTGATTCTCTCTTGTAGTGTGATGTGATTCTCTCCAGCAGTGTGATGTGATTCTCTTCAGTCGTGTGACGTGATTCTCTCCAGCAGTGTGATGTGATTCTCTTCAGTAGTGTGACGTTATTCTCTCCTGCAGTGTGACGTGATTCTCTCCTGTAGTGTGATGTGATGTGATTCTCTCCTGTAGTGTGATGTGATTCTCTCCAGCGGTGATGTGATTCTCTCCTGTAGTGTGATGTGATTCTCTCCTGTGGTGTGACATGATGTGATTCTCTCCTGTACTGTGATTCTCTCCAGTAGTGTGATGTGATTCTCTCCAGCGGTGATGTGATTCTCTCCTGTAGTGTGATGTGATTCTCTCAAGTAGTGTGACGTGATTCTCTCCAGTAGTGTTATGTGATTCTCTCCTGCAGTGTGACGTGATTCTCTCCTGCAGTGTGACGTGATTCTCTCCTGCAGTGTGATGTGATTCTCTCCAGCGGTGTGATGTGATTCTCTCCTGTAGTGTGATGTGATGTGATGTGATTCTCCCCTGTACTGTGATTCTCTCCAGCAGTGTGATGTGATTCTCTCCTGCAGAGTGATGTGATTCTCTCCAGCGGTGTGATGTGATTCTATCCTGTAGTGTGATGTGATTCTATCCTGTAGTGTGATGTGATTCTCTCCAGTAGTGTGATGTGATTCTCTCCAGTAGTGTGATGTGATTCTCTCCAGTAGTGTGATGTGATTCTCTCCTGTGGTGTGATGTGATTCTCTCCTGTGGTGTGATGTGATTCTCTCCAGTAGTGTGATGTGATTCTCTCCAGTAGTGTGATGTGATTCTCTCCTATGGTGTGATGTGATTCTCTCCTGCGGTGTGATGTGATTCTCTCCTGCAGTATGACATGATGTGATTCTCTCCTGTAATGTGAATCTCTCCAGTAGTGTGATGTGATTCTCTCCTGTAGTGTGATGTGATTCTCTCCTGCAGTGTGATGTGATTCTCTCCTGCAGTGTGATGTGATGTGATGTGATTCTCTCCAGCAGTGTGATGTGATTCTCTCCTGTAGTGTGATGTGATTCTCTCCAGCAGTGTGATGTGATTCTCTCCTGCAGTGTGATGTGATGTGATTCTCTCCTGTAGTGTGATGTGATTCTCTCCTGCAGTGTGATGTGATTCTCTCCTGTAGTGTGATGTGATTCTCTCCTGCAGTGTGATGTGATTCTCTCCTGCAGTGTGAAGTGATGTGATTCTCTCCTGCAGTGTGATGTGATGTGATTCTCTCCTGTAGTGTGATGTGATTCTCTCCTGTAGTGTGATGTGATTCTCTCCTGCAGTGTGATGTGATGTGATGTGATTCTCTCCAGCAGTGTGATGTGATTCTCTCCTGTAGTGTGATGTGATTCTCTCCAGTAGTGTGATGTGATTCTCTCCTGTAGTGTGATGTGATTCTCTCCTGCAGTATGACATGATGTGATTCTCTCCTGTACTGTGATTCTCTCCTGAAGTGTGATGCGATTCTCTCCTGTAGTGTGATGTGATGTGATTCTCTGCAGCAGTGTGATGTGATTCTCTGCAGCAGTGTGATGTGATTCTCTCCAGCAGTATGATGTGATGTGATTCTCTCCAGCAGTGTGATGTGATTCTCTCCTGCAATGTGATGTGATTCTCTCCTGCAGTGTGATGTGATTCTCTCCTGCTGTGTGATGTGATGTGATTCTCTCCAGCAGTGTGATGTGATTCTCTCCTGTAGTGTGATGTGATTCTCTCCAGCAGTGTGATGTGATTCTCTCCAGCAGTGTGATGTGATTCTCTCCTGCAGTGTGATGTGATTCTCTCCTGTAGTGTGATGTGATTCTCTCCTGCAGTGTGATGTGATGTGATTCTCTCCAGCGGTGATGTGATTCTCTCCTGTAGTGTGATGTGATTCTCTCCTGTACTGTGATTCTCTCCAGTAGTGTGATGTGATTCTCTCCAGCGGTGATGTGATTCTCTCCTGTAGTGTGATGTGATTCTCTCCTGTAGTGTGACGTGATTCTCTCCAGTAGTGTGATGTGATTCTCTCCTGCAGTGTGACGTGATTCTCTAATGCAGTGTGACGTGATTCTCTCCTGCGGTGTGATGTGATTCTCTCCAGCGGTGTGATGTGATTCTCTCCTGTAGTGTGATGTGATGTGATTCTCCCCTGTACTGTGATTCTTTCCAGCAGTGTGATGTGATTCTCTCCTGTACTGTTATTCTCTCCAGCAGTGTGATGTGATTCTCTCCTGCAGAGTGATGTGATTCTCTCCAGCGGTGTGATGTGATTCTATCCTGTAGTGTGATGTGATTCTATCCTGTAGTGTGATGTGATTCTCTCCAGCAGTGTGATGTGATTCTCTCCAGTAGTGTGATGTGATTCTCTCCAGTAGTGTGATGTGATTCTCTCCAGTAGTGTGATGTGATTCTCTCCTGTGGTGTGATGTGATTCTCTCCAGTAGTGTGATGTGATTCTCTCCAGTAGTGTGATGTGATTCTCTCCAGTAGTGTGATGTGATTCTCTCCTGTAGTGTGATGTGATTCTCTCCTGCAGTGTGATGTGATTCTCTCCTGCAGTGTGACGTGATGTGATTCTCTCCTGTAATGTGAATCTCTCCAGTAGTGTGATGTGATTCTCTCCTGTAGTGTGATGTGATTCTCTCCTGTAGTGTGATGTGATTCTCTCCTGCAGTGTGATGTGATTCTCTCCTGCAGTGTGATGTGATGTGATTCTCTCCAGCAGTGTGATGTGATTCTCTCCTGTAGTGTGATGTGATTCTCTCCAGCAGTGTGATGTGATTATCTCCTGCAGTGTGATGTGATGTGATTCTCTCCTTCAGTGTGATGTGATTCTCTCCTGTAGTGTGATGTGATTCTCTCCTGCAGTGTGATGTGATTCTCTCCTGCAGTGTGATGTGATTCTCTCCTGCAGTGTGATGTGATGTGATTCTCTCCTGTAGTGTGATGTGATTCTCTCCTGTAGTGTGATGTGATTCTCTCCTGCAGTGTGATGTGATGTGATTCTCTCCTGCAGTGTGATGTGATGTGATTCTCTCCAGCAGTGTGATGTGATTCTCTCCAGTATTGTGATGTGATTCTCTCCTGTAGTGTGATGTGATTCTCTCCTGTAGTGTGATGTGATTCTCTCCAGTAGTGTGATGTGATTCTATCCTGTAGTGTGATGTGATTCTCTCCAGCAGTGTGATGTGATTCTCTCCTGTGGTGTGATGTGATTCTCTCCTGTTGTGTGATGTGATTCTCTCCTGCAGTATGACATGATGTGATTCTCCCCTGTACTGTGATTCTCTCCAGTAGTGTGATGCGATTCTCTCCAGCAGTGTGAGGTGATGTGATTCTCTCCTGCAGTGTGATGTGATTCTCTCCTGCAGTGTGATGTGATTCTCTCCTGCTGTGTGATGTGATGTGATTCTCTGCAGCAGTGTGATGTGATTCTCTGCAGCAGTGTGATGTGATTCTCTCCAGCAGTGTGATGTGATGTGATTCTCTCCAGCAGTGTGATGTGATTCTCTCCTGCAGTGTGATGTGATTCTCTCCTGCAGTGTGATGTGATTCTCTCCTGCTGTGTGATGTGATGTGATTCTCACCAGCAGTGTGATGTGATTCTCTCCTGTAGTGTGATGTGGTTCTCTCCAGCGGTGTGATGTGATTCTCTCCTGTGGTGTGATGTGATTCTCTCCTGCGGTGTGATGTGATTCTCTCCAGCGGTGTGATGTGATTCTCTCCTGTAGTGTGATGTGATGTGATTCTCCCCTGTACTGTGATTCTCTCCTGTAGTGTGATGTGATGTGATTCTCCCCTGTACTGTGATTCTTTCCAGCAGTGTGATGTGATTCTCTCCTGTACTGTGATTCTCTCCAGCAGTGTGATGTGATTCTCTCCTGCAGAGTGATGTGATTCTCTCCAGTAGTGTGATGTGATTCTCTCCAGTAGTGTGATGTGATTCTCTCCTGTAGTGTGATGTGATTCTCTCCTGTGGTGTGACATGATGTGATTCTCTCCTGTACTGTGATTCTATCCAGTAGTGTGATGTGATTCTCTCCAGCGGTGATGTGATTCTCTCCTGTAGTGTGATGTGATTCTCTCCTGTAGTGTGATGTGATTCTCTTCAGCAGTGTGATGTGATTCTCTCCTGCAGTGTGATGTGATTCTCTCCAGAGGTGTGATGTGATGCGATTCTCTCCTGTAGTGTGATGTGATGTGATTCTCTCCTGTAGTGTGATGTGATTCTCTCCAGCAGTGTGATGTGATTCTCTCCAGTAGTGTGATGTGATTCTCTCCAGCGGTGTGATGTGATTCTCTCCTGTAGTGTGATGTGATTCTCTCCTGTAGTGTGATGTGATTCTCTCCTGTAGTGTGATGTGATTCTCTCCAGTAGTGTGATGTGATTCTCTCCTGTAGTGTGATGTGATTCTCTCCTGTAATGTGATGTGATTCTCTCCTGTAGTGTGATGTGATGTGATTCTCTCCTGTAGTGTGATGTGATTCTCTGCTGTAGTGTGATGTGATTCTATCCAGCAGTGTGATGTGATTCTCTCCTGTAGTGTGATGTGATTCTCTTCAGCAGTGTGATGTGATTCTCTCCTGCAGTGTGATGTGATTCTCTCCAGCGGTGTGATGTGATGTGATTCTCTCCTGTAGTGTGATGTCATGTGATTCTCTCCTGTAGTGTGATGTGATTCTCTCCAGCAGTGTGATGTCATTCTCTCCAGTAGTGTGATGTGATTCTCTCCAGCGGTGTGATGTGATTCTATCCTGTAGTGTGATGTGATTCTCTCCTGTAGTGTGATGTGATTCTCTCCTGCAGTGTGATGTGATTCTCTCCTGCAGTGTGATGTGATTCTCTCCTGTAGTGTGATGTGATTCTCTCCTGTAGTGTGATGTGATTCTCTCCAGCAGTGTGATGTGATTCTCTCCTGTAGTGTGATGTGATTCTCTCCAGCAGTGTGATGTGATTCTCTTCAGTAGTGTGACGTGATTCTCTCCAGCAGTGTGATGTGATTCTCTTCAGTAGTGTGACGTGATTCTCTCCTGCAGTGTGATGTGATTCTCTCCTGTAGTGTGATGTGATGTGATTCTCTCCTGTACTGTGATGTGATTCTCTCCTGTAGTGTGATGGGATTGTCTCCATCGGTGTGATGTGATTCTATCCTGTAGTGTGATGTGATTCTCTCTTGTAGTGTGATGTGATTCTCTCCAGCAGTGTGATGTGATTCTCTTCAGTCGTGTGCCGTGATTCTCTCCAGCAGTGTGATGTGATTCTCTTCAGTAGTGTGACGTTATTCTCTCCTGCAGTGTGACGTGATTCTCTCCTGAAGTGTGATGTGATGTGATTCTCTCCTGTAGTGTGATGTGATTCTCTCCAGCGGTGATGTGATTCTCTCCTGTAGTGTGATGTGATTCTCTCCTGTGGTGTGACATGATGTGATTCTCTCCTGTACTGTGATTCTCTCCAGTAGTGTGATGTGATTCTCTCCAGCGGTGATGTGATTCTCTCCTGTAGTGTGATGTGATTCTCTCCAGTAGTGTGACGTGATTCTCTCCAGTAGTGTTATGTGATTCTCTCCTGCAGTGTGACGTGATTCTCTCCTGCGGTGTGATGTGATTCTCTCCAGCGGTGTGATGTGATTCTCTCCTGTAGTGTGATGTGATTCTCTCCTGTAGTGTGATGTGATTCTCTCCTGTAGTGTGATGTGATTCTCTCCTGTAATGTGATGTGATTCTCTCCTGTAGTGTGATGTGATGTGATTCTCTCCTGTAGTGTGATGTGATTCTCTGCTGTAGTGTGATGTGATTCTATCCAGCAGTGTGATGTGATTCTCTCCTGTAGTGTGATGTGATTCTCTTCAGCAGTGTGATGTGATTCTCTCCTGCAGTGTGATGTGATTCTCTCCAGCGGTGTGATGTGATGTGATTCTCTCCTGTAGTGTGATGTCATGTGATTCTCTCCTGTAGTGTGATGTGATTCTCTCCAGCAGTGTGATGTCATTCTCTCCAGTAGTGTGATGTGATTCTCTCCAGCGGTGTGATGTGATTCTATCCTGTAGTGTGATGTGATTCTCTCCTGTAGTGTGATGTGATTCTCTCCTGCAGTGTGATGTGATTCTCTCCTGCAGTGTGATGTGATTCTCTCCTGTAGTGTGATGTGATTCTCTCCTGTAGTGTGATGTGATTCTCTCCAGCAGTGTGATGTGATTCTCTCCTGTAGTGTGATGTGATTCTCTCCAGCAGTGTGATGTGATTCTCTTCAGTAGTGTGACGTGATTCTCTCCAGCAGTGTGATGTGATTCTCTTCAGTAGTGTGACGTGATTCTCTCCTGCAGTGTGATGTGATTCTCTCCTGTAGTGTGATGTGATGTGATTCTCTCCTGTAGTGTGATGTGATTCTCTCCTGTACTGTGATGTGATTCTCTCCTGTAGTGTGATGGGATTGTCTCCAGCGGTGTGATGTGATTCTATCCTGTAGTGTGATGTGATTCTCTCTTGTAGTGTGATGTGATTCTCTCCAGCAGTGTGATGTGATTCTCTTCAGTCGTGTGACGTGATTCTCTCCAGCAGTGTGATGTGATTCTCTTCAGTAGTGTGACGTTATTCTCTCCTGCAGTGTGACGTGATTCTCTCCTGTAGTGTGATGTGATGTGATTCTCTCCTGTAGTGTGATGTGATTCTCTCCAGCGGTGATGTGATTCTCTCCTGTAGTGTGATGTGATTCTCTCCTGTGGTGTGACATGATGTGATTCTCTCCTGTACTGTGATTCTCTCCAGTAGTGTGATGTGATTCTCTCCAGCGGTGATGTGATTCTCTCCTGTAGTGTGATGTGATTCTCTCCAGTAGTGTGACGTGATTCTCTCCAGTAGTGTTATGTGATTCTCTCCTGCAGTGTGACGTGATTCTCTCCTGCAGTGTGACGTGATTCTCTCCTGCGGTGTGATGTGATTCTCTCCAGCGGTGTGATGTGATTCTCTCCTGTAGTGTGATGTGATGTGATGTGATTCTCCCCTGTACTGTGATTTTTTCCAGCAGTGTGATGTGATTCTCTCCTGTACTGTGATTCTCTCCAGCAGTGTGATGTGATTCTCTCCTGCAGAGTGATGTGATTCTCTCCAGCGGTGTGATGTGATTCTATCCTGTAGTGTGATGTGATTCTATCCTGTAGTGTGATGTGATTCTCTCCAGTAGTGTGATGTGATTCTCTCCAGTAGTGTGATGTGATTCTCTCCAGTAGTGTGATGTGATTCTCTCCTGTGGTGTGATGTGATTCTCTCCTGTGATGTGATGTGATGTGATTCTCCCCTGTACTGTGATTTTTTCCAGCAGTGTGATGTGATTCTCTCCTGTACTGTGATTCTCTCCAGCAGTGTGATGTGATTCTCTCCTGCAGAGTGATGTGATTCTCTCCAGCGGTGTGATGTGATTCTATCCTGTAGTGTAATGTGAATCTCTCCAGTAGTGTGATGTGATTCTCTCCTGTAGTGTGATGTGATTCTCTCCTGCAGTGTGATGTGATTCTCTCCAGCAGTGTGATGTGATGTGATGTGATGTGATTCTCTCCAGCAGTGTGATGTGATTCTCTCCTGTAGTGTGATGTGATTCTCTCCAGCAGTGTGATGTGATTCTCTCCTGCAGTGTGATGTGATGTGATTCTCTCCTGTAGTGTGATGTGATTCTCTCCTGCAGTGTGATGTGATTCTCTCCTGTAGTGTGATGTGATTCTCTCCTGCAGTGTGATGTGATTCTATCCTGCAGTGTGATGTGATGTGATTCTCTCCTGCAGTGTGATGTGATGTGATTCTCTCCTGTAGTGTGATGTGATTCTCTCCTGTAGTGTGATGTGATTCTCTCCTGCAGTGTGATGTGATGTGATGTGATTCTCTCCAGCAGTGTGATGTGATTCTCTCCTGTAGTGTGATGTGATTCTCTCCAGTAGTGTGATGTGATTCTCTCCTGTAGTGTGATGTGATTCTCTCCTGCAGTATGACATGATGTGATTCTCTCCTGTACTGTGATTCTCTCCTGAAGTGTGATGCGATTCTCTCCTGTAGTGTGATGTGATGTGATTCTCTGCAGCAGTGTGATGTGATTCTCTGCAGCAGTGTGATGTGATTCTCTCCAGCAGTGTGATGTGATGTGATTCTCTCCAGCAGTGTGATGTGATTCTCTCCTGCGGTGTGATGTGATTCTCTCCTGCAGTATGACATGATGTGATTCTCTCCTGTAATGTGAATCTCTCCAGTAGTGTGATGTGATTCTCTCCTGTAGTGTGATGTGATTCTCTCCTGCAGTGTGATGTGATTCTCTCCTGCAGTGTGATGTGATGTGATGTGATTCTCTCCAGCAGTGTGATGTGATTCTCTCCTGTAGTGTGATGTGATTCTCTCCAGCAGTGTGATGTGATTCTCTCCTGCAGTGTGATGTGATGTGATTCTCTCCTGTAGTGTGATGTGATTCTCTCCTGCAGTGTGATGTGATTCTCTCCTGTAGTGTGATGTGATTCTCTCCTGCAGTGTGATGTGATTCTATCCTGCAGTGTGATGTGATGTGATTCTCTCCTGCAGTGTGATGTGATGTGATTCTCTCCTGTAGTGTGATGTGATTCTCTCCTGTAGTGTGATGTGATTCTCTCCTGCAGTGTGATGTGATGTGATGTGATTCTCTCCAGCAGTGTGATGTGATTCTCTCCTGTAGTGTGATGTGATTCTCTCCTGTAGTGTGATGTGATTCTCTCCAGTAGTGTGATGTGATTCTCTCCTGTAGTGTGATGTGATTCTCTCCTGCAGTATGACATGATGTGATTCTCTCCTGTACTGTGATTCTCTCCTGAAGTGTGATGCGATTCTCTCCTGTAGTGTGATGTGATGTGATTCTCTGCAGCAGTGTGATGTGATTCTCTGCAGCAGTGTGATGTGATTCTCTCCAGCAGTGTGATGTGATGTGATTCTCTCCAGCAGTGTGATGTGATTCTCTCCTGCAGTGTGATGTGATTCTCTCCTGCAGTGTGATGTGATTCTCTCCTGCTGTGTGATGTGATGTGATTCTCTCCAGCAGTGTGATGTGATTCTCTCCTGTAGTGTGATGTGATTCTCTCCAGCAGTGTGATGTGATTCTCTCCAGCAGTGTGATGTGATTCTCTCCTGCAGTGTGATGTGATGTGATTCTCTCCTGTAGTGTGATGTGATTCTCTCCTGCAGTGTGATGTGATGTGATTCTCTCCTGCAGTGTGATGTGATTCTCTCCTGTAGTGTGATGTGATTCTCTCCTGTACTGTGATTCTCTCCAGTAGTGTGATGTGATTCTCTCCAGCAGTGTGATGTGATTCTCTCCAGCAGTGTGATGTGATTCTCTCCTGCAGTGTGATGTGATGTGATTCTCTCCTGTAGTGTGATGTGATTCTCTCCTGCAGTGTGATGTGATGTGATTCTCTCCAGCGGTGATGTGATTCTCTCCTGTAGTGTGATGTGATTCTCTCCTGTAGTGTGACGTGATTCTCTCCAGTAGTGTGATGTGATACTCTCCTGCAGTGTGACGTGATTCTCTAATGCAGTGTGACGTGATTCTCTCCTGCGGTGTGATGTGATTCTCTCCAGCGGTGTGATGTGATTCTCTCCTGTAGTGTGATGTGATGTGATTCTCCCCTGTACTGTGATTCTTTCCAGCAGTGTGATGTGATTCTCTCCTGTAGTGTGATGTGATGTGATTCTCCCCTGTACTGTGATTCTTTCCAGCAGTGTGATGTGATTCTCTCCTGTACTGTTATTCTCTCCAGCAGTGTGATGTGATTCTCTCCTGCAGAGTGATGTGATTCTCTCCAGCGGTGTGATGTGATTCTATCCTGTAGTGTGATGTGATTCTATCCTGTAGTGTGATGTGATTCTCTCCAGCAGTGTGATGTCATTCTCTCCAGTAGTGTGATGTGATTCTCTCCAGCGGTGTGATGTGATTCTATCCTGTAGTGTGATGTGATTCTCTCCTGTAGTGTGATGTGATTCTCTCCTGCAGTGTGATGTGATTCTCTCCTGCAGTGTGATGTGATTCTCTCCTGTAGTGTGATGTGATTCTCTCCTGTAGTGTGATGTGATTCTCTCCAGCAGTGTGATGTGATTCTCTCCTGTAGTGTGATGTGATTCTCTCCAGCAGTGTGATGTGATTCTCTTCAGTAGTGTGACGTGATTCTCTCCAGCAGTGTGATGTGATTCTCTTCAGTAGTGTGACGTGATTCTCTCCTGCAGTGTGATGTGATTCTCTCCTGTAGTGTGATGTGATGTGATTCTCTCCTGTAGTGTGATGTGATTCTCTCCTGTACTGTGATGTGATTCTCTCCTGTAGTGTGATGGGATTGTCTCCAGCGGTGTGATGTGATTCTATCCTGTAGTGTGATGTGATTCTCTCTTGTAGTGTGATGTGATTCTCTCCAGCAGTGTGATGTGATTCTCTTCAGTCGTGTGACGTGATTCTCTCCAGCAGTGTGATGTGATTCTCTTCAGTAGTGTGACGTTATTCTCTCCTGCAGTGTGACGTGATTCTCTCCTGTAGTGTGATGTGATGTGATTCTCTCCTGTAGTGTGATGTGATTCTCTCCAGCGGTGATGTGATTCTCTCCTGTAGTGTGATGTGATTCTCTCCTGTGGTGTGACATGATGTGATTCTCTCCTGTACTGTGATTCTCTCCAGTAGTGTGATGTGATTCTCTCCAGCGGTGATGTGATTCTCTCCTGTAGTGTGATGTGATTCTCTCCAGTAGTGTGACGTGATTCTCTCCAGTAGTGTTATGTGATTCTCTCCTGCAGTGTGACGTGATTCTCTCCTGCAGTGTGACGTGATTCTCTCCTGCGGTGTGATGTGATTCTCTCCAGCGGTGTGATGTGATTCTCTCCTGTAGTGTGATGTGATGTGATGTGATTCTCCCCTGTACTGTGATTTTTTCCAGCAGTGTGATGTGATTCTCTCCTGTACTGTGATTCTCTCCAGCAGTGTGATGTGATTCTCTCCTGCAGAGTGATGTGATTCTCTCCAGCGGTGTGATGTGATTCTATCCTGTAGTGTGATGTGATTCTATCCTGTAGTGTGATGTGATTCTCTCCAGTAGTGTGATGTGATTCTCTCCAGTAGTGTGATGTGATTCTCTCCAGTAGTGTGATGTGATTCTCTCCTGTGGTGTGATGTGATTCTCTCCTGTGATGTGATGTGATGTGATTCTCCCCTGTACTGTGATTTTTTCCAGCAGTGTGATGTGATTCTCTCCTGTACTGTGATTCTCTCCAGCAGTGTGATGTGATTCTCTCCTGCAGAGTGATGTGATTCTCTCCAGCGGTGTGATGTGATTCTATCCTGTAGTGTAATGTGAATCTCTCCAGTAGTGTGATGTGATTCTCTCCTGTAGTGTGATGTGATTCTCTCCTGCAGTGTGATGTGATTCTCTCCAGCAGTGTGATGTGATGTGATGTGATGTGATTCTCTCCAGCAGTGTGATGTGATTCTCTCCTGTAGTGTGATGTGATTCTCTCCAGCAGTGTGATGTGATTCTCTCCTGCAGTGTGATGTGATGTGATTCTCTCCTGTAGTGTGATGTGATTCTCTCCTGCAGTGTGATGTGATTCTCTCCTGTAGTGTGATGTGATTCTCTCCTGCAGTGTGATGTGATTCTATCCTGCAGTGTGATGTGATGTGATTCTCTCCTGCAGTGTGATGTGATGTGATTCTCTCCTGTAGTGTGATGTGATTCTCTCCTGTAGTGTGATGTGATTCTCTCCTGCAGTGTGATGTGATGTGATGTGATTCTCTCCAGCAGTGTGATGTGATTCTCTCCTGTAGTGTGATGTGATTCTCTCCAGTAGTGTGATGTGATTCTCTCCTGTAGTGTGATGTGATTCTCTCCTGCAGTATGACATGATGTGATTCTCTCCTGTACTGTGATTCTCTCCTGAAGTGTGATGCGATTCTCTCCTGTAGTGTGATGTGATGTGATTCTCTGCAGCAGTGTGATGTGATTCTCTGCAGCAGTGTGATGTGATTCTCTCCAGCAGTGTGATGTGATGTGATTCTCTCCAGCAGTGTGATGTGATTCTCTCCTGCGGTGTGATGTGATTCTCTCCTGCAGTATGACATGATGTGATTCTCTCCTGTAATGTGAATCTCTCCAGTAGTGTGATGTGATTCTCTCCTGTAGTGTGATGTGATTCTCTCCTGCAGTGTGATGTGATTCTCTCCTGCAGTGTGATGTGATGTGATGTGATTCTCTCCAGCAGTGTGATGTGATTCTCTCCTGTAGTGTGATGTGATTCTCTCCAGCAGTGTGATGTGATTCTCTCCTGCAGTGTGATGTGATGTGATTCTCTCCTGTAGTGTGATGTGATTCTCTCCTGCAGTGTGATGTGATTCTCTCCTGTAGTGTGATGTGATTCTCTCCTGCAGTGTGATGTGATTCTATCCTGCAGTGTGATGTGATGTGATTCTCTCCTGCAGTGTGATGTGATGTGATTCTCTCCTGTAGTGTGATGTGATTCTCTCCTGTAGTGTGATGTGATTCTCTCCTGCAGTGTGATGTGATGTGATGTGATTCTCTCCAGCAGTGTGATGTGATTCTCTCCTGTAGTGTGATGTGATTCTCTCCTGTAGTGTGATGTGATTCTCTCCAGTAGTGTGATGTGATTCTCTCCTGTAGTGTGATGTGATTCTCTCCTGCAGTATGACATGATGTGATTCTCTCCTGTACTGTGATTCTCTCCTGAAGTGTGATGCGATTCTCTCCTGTAGTGTGATGTGATGTGATTCTCTGCAGCAGTGTGATGTGATTCTCTGCAGCAGTGTGATGTGATTCTCTCCAGCAGTGTGATGTGATGTGATTCTCTCCAGCAGTGTGATGTGATTCTCTCCTGCAGTGTGATGTGATTCTCTCCTGCAGTGTGATGTGATTCTCTCCTGCTGTGTGATGTGATGTGATTCTCTCCAGCAGTGTGATGTGATTCTCTCCTGTAGTGTGATGTGATTCTCTCCAGCAGTGTGATGTGATTCTCTCCAGCAGTGTGATGTGATTCTCTCCTGCAGTGTGATGTGATGTGATTCTCTCCTGTAGTGTGATGTGATTCTCTCCTGCAGTGTGATGTGATGTGATTCTCTCCTGCAGTGTGATGTGATTCTCTCCTGTAGTGTGATGTGATTCTCTCCTGTACTGTGATTCTCTCCAGTAGTGTGATGTGATTCTCTCCAGCAGTGTGATGTGATTCTCTCCAGCAGTGTGATGTGATTCTCTCCTGCAGTGTGATGTGATGTGATTCTCTCCTGTAGTGTGATGTGATTCTCTCCTGCAGTGTGATGTGATGTGATTCTCTCCAGCGGTGATGTGATTCTCTCCTGTAGTGTGATGTGATTCTCTCCTGTAGTGTGACGTGATTCTCTCCAGTAGTGTGATGTGATACTCTCCTGCAGTGTGACGTGATTCTCTAATGCAGTGTGACGTGATTCTCTCCTGCGGTGTGATGTGATTCTCTCCAGCGGTGTGATGTGATTCTCTCCTGTAGTGTGATGTGATGTGATTCTCCCCTGTACTGTGATTCTTTCCAGCAGTGTGATGTGATTCTCTCCTGTACTGTTATTCTCTCCAGCAGTGTGATGTGATTCTCTCCTGCAGAGTGATGTGATTCTCTCCAGCGGTGTGATGTGATTCTATCCTGTAGTGTGATGTGATTCTATCCTGTAGTGTGATGTGATTCTCTCCAGCAGTGTGATGTGATTCTCTCCAGTAGTGTGATGTGATTCTCTCCAGTAGTGTGATGTGATTCTCTCCTGTGGTGTGATGTGATTCTCTCCAGTGGTGTGATGTGATTCTCTCCAGTAGTGTGATGTGATTCTCTCCAGTAGTGTGATGTGATTCTCTCCTGTAGTGTGATGTGATTCTCTCCTGCAGTGTGATGTGATTCTCTCCTGCAGTGTGACGTGATGTGATTCTCTCCTGTAATGTGAATCTCTCCAGTAGTGTGATGTGATTCTCTCCTGTAGTGTGATGTGATTCTCTCCTGCAGTGTGATGTGATTCTCTCCTGCAGTGTGATGTGATGTGATTCTCTCCAGCAGTGTGATGTGATTCTCTCCTGTAGTGTGATGTGATTCTCTCCAGCAGTGTGATGTGATTCTCTCCTGCAGTGTGATGTGATGTGATTCTCTCCTGTAGTGTGATGTGATTCTCTCCTTCAGTGTGATGTGATTCTCTCCTGTAGTGTGATGTGATTCTCTCCTGCAGTGTGATGTGATTCTCTCCTGCAGTGTGATGTGATGTGATTCTCTCCTGCAGTGTGATGTGATGTGATTCTCTCCTGTAGTGTGATGTGATTCTCTCCTGTAGTGTGATGTGATTCTCTCCTGCAGTGTGATGTGATGTGATTCTCTCCTGCAGTGTGATGTGATGTGATTCTCTCCAGCAGTGTGATGTGATTCTCTCCAGTATTGTGATGTGATTCTCTCCTGTAGTGTGATGTGATTCTCTCCTGTAGTGTGATGTGATTCTCTCCAGTAGTGTGATGTGATTCTATCCTGTAGTGTGATGTGATTCTCTCCAGCAGTGTGATGTGATTCTCTCCTGTGGTGTGATGTGATTCTCTCCTGTTGTGTGATGTGATTCTCTCCTGCAGTATGACATGATGTGATTCTCCCCTGTACTGTGATTCTCTCCAGTAGTGTGATGCGATTCTCTCCAGCAGTGTGAGGTGATGTGATTCTCTCCTGCAGTGTGATGTGATTCTCTCCTGCAGTGTGATGTGATTCTCTCCTGCTGTGTGATGTGATGTGATTCTCTGCAGCAGTGTGATGTGATTCTCTGCAGCAGTGTGATGTGATTCTCTCCAGCAGTGTGATGTGATGTGATTCTCTCCAGCAGTGTGATGTGATTCTCTCCTGCAGTGTGATGTGATTCTCTCCTGCAGTGTGATGTGATTCTCTCCTGCTGTGTGATGTGATGTGATTCTCTCCAGCAGTGTGATGTGATTCTCTCCTGTAGTGTGATGTGATTCTCTCCAGCAGTGTGATGTGATTCTCTCCAGCAGTGTGATGTGATTCTCTCCTGCAGTGTGATGTGATGTGATTCTCTCCTGTAGTGTGATATGATTCTCTCCTGCAGTGTGATGTCATGTGATTCTCTCCAGCGGTGATGTGATTCTCTCCAGTAGTGTGATGTGATTCTCTCCTGTGGTGTGACATGATGTGATTCTCTCCTGTACTGAGATTCTCTCCAGTAGTGTGATGTGATTCTCTCCAGCGGTGATGTGATTCTCTCCTGTAGTGTGATGTGATTCTCTCCTGTAGTGTGACGTGATTCTCTCCAGTAGTGTGATGTGATTCTCTCCTGCAGTGTGACGTGATTCTCTCCCGCAGTGTGACGTGATTCTCTCCTGCGGTGTGATGTGATTCTCTCCAGCGGTGTGATGTGATTCTCTCCTGTAGTGTGATGTGATGTGATTCTCCCCTGTACTGTGATTCTTTCCAGCAGTGTGATGTGATTCTCTCCTGTACTGTGATTCTCTCCAGCAGTGTGATGTGATTCTCTCCTGCAGAGTGATGTGATTCTCTCCAGCGGTGTGATGTGATTCTATCCTGTAGTGTGATGTGATTCTATCCTGTAGTGTGATGTGATTCTCTCCAGCAGTGTGATGTGATTCTCTCCAGTAGTGTGATGTGATTCTCTCCAGTAGTGTGATGTGATTCTCTCCTGTGGTGTGATGTGATTCTCTACAGTAGTGTGATGTGATTCTCTACAGTAGTGTGATGTGATTCTCTCCAGTAGTGTGATGTGATTCTCTCCAGTAGTGTGATGTGATGTGATTCTCTCCTGTGGTGTGATGTGATTCTCTCCTGCAGTATGACGTGATGTGATTCTCTCCTGTAATGTGAATCTCTCCAGTAGTGTGATGTGATTCTCTCCTGTAGTGTGATGTGATTCTCTCCTGCAGTGTGATGTGATTCTCTCCTGCAGTGTGATGTGATGTGATTCTCTCCAGCAGTGTGATGTGGTTCTCTCCTGTAGTGTGATGTGATTCTCTCCAGCAGTGTGATGTGATTCTCTCCTGCAGTGTGATGTGATGTGATTCTCTCCTGTAGTGTGATGTGATTCTCTCCTGCAGTGTGATGTGATTCTCTCCTGTAGTGTGATGTGATTCTCTCCTGCAGTGTGATATGATTCTCTCCTGCAGTGTGATGTGATGTGATTCTCTCCTGCAGTGTGATGTGATGTGATTCTCTCCTGTAGTGTGATGTGATTCTCTCCAGTAGTGTGATGTGATTCTATCCTGTAGTGTGATGTGATTCTCTCCAGCAGTGTGATGTGATTCTCTCCTGTGGTGTGATGTGATTCTCTCCTGTTGTGTGATGTGATTCTCTCCTGCAGTATGACATGATGTGATTCTCCCCTGTACTGTGATTCTCTCCAGTAGTGTGATGCGATTCTCTCCAGCAGTGTGAGGTGATGTGATTCTCTCCTGCAGTGTGATGTGATTCTCTCCTGCAGTGTGATGTGATTCTCTCCTGCTGTGTGATGTGATGTGATTCTCTGCAGCAGTGTGATGTGATTCTCTGCAGCAGTGTGATGTGATTCTCTCCAGCAGTGTGATGTGATGTGATTCTCTCCAGCAGTGTGATGTGATTCTCTCCTGCAGTGTGATGTGATTCTCTCCTGCAGTGTGATGTGATTCTCTCCTGCTGTGTGATGTGATGTGATTCTCTCCAGCAGTGTGATGTGATTCTCTCCTGTAGTGTGATGTGATTCTCTCCAGCAGTGTGATGTGATTCTCTCCAGCAGTGTGATGTGATTCTCTCCTGCAGTGTGATGTGATGTGATTCTCTCCTGTAGTGTGATATGATTCTCTCCTGCAGTGTGATGTCATGTGATTCTCTCCAGCGGTGATGTGATTCTCTCCTGTAGTGTGATGTGATTCTCTCCTGTGGTGTGACATGATGTGATTCTCTCCTGTACTGAGATTCTCTCCAGTAGTGTGATGTGATTCTCTCCAGCGGTGATGTGATTCTCTCCTGTAGTGTGATGTGATTCTCTCCTGTAGTGTGACGTGATTCTCTCCAGTAGTGTGATGTGATTCTCTCCTGCAGTGTGACGTGATTCTCTCCCGCAGTGTGACGTGATTCTCTCCTGCGGTGTGATGTGATTCTCTCCAGCGGTGTGATGTGATTCTCTCCTGCTGTGTGATGTGATGTGATTCTCTCCAGCAGTGTGATGTGATTCTCTCCAGCAGTGTGATGTGATTCTCTCCAGCAGTGTGATGTGATTCTCTCCTGCAGTGTGATGTGATGTGATTCTCTCCTGCAGTGTGATGTGATTCTCTCCTGCAGTGTGATGTGATGTGATTCTCTCCAGCAGTGTGATGTGGTTCTCTCCTGTAGTGTGATGTGATTCTCTCCAGCAGTGTGATGTGATTCTCTCCTGCAGTGTGATGTGATGTGATTCTCTCCTGTAGTGTGATGTGATTCTCTCCTGCAGTGTGATGTGATTCTCTCCTGTAGTGTGATGATTCTCTCCTGCAGTGTGATATGATTCTCTCCTGCAGTGTGATGTGATGTGATTCTCTCCTGCAGTGTGATGTGATGTGATTCTCTCCTGTAGTGTGATGTGATTCTCTCCTGCAGTGTGATGTGATTCTCTCCTGCAGTGTGATGTGATGTGATTCTCTCCAGCAGTGTGATGTGATGTGATTCTCTCCAGCAGTGTGATGTGATTCTCTCCTGTAGTGTGATGTGATTCTCTCCAGTATTGTGATGTGATTCTCTCCTGTAGTGTGATGTGATTCTCTCCTGTAGTGTGATGTGATTCTCTCCAGTAGTGTGATGTGATTCTATCCTGTAGTGTGATGTGATTCTCTCCAGCAGTGTGATGTGATTCTCTCCAGCAGTGTGATGTGATTCTCTCCTGTGGTGTGATGTGATTCTCTCCTGTGGTGTGATGTGATTCTCTCCTGCAGTATGACATGATGTGATTCTCCCCTGTACTGTGATTCTCTCCAGTGGTGTGATGCGATTCTCTCCTGTAGTGTGATGTGATGTGATTCTCTGCAGCAGTGTGATGTGATGTGATTCTCTCCAGCAGTGTGATGTGATTCTCTCCTGCAGTGTGATGTGATTCTCTCCTGCAGTTTGATGTGATTCTCTCCTGCTGTGTGATGTGATGTGATTCTCTCCAGCAGTGTGATGTGATTCTCTCCAGCAGTGTGATGTGATTCTCTCCAGCAGTGTGATGTGATTCTCTCCTGCAGTGTGATGTGATGTGATTCTCTCCTGTAGTGTGATGTGATTCTCTCCTGCAGTGTGATGTGATGTGATTCTCTCCAGCAGTGTGATGTGATTCTCTCCTGTAGTGTGATGTGATTCTCTCCTGCAGTGTGATGTGATGTGATTCTCTCCAGCAGTGTGATGTGATGTGATTCTCTCCAGTGGTGATGTGATTCTCTCCTGTAGTGTGATGTGATTCTCTCCAGCGGTGTGATGTGATTCTCTCCTGTAGTGTGATGTGATTCTCTTCAGCAGTGTGATGTGATTCTCTTCAGCAGTGTGATGTGATTCTCTCCTGTAGTGTGATGTGATGTGATTCTCTGCAGCAGTGTGATGTGATTCTCTGCAGCAGTGTGATGTGATTCTCTCCAGCAGTGTGATGTGATGTGATTCTCTCCAGCAGTGTGATGTGATTCTCTCCTGCAGTGTGATGTGATTCTCTCCTGCAGTGTGATGTGATTCTCTCCTGCTGTGTGATGTGATGTGATTCTCTCCAGCAGTGTGATGTGATTCTCTCCAGCAGTGTGATGTGATTCTCTCCTGCAGTGTGATGTGATGTGATTCTCTCCTGTAGTGTGATGTGATTCTCTCCTGCAGTGTGATGTGATGTGATTCTCTCCAGCAGTGTGATGTGATTCTCTCCTGTAGTGTGATGTGATTCTCTCCTGTAGTGTGATGTGATTCTCTCCTGCAGTGTGATGTGATGTGATTCTCTCCAGCAGTTTGATGTGATGTGATTCTCTCCAGTGGTGATGTGATTCTCTCCTGTAGTGTGATGTGATTCTCTCCAGCGGTGTGATGTGATTCTCTCCTGTAGTGTGATGTGATTCTCTTCAGCAGTGTGATGTGATTCTCTTCAGCAGTGTGATGTGATTCTCTCCTGTAGTGTGATGTGATTCTCTCCAGCGGTGATGTGATTCTCTCATGTAGTGTGATGTGATGTGGTTCTCTCCAGCAGAGTGATGTGGTTCTCTCCAGCATTGTGATGTGGTTCTCTCCAGCGGTGTGATGTGATTCTCTCCTGTGGTGTGATGTGATTCTCTCCTGCGGTGTGATTTGATTCTCTCCAGCGGTGTGATGTGATTCTCTCCTGTAGTGTGATGTGATGTGATTCTCCCCTGTACTGTGATTCTCTCCTGTAGTGTGATGTGATGTGATTCTCCCCTGTACTGTGATTCTTTCCAGCAGTGTGATGTGATTCTCTCCTGTACTGTGATTCTCTCCAGCAGTGTGATGTGATTCTCTCCTGCAGAGTGATGTGATTCTCTCCAGCGATGTGATGTGATTCTATCCTGTAGTGTGATGTTATTCTATCCTGTGGTGTGATGTGATTCTATCCTGTAGTGTGATGTGATTCTCTCCAGCAGTGTGATGTGATTCTCTCCAGCAGTGTGATGTGATTCTCTCCAGTAGTGTGATGGGATTCTCTCCAGTAGTGTGATGGGATTCTCTCCTGTGGTGTGTTGTGATTCTCTCCTGTGGTGTGATGTGATTCTCTCATGCAGTATGACATGATGTGATTCTCTCCTGTACTGTGATTCTCTCCAGTAGTGTGATGTGATTCTCTCCTGTAGTGTGATGTGATGTGATTCTCTGCAGCAGTGTGATGTGATTTTCTCCAGCAGTGTGATGTGATGTGATTCTCTGCAGCAGTGTGATGTGATTCTCTCCTGTAGTGTGATGTGATTCTCTCCTGTAGTGTGATGTGATTCTCTCCTGTAGTGTGATGTGATTCTCTCCTGCAGTGTGATGTGATGTGATTCTCTCCAGCGGTGATGTGATTACTCCTGTAGTGTGATGTGATTCTCTCCAGTAGTGTGATGTGATTCTCTCCTGTAGTGTGATGTGATGTGATTCTCTGCAGCAGTGTGAAGTGATTCTCTCCAGCAGTGTGATGTGATGTGATTCTCTGCAGCAGTGTGATGTGATTCTCTCCAGCAGTGTGATGTGATGTGATTCTCTCCAGCAGTGTGATTTGATTCTCTCCTGTAGTGTGATGTGATTCTCTCCTGCAGTGTGATGTGATTCTCTCCTGCAGTGTGATGTGATGTGATTCTCTCCTGTAGTGTGATGTGATTCTCTCCAGCGGTGATGTGATTCTCTCCTGTAGTATGATGTGATTCTCTCCTGTGGTGTGACATGATGTGATTCTCTCCTGTACTGTGATTCTCTCCAGTAGTGTGATGTGATTCTCTCCAGTAGTGTGATGTGATTCTCTCCTGCGGTGTGATGTGATTCTCTCCAGCGGTGTGATGTGATTCTCTCCTGTAGTGTGATGTGATGTGATGTGATTCTCCCCTGTACTGTGATTCTTTCCAGCAGTGTGATGTGATTCTTTCCTGTACTGTGATTCTCTCCAGCAGTGTGATGTGATTCTCTCCTGTAGTGTGATGTGATGTGATGTGATTCTCCCCTGTACTGTGATTCTTTCCAGCAGTGTGATGTGATTCTCTCCTGTACTGTGATTCTCTCGAGCAGTGTGATGTGATTCTCTCCTGCAGAGTGATGTGATTCTCTCCAGCGGTGTGATGTGATTCTATCCTGTAGTGTGATGTGATTCTATCCTGTAGTGTGATGTGATTCTCTCCAGCAGTGTGATGTGATTCTCTCCAGTAGTGTGATGTGATTCTCTCCAGTAGTGTGATGTGATTCTCTCCTGTGGTGTGATGTGATTCTCTCCTGTGGTGTGATGTGATTCTCTCCTGCAGTATGACATGATGTGATTCTCTCCTGTAATGTGAATCTCTCCAGTAGTGTGATGTGATTCTCTCCTGTAGTGTGATGTGATTCTCTCCTGCAGTGTGATGTGATGTGATTCTCTCCAGCAGTGTGATGTGATTCTCTCCTGTAGTGTGATGTGATTCTCTCCAGCAATGTGATGTGATTCTCTCCTGCAGTGTGATGTGATGTGATTCTCTCCTGTAGTGTGATGTGATTCTCTCCTGCAGTGTGATGTGATTCTCTCCTGTAGTGTGATGTGATTCTCTCCTGCAGTGTGATGTGATGTGATTCTCTCCTGCAGTGTGATGTGATGTGATTCTCTCCTGTAGTGTGATGTGATTCTCTCCTGTAGTCTGATGTGATTCTCTCCTGCAGTGTGATGTGATGTGATTCTCTCCAGCAGTGTGATGTGATGTGATTCTCTCCAGCAGTGTGATGTGATTCTCTCCTGTAGTGTGATGTGATTCTCTCCAGTAGTGTGATGTGATTCTCTCCTGTAGTGTGATGTGATTCTCTCCTGTAGTGTGATGTGATTCTCTCCTGTAGTTTGATGTGATTCTCTCCTGTAGTGTGATGTGATTCTCTCCAGTAGTGTGATGTGATTCTCTCCAGCAGTGTGATGTGATTCTCTCCAGCAGTGTGATGTGATTCTCTCCAGTAGTGTGATGTGATTCTCTCCAGTAGTGTGATGTGATTCTCTCCTGTGGTGTGATGTGATTCTCTCCTGTGGTGTGATGTGATTCTCTCCTGCAGTATGACATGATGTGATTCTCTCCTGTACTGTGATTCTCTCCAGTAGTGTGATGCGATTCTCTCCTGTAGTGTGATGTGATTCTCTGCAGCAGTGTGATGTGATTCTCTGCAGCAGTGTGATGTGATTCTCTGCAGCAGTGTGATGTGATTCTCTCCAGCAGTGTGATGTGATGTGATTCTCTCCAGCAGTGTGATGTGATTCTCTCCTGCAGTGTGATGTGATTCTCTCCTGCAGTGTGATGTGATTCTCTCCTGCTGTGTGATGTGATGTGATTCTCTCCAGCAGTGTGATGTGATTCTCTCCTGTAGTGTGATGTGATTCTCTCCAGCAGTGTGATGTGATACTCTCCAGCAGTGTGATGTGATTCTCTCCAGCGGTGTGATGTGATTCTCTCCTGTAGTGTGATGTGATTCTCTCCAGTAGTGTCATGTGATTCTCTCCAGCAGTGTGATGTGATTCTCTCCAGTAGTGTGATGTGATTCTCTCCAGTAGTGTGATGTGATTCTCTCCAGTAGTGTCATGTGATTCTCTCCAGTAGTGTGATGTGATTCTCTCCAGTAGTGTGATGTGATTCTCTCCAGTAGTGTGATGTGATGTGATTCTCTCCTGTAGTGTGATGTGATTCTCTCCTGTGGTGTGACATGATGTGATTCTCTCCTGTACTTTGATTCTCTCCAGTAGTGTGATGTGATTCTCTCCAGTAGTGTGATGTGATTCTCTCCTGCGGTGTGATGTGATTCTCTCCAGCGGTGTGATGTGATTCTCTCCTGTAGTGTGATGTGATGTGATGTGATTCTCCCCTGTACTGTGATTCTTTCCAGCAGTGTGATGTGATTCTTTCCTGTACTGTGATTCTCTCCAGCAGTGTGATGTGATTCTCTCCTGTAGTGTGATGTGATGTGATGTGATTCTCCCCTGTACTGTGATTCTTTCCAGCAGTGTGATGTGATTCTCTCCTGTACTGTGATTCTCTCGAGCAGTGTGATGTGATTCTCTCCTGCAGAGTGATGTGATTCTCTCCAGCGGTGTGATGTGATTCTATCCTGTAGTGTGATGTGATTCTATCCTGTAGTGTGATGTGATTCTCTCCAGCAGTGTGATGTGATTCTCTCCAGTAGTGTGATGTGATTCTCTCCAGTAGTGTGATGTGATTCTCTCCTGTGGTGTGATGTGATTCTCTCCTGTGGTGTGATGTGATTCTCTCCTGCAGTATGACATGATGTGATTCTCTCCTGTAATGTGAATCTCTCCAGTAGTGTGATGTGATTCTCTCCTGTAGTGTGATGTGATTCTCTCCTGCAGTGTGATGTGATGTGATTCTCTCCAGCAGTGTGATGTGATTCTCTCCTGTAGTGTGATGTGATTCTCTCCAGCAATGTGATGTGATTCTCTCCTGCAGTGTGATGTGATGTGATTCTCTCCTGTAGTGTGATGTGATTCTCTCCTGCAGTGTGATGTGATTCTCTCCTGTAGTGTGATGTGATTCTCTCCTGCAGTGTGATGTGATTCTCTCCTGCAGTGTGATGTGATGTGATTCTCTCCTGCAGTGTGATGTGATGTGATTCTCTCCTGCAGTGTGATGTGATGTGATTCTCTCCTGCAGTGTGATGTGATGTGATTCTCTCCTGCAGTGTGATGTGATGTGATTCTCTCCTGTAGTCTGATGTGATTCTCTCCTGCAGTGTGATGTGATTCTCTCCTGCAGTGTGATGTGATGTGATTCTCTCCTGCAGTGTGATGTGATGTGATTCTCTCCTGCAGTGTGATGTGATGTGATTCTCTCCTGTAGTCTGATGTGATTCTCTCCTGCAGTGTGATGTGATGTGATTCTCTCCAACAGTGTGATGTGATGTGATTCTCTCCAGCAGTGTGATGTGATTCTCTCCTGTAGTGTGATGTGATTCTCTCCTGTAGTGTGATGTGATTCTCTCCTGTAGTGTGATGTGATTCTCTCCTGTAGTTTGATGTGATTCTCTCCTGTAGTGTGATGTGATTCTCTCCAGTAGTGTGATGTGATTCTATCCTGTAGTGTGATGTGATTCTCTCCAGCAGTGTGATGTGATTCTCTCCAGCAGTGTGATGTGATTCTCTCCAGCAGTGTGATGTGATTCTCTCCAGTAGTGTGATGTGATTCTCTCCTGTGGTGTGATGTGATTCTCTCCTGTGGTGTGATGTGATTCTCTCCTGCAGTATGACATGATGTGATTCTCTCCTGTACTGTGATTCTCTCCAGTAGTGTGATGCGATTCTCTCCTGTAGTGTGATGTGATGTGATTCTCTGCAGCAGTGTGATGTGATTCTCTGCAGCAGTGTGATGTGATTCTCTGCAGCAGTGTGATGTGATTCTCTCCAGCAGTGTGATGTGATGTGATTCTCTCCAGCAGTGTGATGTGATTCTCTCCTGCAGTGTGATGTGATTCTCTCCTGCAGTGTGATGTGATTCTCTCCTGCTGTGTGATGTGATGTGATTCTCTCCAGCAGTGTGATGTGATTCTCTCCTGTAGTGTGATGTGATTCTCTCCAGCAGTGTGATGTGATACTCTCCAGCAGTGTGATGTGATTCTCTCCAGCGGTGTGATGTGATTCTCTCCTGTAGTGTGATGTGATTCTCTCCAGTAGTGTCATGTGATTCTCTCCAGCAGTGTGATGTGATTCTCTCCAGTAGTGTGATGTGATTCTCTCCAGTAGTGTGATGTGATTCTCTCCTGTGGTGTGATGTGATTCTCTCCAGTAGTGTCATGTGATTCTCTCCAGTAGTGTAATGTGATTCTCTCCAGTAGTGTGATGTGATTCTCTCCAGTAGTGTGATGTGATGTGATTCTCTCCTGTGGTGTGATGTGATTCTCTCCTGCAGTATGACATGATGTGATTCTCTCCTGTAATGTGAATCTCTCCAGTAGTGTGATGTGATTCTCTCCTGTAGTGTGATGTGATTCTCTCCTGCAGTGTGATGTGATTCTCTCCTGCAGTGTGATGTGATGTGATTCTCTCCAGCAGTGTGATGTGGTTCTCTCCTGTAGTGTGATGTGATTCTCTCCAGCAGTGTGATGTGATTCTCTCCTGCAGTGTGATGTGATGTGATTCTCTCCTGTAGTGTGATGTGATTCTCTCCTGCAGTGTGATGTGATTCTCTCCTGTAGTGTGATGTGATTCTCTCCTGCAGTGTGATATGATTCTCTCCTGCAGTGTGATGTGATGTGATTCTCTCCTGCAGTGTGATGTGATGTGATTCTCTCCTGTAGTGTGATGTGATTCTCTCCTGCAGTGTGATGTGATTCTCTCCTGCAGTGTGATGTGATGTGATTCTCTCCAGCAGTGTGATGTGATGTGATTCTCTCCAGCAGTGTGATGTGATTCTCTCCTGTAGTGTGATGTGATTCTCTCCAGTATTGTGATGTGATTCTCTCCTGTAGTGTGATGTGATTCTCTCCTGTAGTGTGATGTGATTCTCTCCAGTAGTGTGATGTGATTCTATCCTGTAGTGTGATGTGATTCTCTCCAGCAGTGTGATGTGATTCTCTCCAGTAGTGTGATGTGATTCTCTCCTGTGGTGTGATGTGATTCTCTCCTGTGGTGTGATGTGATTCTCTCCTGCAGTATGACATGATGTGATTCTCCCCTGTACTGTGATTCTCTCCAGTAGTGTGATGCGATTCTCTCCTGTAGTGTGATGTGATGTGATTCTCTGCAGCAGTGTGATGTGATTCTCTGCAGCAGTGTGATGTGATTCTCTCCAGCAGTGTGATGTGATGTGATTCTCTCCAGCAGTGTGATGTGATTCTCTCCTGCAGTGTGATGTGATTCTCTCCTGCAGTGTGATGTGATTCTCTCCTGCTGTGTGATGTGATGTGATTCTCTCCAGCAGTGTGATGTGATTCTCTCCAGCAGTGTGATGTGATTCTCTCCAGCAGTGTGATGTGATTCTCTCCTGCAGTGTGATGTGATGTGATTCTCTCCTGTAGTGTGATGTGATTCTCTCCTGCAGTGTGATGTGATGTGATTCTCTCCAGCAGTGTGATGTGATTCTCTCCTGTAGTGTGATGTGATTCTCTCCTGTAGTGTGATGTGATTCTCTCCTGCAGTGTGATGTGATGTGATTCTCTCCAGCAGTGTGATGTGATGTGATTCTCTCCAGTGGTGATGTGATTCTCTCCTGTAGTGTGATGTGATTCTCTCCAGCGGTGTGATGTGATTCTCTCCAGCGGTGTGATGTGATTCTCTCCTGTAGTGTGATGTGATTCTCTTCAGCAGTGTGATGTGATTCTCTTCAGCAGTGTGATGTGATTCTCTCCTGTAGTGTGACATGATGTGATTCTCCCCTGTACTGTGATTCTCTCCAGTAGTGTGATGCGATTCTCTCCTGTAGTGTGATGTGATGTGATTCTCTGCAGCAGTGTGATGTGATTCTCTGCAGCAGTGTGATGTGATTCTCTGCAGCAGTGTGATGTGATTCTCTCCAGCAGTGTGATGTGATGTGATTCTCTCCAGCAGTGTGATGTGATTCTCTCCTGCAGTGTGATGTGATTCTCTCCTGCAGTGTGATGTGATTCTCTCCTGCTGTGTGATGTGATGTGATTCTCTCCAGCAGTGTGATGTGATTCTCTCCAGCAGTGTGATGTGATTCTCTCCAGCAGTGTGATGTGATTCTCTCCTGCAGTGTGATGTGATGTGATTCTCTCCTGTAGTGTGATGTGATTCTCTCCTGCAGTGTGATGTGATGTGATTCTCTCCAGCAGTGTGATGTGATTCTCTCCTGTAGTGTGATGTGATTCTCTCCTGTAGTGTGATGTGATTCTCTCCTGCAGTGTGATGTGATGTGATTCTCTCCAGCAGTTTGATGTGATGTGATTCTCTCCAGTGGTGATGTGATTCTCTCCTGTAGTGTGATGTGATTCTCTCCAGCGGTGTGATGTGATTCTCTCCTGTAGTGTGATGTGATTCTCTTCAGCAGTGTGATGTGATTCTCTTCAGCAGTGTGATGTGATTCTCTCCTGTAGTGTGATGTGATTCTCTCCAGCGGTGATGTGATTCTCTCATGTAGTGTGATGTGATGTGGATCTCTCCAGCAGAGTGATGTGGTTCTCTCCAGCATTGTGATGTGGTTCTCTCCAGCGGTGTGATGTGATTCTCTCCTGTGGTGTGATGTGATTCTCTCCTGCGGTGTGATGTGATTCTCTCCAGCGGTGTGATGTGATTCTCTCCTGTAGTGTGATGTGATGTGATTCTCCCCTGTACTGTGATTCTCTCCTGTAGTGTGATGTGATGTGATTCTCCCCTGTACTGTGATTCTTTCCAGCAGTGTGATGTGATTCTCTCCTGTACTGTGATTCTCTCCAGCAGTGTGATGTGATTCTCTCCTGCAGAGTGATGTGATTCTCTCCAGCGATGTGATGTGATTCTATCCTGTAGTGTGATGTTATTCTATCCTGTGGTGTGATGTGATTCTATCCTGTAGTGTGATGTGATTCTCTCCAGCAGTGTGATGTGATTCTCTCCAGTAGTGTGATGGGATTCTCTCCAGTAGTGTGATGGGATTCTCTCCTGTGGTGTGTTGTGATTCTCTCCTGTGGTGTGATGTGATTCTCTCCTGCAGTATGACATGATGTGATTCTCTCCTGTACTGTGATTCTCTCCAGTAGTGTGATGTGATTCTCTCCTGTAGTGTGATGTGATGTGATTCTCTGCAGCAGTGTGATGTGATTCTCTCCAGCAGTGTGATGTGATGTGATTCTCTGCAGCAGTGTGATGTGATTCTCTCCTGTAGTGTGATGTGATTCTCTCCTGTAGTGTGATGTGATTCTCTCCTGTAGTGTGATGTGATTCTCTCCTGCAGTGTGATGTGATGTGATTCTCTCCAGCGGTGATGTGATTCTCTCCTGTAGTGTGATGTGATTCTCTCCAGTAGTGTGATGTGATGTGATTCTCTCCTGTAGTGTGATGTGATGTGATTCTCTGCAGCAGTGTGAAGTGATTCTCTCCAGCAGTGTGATGTGATGTGATTCTCTGCAGCAGTGTGATGTGATTCTCTCCAGCAGTGTGATGTGATGTGATTCTCTCCAGCAGTGTGATGTGATTCTCTCCTGTAGTGTGATGTGATTCTCTCCTGCAGTGTGATGTGATTCTCTCCTGCAGTGTGATGTGATGTGATTCTCTCCTGTAGTGTGATGTGATTCTCTCCAGCGGTGATGTGATTCTCTCCTGTAGTGTGATGTGATTCTCTCCTGTGGTGTGACATGATGTGATTCTCTCCTGTACTGTGATTCTCTCCAGTAGTGTGATGTGATTCTCTCCAGTAGTGTGATGTGATTCTCTCCTGCGGTGTGATGTGATTCTCTCCAGCGGTGTGATGTGATTCTCTCCTGTAGTGTGATGTGATGTGATGTGATTCTCCCCTGTACTGTGATTCTTTCCAGCATTGTGATGTGATTCTTTCCTGTAATGTGATTCTCTCCAGCAGTGTGATGTGATTCTCTCCTGTAGTGTGATGTGATGTGATGTGATTCTCCCCTGTACTGTGATTCTTTCCAGCAGTGTGATGTGATTCTCTCCTGTACTGTGATTCTCTCCAGCAGTGTGATGTGATTCTCTCCTGCAGAGTGATGTGATTCTCTCCAGCGGTGTGATGTGATTCTATCCTGTAGTGTGATGTGATTCTATCCTGTAGTGTGATGTGATTCTCTCCAGCAGTGTGATGTGATTCTCTCCAGTAGTGTGATGTGATTCTCTCCAGTAGTGTGATGTGATTCTCTCCTGTGGTGTGATGTGATTCTCTCCTGTGGTGTGATGTGATTCTCTCCTGCAGTATGACATGATGTGATTCTCTCCTGTAATGTGAATCTCTCCAGTAGTGTGATGTGATTCTCTCCTGTAGTGTGATGTGATTCTCTCCTGCAGTGTGATGTGATGTGATTCTCTCCAGCAGTGTGATGTGATTCTCTCCTGTAGTGTGATGTGATTCTCTCCAGCAATGTGATGTGATTCTCTCCTGCAGTGTGATGTGATGTGATTCTCTCCTGTAGTGTGATGTGATTCTCTCCTGCAGTGTGATGTGATTCTCTCCTGTAGTGTGATGTGATTCTCTCCTGCAGTGTGATGTGATTCTCTCCTGCAGTGTGATGTGATGTGATTCTCTCCTGCAGTGTGATGTGATGTGATTCTCTCCTGTAGTGTGATGTGATTCTCTCCTGTAGTGTGATGTGATTCTCTCCTGCAGTGTGATGTGATGTGATTCTCTCCTGCAGTGTGATGTGATGTGATTCTCTCCAGCAGTGTGATGTGATTCTCTCCTGTAGTGTGATGTGATTCTCTCCAGTAGTGTGATGTGATTCTCTCCTGTAGTGTGATGTGATTCTCTCCTGTAGTGTGATGTGATTCTCTCCTGTAGTTTGATGTGATTCTCTCCTGTAGTGTGATGTGATTCTCTCCAGTAGTGTGATGTGATTCTATCCTGTAGTGTGATGTGATTCTCTCCAGCAGTGTGATGTGATTCTCTCCAGCAGTGTGATGTGATTCTCTCCAGCAGTGTGATGTGATTCTCTCCAGTAGTGTGATGTGATTCTCTCCTGTGGTGTGATGTGATTCTCTCCTGTGGTGTGATGTGATTCTCTCCTGCAGTATGACATGATGTGATTCTCTCCTGTACTGTGATGTGATGTGATTCTCTGCAGCAGTGTGATGTGATTCTCTGCAGCAGTGTGATGTGATTCTCTGCAGCAGTGTGATGTGATTCTCTCCAGCAGTGTGATGTGATGTGATTCTCTCCAGCAGTGTGATGTGATTCTCTCCTGCAGTGTGATGTGATTCTCTCCTGCAGTGTGATGTGATTCTCTCCTGCAGTGTGATGTGATTCTCTCCTGCTGTGTGATGTGATGTGATTCTCTCCAGCAGTGTGATGTGATTCTCTCCAGCAGTGTGATGTGATACTCTCCAGCAGTGTGATGTGATTCTCTCCTGCAGTGTGATGTGATGTGATTCTCTCCTGTAGTGTGATGTGATTCTCTCCTGCAGTGTGATGTGATGTGATTCTCTCCAGCGGTGATGTGATTCTCTCCTGTGGTGTGACATGATGTGATTCTCTCCTGTACTGTGATTCTCTCCAGTAGTGTGATGTGATTCTCTCCAGCGGTGATGTGATTCTCTCCAGCAGTGTGATGTGATTCTCTCCTGTAGTGTGATGTGATTCTCTCCAGCAGTGTGATGTGATACTCTCCAGCAGTGTGATGTGATTCTCTCCTGCAGTGTGATGTGATGTGATTCTCTCCTGTAGTGTGATGTGATTCTCTCCTGCAGTGTGATGTGATGTGATTCTCTCCAGCGGTGATGTGATTCTCTCCTGTAGTGTGATGTGATTCTCTCCTGTGGTGTGACATGATGTGATTCTCTCCTGTACTGTGATTCTCTCCAGTAGTGTGATGTGATTCTCTCCAGCGGTGATGTTATTCTCTCCTGTAGTGTGATGTGATTCTCTCCTGTAGTGTGACGTGATTCTCTCCAGTAGTGTGATGTGATTCTCTCCTGCAGTGTGACGTGATTCTCTCCTGCAGTGTGACGTGATTCTCTCCTGCGGTGTGATGTGATTCTCTCCAGCGGTGTGATGTGATTCTCTCCTGTAGTGTGATGTGATGTGATTCTCCCCTGTACTGTGATTCTTTCCAGCAGTGTGATGTGATTCTCTCCTGTACTGTGATTCTCTCCAGCAGTGTGATGTGATTCTCTCCTGCAGAGTGATGTGATTCTCTCCAGCGGTGTGATGTGATTCTATCCTGTAGTGTGATGTGATTCTATCCTGTAGTGTGATGTGATTCTCTCCAGCAGTGTGATGTGATTCTCTCCAGTAGTGTGATGTGATTCTCTCCAGTAGTGTGATGTGATTCTCTCCTGTGGTGTGATGTGATTCTCTCCAGTAGTGTGATGTGATTCTCTCCAGTAGTGTGATGTGATGTGATTCTCTCCTGTGGTGTGATGTGATTCTCTCCTGCAGTATGACATGATGTGATTCTCTCCTGTAATGTGAATCTCTCCAGTAGTGTGATGTGATTCTCTCCTGTAGTGTGATGTGATTCTCTCCTGCAGTGTGATGTGATTCTCTCCTGCAGTGTGATGTGATGTGATTCTCTCCAGCAGTGTGATGTGATTCTCTCCTGTAGTGTGATGTCATTCTCTCCAGCAGTGTGATGTGATTCTCTCCTGCAGTGTGATGTGATGTGATTCTCTCCTGTAGTGTGATGTGATTCTCTCCTGCAGTGTGATGTGATTCTCTCCTGTAGTGTGATGTGATTCTCTCCTGCAGTGTGATGTGATTCTCTCCTGCTGTGTGATGTGATGTGATTCTCTCCTGCAGTGTGATGTGATGTGATTCTCTCCTGTAGTGTGATGTGATTCTCTCCTGTAGTGTGATGTGATTCTCTCCTGCAGTGTGATGTGATGTGATTCTCTCCAGCAGTGTGATGTGATGTGATTCTCTCCAGCAGTGTGATGTGATTCTCTCCTGTAGTGTGATGTGATTCTCTCCAGTATTGTGATGTGATTCTCTCCTGTAGTGTGATGTGATTCTCTCCTGTAGTGTGATGTGATTCTCTCCAGTAGTGTGATGTGATTCTATCCTGTAGTGTGATGTGATTCTCTCCAGCAGTGTGATGTGATTCTCTCCAGTAGTGTGATGTGATTCTCTCCTGTGGTGTGATGTGATTCTCTCCTGTGGTGTGATGTGATTCTCTCCTGCAGTATGACATGATGTGATTCTCCCCTGTACTGTGATTCTCTCCAGTAGTGTGATGCGATTCTCTCCAGCAGTGTGATGTGATGTGATTCTCTCCAGCAGTGTGATGTGATTCTCTCCAGCAGTGTGATGTGATTCTCTCCTGCAGTGTGATGTGATTCTCTCCTGCAGTGTTATGTGATTCTCTCCTGCTGTGTGATGTGATGTGATTCTCTGCAGCAGTGTGATGTGATTCTCTGCAGCAGTGTGATGTGATTCTCTCCAGCAGTGTGATGTGATTCTCTCCTGCAGTGTGATGTGATTCTCTCCTGCAGTGTGATGTGATTCTCTCCTGCTGTGTGATGTGATGTGATTCTCTCCAGCAGTGTGATGTGATTCTCTCCTGTAGTGTGATGTGATTCTCTCCAGCAGTGTGATGTGATTCTCTCCAGCAGTGTGATGTGATTCTCTCCTGCAGTGTGATGTGATGTGATTCTCTCCTGTAGTGTGATGTGATTCTCTCCTGCAGTGTGATGTGATGTGATTCTCTCCAGCGGTGATGTGATTCTCTCCTGTAGTGTGATGTGATTCTCTCCTGTGGTGTGACATGATGTGATTCTCTCCTGTACTGTGATTCTCTCCAGTAGTGTGATGTGATTCTCTCCAGCGGTGATGTGATTCTCTCCTGTATTGTGATGTGATTCTCTCCTGTAGTGTGACGTGATTCTCTCCAGTAGTGTGATGTGATTCTCTCCTGCAGTGTGATGTGATTCTCTCCTGCAGTGTGACGTGATTCTCTCCTGCGGTGTGATGTGATTCTCTCCAGCGGTGTGATGTGATTCTCTCCTGTAGTGTGATGTGATGTGATTCTCCCCTGTACTGTGATTCTTTCCAGCAGTGTGATGTGATTCTCTCCTGTACTGTGATTCTCTCCAGCAGTGTGATGTGATTCTCTCCTGCAGAGTGATGTGATTCTCTCCAGCGGTGTGATGTGATTCTATCCTGTAGTGTGATGTGATTCTATCCTGTAGTGTGATGTGATTCTCTCCAGCAGTGTGATGTGATTCTCTCCAGTAGTGTGATGTGATTCTCTCCAGTAGTGTGATGTGATTCTCTCCTGTGGTGTGATGTGATTCTCTCCAGTAGTGTGATATGATTCTCTCCAGTAGTGTGATGTGATTCTCTCCAGTAGTGTGATGTGATTCTCTCCAGTAGTGTGATGTGATGTGATTCTCTCCTGTGGTGTGATGTGATTCTCTCCTGCAGTATGACATGATGTGATTCTCTCCTGTAATGTGAATCTCTCCAGTAGTGTGATGTGATTCTCTCCTGTAGTGTGATGTGATTCTCTCCTGCAGTGTGATGTGATTCTCTCCTGCAGTGTGATGTGATGTGATTCTCTCCAGCAGTGTGATGTGATTCTCTCCTGTAGTGTGATGTGATTCTCTCCAGCAGTGTGATGTGATTCTCTCCTGCAGTGTGATGTGATGTGATTCTCTCCTGTAGTGTGATGTGATTCTCTCCTGCAGTGTGATGTGATTCTCTCCTGTAGTGTGATGTGATTCTCTCCTGCAGTGTGATGTGATTCTCTCCTGCAGTGTGATGTGATGTGATTCTCTCCTGCAGTGTGATGTGATGTGATTCTCTCCTGTAGTGTGATGTGATTCTCTCCTGTAGTGTGATGTGATTCTCTCCTGCAGTGTGATGTGATGTGATTCTCTCCTGCAGTGTGATGTGATGTGATTCTCTCCAGCAGTGTGATGTGATGTGATTCTCTCCAGCAGTGTGATGTGATTCTCTCCAGTATTGTGATGTGATTCTCTCCTGTAGTGTGATGTGATTCTCTCCTGTAGTGTGATGTGATTCTCTCCAGTAGTGTGATGTGATTCTATCCTGTAGTGTGATGTGATTTTCTCCAGCAGTGTGATGTGATTCTCTCCAGTATTGTGATGTGATTCTCTCCTGTGGTGTGATGTGATTCTCTCCTGTGGTGTGATGTGATTCTCTCCTGCAGTATGACATGATGTGATTCTCCCCTGTACTGTGATTCTCTCCAGTAGTGTGATGCGATTCTCTCCTGTAGTGTGATGTGATGTGATTCTCTGCAGCAGTGTGATGTGATTCTCTGCAGCAGTGTGATGTGATTCTCTCCAGCAGTGTGATGTGATTCTCTCCTGCAGTGTGATGTGATTCTCTCCTGCTGTGTGATGTGATGTGATTCTCTCCTGCTGTGTGATGTGATGTGATTCTCTCCTGCTGTGTGATGTGATGTGATTCTCTCCAGCAGTGTGATGTGATTCTCTCCAGCAGTGTGATGTGATTCTCTCCAGCAGTGTGATGTGATTCTCTCCTGCAGTGTGATGTGATGTGATTCTCTCCTGTAGTGTGATGTGATTCTCTCCTGCAGTGTGATGTGATGTGATTCTCTCCAGCAGTGTGATGTGATTCTCTCCTGTAGTTTGATGTGATTCTCTCCTTTAGTGTGATGTGATTCTCTCCTTTAGTGTGATGTGATTCTCTCCTGCAGTGTGATGTGATGTGATTCTCTCCAGCAGTGTGATGTGATGTGATTCTCTCCAGTGGTGATGTGATTCTCTCCTGTAGTGTGATGTGATTCTCTCCAGCTGTGTGATGTGATTCTCTCCTGTAGTGTGATGTGATTCTCTTCAGCAGTGTGATGTGATTCTCTTCAGCAGTGTGATGTGATTCTCTCCTGTAGTGTGATGTGATTCTCTCCAGCGGTGATGTGATTCTCTCATGTAGTGTGATGTGATGTGGTTCTCTCCAGCAGAGTGATGTGGTTCTCTCCAGCATTGTGATGTGGTTCTCTCCAGCTGTGTGATGTGATTCTCTCCTGTGGTGTGATGTGATTCTCTCCTGCGGTGTGATGTGATTCTCTCCAGCGGTGTGATGTGATTCTCTCCTGTAGTGTGATGTGATGTGATTCTCCCCTGTACTGTGATTCTCTCCTGTAGTGTGATGTGATGTGATTCTCCCCTGTACTGTGATTCTTTCCAGCAGTGTGATGTGATTCTCTCCTGTACTGTGATTCTCTCCAGCAGTGTGATGTGATTCTCTCCTGCAGAGTGATGTGATTCTCTCCAGCGATGTGATGTGATTCTATCCTGTAGTGTGATGTGATTCTCTCCAGCAGTGTGATGTGATTCTCTCCAGTAGTGTGATGGGATTCTCTCCAGTAGTGTGATGGGATTCTCTCCTGTGGTGTGTTGTGATTCTCTCCTGTGGTGTGATGTGATTCTCTCCTGCAGTATGACATGATGTGATTCTCTCCTGTACTGTGATTCTCTCCAGTAGTGTGATGTGATTCTCTCCTGTAGTGTGATGTGATGTGATTCTCTGCAGCAGTGTGATGTGATTCTCTCCAGCAGTGTGATGTGATGTGATTCTCTGCAGCAGTGTGATGTGATTCTCTCCTGTAGTGTGATGTGATTCTCTCCTGTAGTGTGATGTGATTCTCTCCTGTAGTGTGATGTGATTCTCTCCTGCAGTGTGATGTGATGTGATTCTCTCCAGCGGTGATGTGATTCTCTCCTGTAGTGTGATGTGATTCTCTCCAGTAGTGTGATGTGATTCTCTCCTGTAGTGTGATGTGATGTGATTCTCTGCAGCAGTGTGAAGTGATTCTCTCCAGCAGTGTGATGTGATGTGATTCTCTGCAGCAGTGTGATGTGATTCTCTCCAGCAGTGTGATGTGATGTGATTCTCTCCAGCAGTGTGATGTGATTCTCTCCTGTAGTGTGATGTGATTCTCTCCTGCAGTGTGATGTGATTCTCTCCTGCAGTGTGATGTGATTCTCTCCTGCAGTGTGATGTGATGTGATTCTCTCCTGTAGTGTGATGTGATTCTCTCCAGCGGTGATGTGATTCTCTCCTGTAGTGTGATGTGATTCTCTCCTGTGGTGTGACATGATGTGATTCTCTCCTGTACTGTGATTCTCTCCAGTAGTGTGATGTGATTCTCTCCAGCGGTGATGTGATTCTCTCCAGTAGTGTGATGTGATTCTCTCCTGCGGTGTGATGTGATTCTCTCCAGCGGTGTGATGTGATTCTCTCCTGTAGTGTGATGTGATGTGATGTGATTCTCCCCTGTACTGTGATTCTTTCCAGCAGTGTGATGTGATTCTCTCCTGTACTGTGATTCTCTCCAGCAGTGTGATGTGATTCTCTCCTGTAGTGTGATGTGATGTGATGTGATTCTCCCCTGTACTGTGATTCTTTCCAGCAGTGTGATGTGATTCTCTCCTGTACTGTGATTCTCTCCAGCAGTGTGATGTGATTCTCTCCTGCAGAGTGATGTGATTCTCTCCAGCGGTGTGATGTGATTCTATCCTGTAGTGTGATGTGATTCTATCCTGTAGTGTGATGTGATTCTCTCCAGCAGTGTGATGTGATTCTCTCCAGCAGTGTGATGTGATTCTCTCCAGTAGTGTGATGTGATTCTCTCCAGTAGTGTGATGTGATTCTCTCCTGTGGTGTGATGTGATTCTCTCCTGTGGTGTGATGTGATTCTCTCCTGCAGTATGACATGATGTGATTCTCTCCTGTAATGTGAATCTCTCCAGTAGTGTGATGTGATTCTCTCCTGTAGTGTGATGTGATTCTCTCCTGCAGTGTGATGTGGTGTGATTCTCTCCAGCAGTGTGATGTGATTCTCTCCTGTAGTGTGATGTGATTCTCTCCAGCAATGTGATGTGATTCTCTCCTGCAGTGTGATGTGATGTGATTCTCTCCTGTAGTGTGATGTGATTCTCTCCTGCAGTGTGATGTGATTCTCTCCTGTAGTGTGATGTGATTCTCTCCTGCAGTGTGATGTGATTCTCTCCTGCAGTGTGATGTGATGTGATTCTCTCCTGCAGTGTGATGTGATGTGATTCTCTCCTGTAGTGTGATGTGATGTGATTCTCTCCAGCAGTGTGATGTGATTCTCTCCTGTAGTGTGATGTGATTCTCTCCAGTAGTGTGATGTGATTCTATCCTGTAGTGTTATGTGATTCTCTCCAGCAGTGTGATGTGATTCTCTCCAGTAGTGTGATGTGATTCTCTCCAGTAGTGTGATGTGATTCTCTCCTGTGGTGTGATGTGATTCTCTCCAGCGGTGTGATGTGATTCTCTCCAGCGGTGTGATGTGATTCTCTCCAGTAGTGTGATGTGATTCTCTCCAGTAGTGTGATGTGATTCTCTCCTGTGGTGTGATGTGATTCTCTCCAGCAGTGTGGTGTGATGTGATTCTCTCCAGCAGTGTGATGTGATGTGATTCTCTCCAGCAGTGTGATGTGATTCTCTCCAGCAGTGTGATGTGATTCTCTCCTGTAGTGTGATGTGATTCTCTCCTGCAGTGTGATGTGATGTGATTCTCTCCAGCAGTGTGATGTGATTCTCTCCAGCAGTGTGATGTGATTCTCTCCTGTAGTGTGATGTGATTCTCTCCTGCAGTGTGATGTGATGTGATTCTCTCCAGCGGTGATGTGATTCTCTCCTGTAGTGTGATGTGATTCTCTCCAGTAGTGTGATGTGATTCTCTCCAGTAGTGTGATGTGATTCTCTCCTGTAGTGTGTTGTGATTCTCTCCTGTGGTGTGACATGATGTGATTCTCTCCAGTATTGTGATGTGATTCTCTCCAGCGGTGATGTGATTCTCTCCTGTATTGTGATGTGATTCTCTCCTGTAGTGTGATGTGATTCTCTCCAGTAGTGTGATGTGATTCTGTCCTGTAGTGTGATGTGATTCTCTTCAGCAGTGTGATGTGATTCTCTCCTGCAGTGTGATGTGATTCTCTCCAGCGGTGTGATGTGATTCTCTCCTGTAGTGTGATGTGATGTGATGTGATTCTCTCCTGTAGTGTGATGTGATTCTCTCCTGTAGTGTGATTCTCTCCTGTAGTGTGATGTGATTCTCTCCTGTAGTGTGATGTGATGGTCTCCTGCAGTGTGATGTGATGATCTCCTGCAGTGTGACGTGATTCTCTCCTGCAGTGTGACGTGATTCTCTCCTGCAGCGTGACGTGATTCTCTCCTGTAGTGTGATGTGATTCTCTCCTGCAGTGTGACGTGATTCTCTCCAGCAGTGTTATGTGATTCTCTCCTGTAGTGTGATGTGATTCTCTTTAGTAGTGTGATGTGATTCTCTCCAGCAGTGTGACGTGATTCTCTCCTGCAGTGTGACGTGATTCTCTCCTGTAGTGTGACGTGATTCTCTCCTGTAGTGATGTGATGTGTCGGTGGATTTGGAGAGGAAACAGTCCGATTTGCTTAAATGAACCACCATGAACTCTTTTTTTTCCCACACAATTTTGTCCAATTAGAGCAGTGTATGATGGGTAATAGATTATTTTGTGCATTTCACTTCACTCTGATGACTCTGTACATGTAAATATTGGAGTTTGTCATGTCTGCTGTCTTTCTCTAATTACCTTTCTTTAATTTCTTAAACTCTGCCATTAGAGAAACAAGAGTTTCCTGCAGTGAGCATGACTGTGTCCCCATCTAGTGGCGAGAAGATGCAGTGCAGCAGTATACAGAGTAACAAGGTATATGTAGGAGCCATTTATAATTCTTTTTGTAATGACTTGTATGTCTTTAGTTGTGTGCCCTCTGCAGGTGAGGTGATGCTAAAAGTCCAGGTGTTGCTTGTTGAGGGGTGGGCTGCTGGGAGCACATGATCTTTAGACTTTCACCTTTGTTTGTGTGCTGGATGTTTGTTTCATCTGTTGTTTGGCAAACATTGCATGTTTCAATTTAATTTGTTGCTTCAAGAAAATAATAAACATCATGGAATTCAGCGTAAACCTTGTGGACAATGGATTATGAACAAAGAGTGTAAATCACTCAGCAGACCCAAGGAATGACCAAATTGACCATTTGTTTAAGGATGGTCATTACAGTATAAATTGGGATATTTGTGCTCTATGTTGGACTATACAGTACACCATTGCAGTGAAATACAGTAGAATATCACAGATGTTTTTGTTCTGTAGACATTAATATATATTTAAAAACAGAATAGTGAAAACAACAACATGCTAAATAACATTATACAGATTAATCTGTGGTTGGGGAGGTTTGAGCATTCAGTGAGGACCACAGAAATCATTTTTGGCATGTGTCACTCTATTTGTGAGGACAAAAATGTGACACACTCGCTTACATACTAACACACTGTCAATGATTTGCTAGTAGATGGTGAGCAAGTGAGGCCAGTGATGCAGGAACTGATGGGTCCCCTGATGCTGCTCCGCCAGGAGGCCCTGCTGGGAAAACAGCTGCAACTGGTCGATGGAAAGCAAGTGTGTGTGTGTGTGTGTGAATCGCTAATTCAATTACTGCTGAAAAATATATGACCACATCGCACACTCATCTGAACAGACTCGGAGTGGTGTTGTGGGTCTGTTCACTTGAACATTCATTGATTCATTAGATGAGTCATTGAATCAGAGTGATTGAGTGAATGGTGTGACTCATTCTGCTGGAGTTCACATGAATCTATTCTCACAGATCTCTGTGGTCGTCTCAAGATGGAAAAGTCTTGTAACATTCATACACCGTGTTTATTTGGAGTCCCGCAGCAACCCTAACCCTGACCCCACCCGTGACCCCACCCGTGACCCTCAGTAAAGAGTTGTGCAGAACGAGCGTTTATTAGACATGAGCGAGCTCTGATTCAAAGATCATTAAAGCAAACGAGTTTAAATTAAAACGTAACATGTTTAGCTAGTTGACATGAAATATTGTTTTGCGGTTTGACATGTTTTGTGAAGTATTACACATGAGGCTTCCTGTAGCTCGACTGATCGAGCATGGCACTAGCGATGCCAACATTATGGGTTCAGTCCCCAGCAAACA
>JAVLUX010000014.1:425000-457500 GCA_032164185.1 Moxostoma hubbsi
TTTTACCCCTCACAGATGTGAACTGTAGGTGGCGCTCTAACACATTCCATCACAATACACAGATGTGAACTGTAGGTGGCGCTCTAACACATTTTACCCCTCACAGATGTGAACTGTAGGTGGCGCTCTAACACGTTCCATCACAATACATAGATGTGAACTGTAGGTGGCACTCTAACACGTTCCATCACAATACACAGATGTGAACTGTAGGTGGCGCTCTAACACGTTCCATCACAATACACAGATGTGATCTGTAGGTGGCGCTCTAACACGTTCCATCACAATATACAGATGTGAACTGTAGGTGGCGCTCTAACACATTTTACCTCTCACAGATATGAACTGTAGGTGGCGCTCTAACACATTTTACCCCTCACAGATGTGAACTGTAGGTGGCGCTCTAACACATTTTACCCCTCACAGATGTGAACTGTAGGTGGCGCTCTAACACATTCCATCACAATACACAGATGTGAACTGTAGGTGGCGCTCTAACACATTTTACCCCTCACAGATGTGAACTGTAGGTGGCGCTCTAACACGTTCCATCACAATACATAGATGTGAACTGTAGGTGGCACTCTAACACGTTCCATCACAATACACAGATGTGAACTGTAGGTGGCGCTCTAACACGTTCCATCACAATACACAGATGTGATCTGTAGGTGGCGCTCTAACACGTTCCATCACAATATACAGATGTGAACTGTAGGTGGCGCTCTAACACATTTTACCTCTCACAGATGTGAACTGTAGGTGGCGCTCTAACACACTCCATCACAATACACAGATGTGAACTGTAGGTGGCACTCTAACACATTCCATCACAATACACAGATGTGAACTGTAGGTGGCGCTCTAACACATTCCATCACAATACACAGATGTGAACTGTAGGTGGCGCTCTAACACATTCCACCACAATATACAGATGTGAACTGTAGGTGGCGCTCTAACACATTCCATCACAATACACAGATGTGAACTGTAGGTGGCGCTCTAACACATTTTACCCCTCACAGATGTGAACTGTAGGTGGCGCTCTAACACATTCCATCACAATACACAGATGTGAACTGTAGGTGGCGCTCTAACACATTTTACCCCTCACAGATGTGAACTGTAGGTGGCGCTCTAACACATTCCATCACAATACACAGATGTGAACTGTAGGTGGAGCTCTAACACGTTCCATCACAATACACAGATGTGAACTGTAGGTGGCGCTCTAACACATTCCATCACAATACACAGATGTGTACTGTAGGTGGCGCTCTAACACATTCCATCACAATACACAGATGTGAACTGTAGGTGGCGCTCTAACACATTCCATCACAATACACAGATGTGAACTGTAGGTGGCGCTCTAACACATTTTACCCCTCACAGATGTGAACTGTAGGTGGCGCTCTAACACATTCCATCACAATACACAGATGTGAACTGTAGGTGGCGCTCTAACACATTTTACCCCTCACAGATGTGAACTGTAGGTGGCGCTCTAACACATTCCACCACAATATACAGATGTGAACTGTAGGGGGCGCTCTAACACATTCCATCACAATACACAGATGTGTACTGTAGGTGGCGCTCTAACACACTCCATCACAATACAAAGATGTGAACTGTAGGTGGCGCTCTAACACATTCCATCACAATACACAGATGTGAACTGTAGGTGGCGCTCTAACACATTCCATCACAATACACAGATGTGAACTGTAGGTGGCGCTCTAACACATTTTACCCCTCACAGATGTGAACTGTAGGTGGCGCTCTAACACATTCCATCACAATACACAGATGTGAACTGTAGGTGGCGCTCTAACACATTTTACCCCTCACAGATGTGAACTGTAGGTGGCGCTCTAACACGTTCCACCACAATATACAGATGTGAACTGTAGGGTGCGCTCTAACACATTCCACCACAATATACAGATGTGAACTGTAGGTGGCGCTCTAACACATTCCACCACAATATACAGATGTGAACTGTAGGGGGCGCTCTAACACATTCCATCACAATACACAGATGTGAACTGTAGGTGGCGCTCTAACACACTCCATCACAATACACAGATGTGAACTGTAGGTGGCGCTCTAACACATTCCATCACAATACACAGATGTGAACTGTAGGTGGCGCTCTAACACATTTTACCCCTCACAGATGTGAACTGTAGGTGGCGCTCTAACACGTTCCATCACAATACACAGATGTGAACTGTATGTGGCGCTCTAACACGTTCCATCACAATACACAGATGTGATCTGTAGGTGGCGCTCTAACACGTTCCATCACAATACACAGATGTGAACTGTAGGTGGCGCTCTAACACATTCCATCACAATACACAGATGTGAACTGTAGGTGGCGCTCTAACACATTCCATCACAATACACAGATGTGAACTGTAGGTGGCGCTCTAACACATTCCATCACAATACACAGATGTGAACTGTAGGTGGCGCTCTAACACACTCCATCACAATACACAGATGTGAACTGTAGGTGGCGCTCTAACACATTCCATCACAATACACAGATGTGAACTGTAGGGGGCGCTCTAACACGTTCCATCACAATACACAGATGTGAACTGTAGGGGGCGCTCTAACACGTTCCATCACAATACACAGATGTGAACTGTAGGTGGCGCTCTAACACGTTCCATCACAATACACAGATGTGAACTGTAGGGGGCGCTCTAACACGTTCCATCACAATACACAGATGTGAACTGTAGGGGGCGCTCTAACACGTTCCATCACAATACACAGATGTGAACTGTAGGTGGCGCTCTAACACGTTCCATCACAATACACAGATGTGAACTGTAGGTGGTGCTCTAACACATTCCATCACAATACACAGATGTGAACTGTAGGTGGAGCTCTAACACATTTTACCCCTCACAGATGTGCTCGTCCATAGACATTCAGTCTAATGTTCAGTTCAAGCAACGACCTCATAATTTCATTGAATATCTCGGCCTCTGAGTGGACTACAAGCTCAATATAGGGGTCATTAGAAAGATGAGATCCTTTTCTTTGTGATGATATAAAACATGTCATCATCTATAGGCGATAACATATATTACTGATGATTTGTTTAGCACACTTTTCTTGCTGGACTGCATTTTTTGACTGGACATCTAAGATATAACATTGGATTATTCACACAAGCGAGCTCGCAGACAAGGAAACAATGGCTCATATTTTAGAGAAGTTCCTAAGTTAAAAGCAGATATATTATTTTGATTTTATTATATTATAGTGACATTATATCGTGTCTGCACAATAAATGTATTTTCTGATGTTGTAGAGCAGCACGGCTCAGACACCCGTCGCAGGATGAGCTGCAAATAAAACACGACCCCCCCGCTGGAATCTTTTACCCACTTTATTACGAGCAAAGGTCTGTAGCAGCTGGCACAGCGAGGTCTCAGCTATCTTATCTCTCATCAGACATAAATATTTGAGAGGAGCAGTGAGAGACAACAGAGGAACATCTTCCCTCATTCTCAGACACGGAGGCTTTAGTGAAGGACAGAACAGCGGTTATCTGACTGGAGTAGTCCACACATGGACTATATACACTAATGTATATGACAAGAACAAACTTACTGTCTGTCGTGCTTATTTCAATAGTTTAATTTGAGGGAACGATTAATTCTAATATAACTTTCATCAGTGTTTGTGAGAACGTCTTTAATCCTGTGCGGCACATTTCATCGAAATATTATTGATAATACAATGATGACTGCCGTAATTATCTAATCGTGTAAAACTGCCTTTAGTTGTACACCAGTCATGTACATTTAACCAATCAGAGACGTGAATGCGATGATGAATCTGTGTTTCGATAGTCTCGGCCACACAAACACACTTTTGGACATTTTCTGTTGATGAAACATTTATTAATTTTACAAGCACATGTTAAAATCATCTTAAAGCATGTTTGATGCAGGTTTGTGTTCTCTGCCTCAACAGGGATGGGAGGATTACTTTTCAAATGTAATCCACTACAGATTACATGCTGTGGAATGTCATTTGTAATGTAATCCGTTAGATTACTCAAAGTCAGTAATGTAATCTAAATACTTTGGATTACTTCTTCAGCACTGGTAGATTTTTTTTCACTTGTTTTAACCATAAAAACTCAAAATACACATTAAAAACACATTCTGTGAAAAACCCAAATATCTGATGCAGTGTTGCTTCTGAAACAAGATACATCAAACTGATCCTGTTTTAGATATTTTTTACAGGAAAACAATAAAAAAATGTATCAAGAATATGATTTTTGCTCTAATATCAAAGATGTTACAAGAGGAAAAATATATAGTCTGACGTGGATGTTCTTGCATTTTATCTTAGCATAAAGCTAACAATTTACACAAGGTTTATTTCTATTTCTTCAATCGTACTTCTCTGTCTGCTCGTATGAATGTCACATCATCAGAAAGTGTTTCACCGCTGATCAAATGCACTTTGGATCGCATCATTGGATAGATCAGATTTTAGGAGTGAACGCACTTAACTGCATAGAGAATTATAGGATGCTCCCTTGCTCCCTATTTAGTGCATGACTTAACCTCCAGTGTGCTGTCTGTCTGCACTGGTCTCAGAACAGTTATAGGAGAGCTATAGGATGCTCCCTTGCTCCCTATTTAGTGCATGACTTAACCTCCAGTGTGCTGTCCGTCTGCACTGGTCTCAAAACAGTTATAGGAGAGCTATAGGATGCTCCCTTGCTCCCTATTTAGTGCATGACTTAACCTCCAGTGTGCTGTCCGTCTGCACTGGTCTCAAAACAGTTATAGGAGAGCTATAGGATGCTCCCTTGCTCCCTATTTAGTGCATGATTTAACCTCCAGTGTGCTGTCTGTCTGCACTGGTCTCAAAACAGTTATAGGAGAGCTATAGGATGCTCCCTTGCTCCCTATTTAGTGCATGACTTAACCTCCAGTGTGCTGTCTGTCTGCACTGGTCTCAGAACAGTTATAGGAGAGCTATAGGATGCTCCCTTGCTCCCTATTTAGTGCATGACTTAACCTCCAGTGTGCTGTCTGTCTGCACTGGTTTCAGAACAGTTATAGGAGAGCTATAGGATGCTCCCTTGCTCCCTATTTAGTGCATGATTTAACCTCCAGTGTGCTGTCTGTCTGCACTGGTCTCAGAACAGTTATAGGAGAGCTATAGGATGCTCCCTTGCTCCCTATTTAGTGCATGACTTAACCTCCAGTGTGCTGTCTGTCTGCACTGGTTTCAGAACAGTTATAGGAGAGCTATAGGATGCTCCCTTGCTCCCTATTTAGTGCATAACTTAACCTCCAGTGTGCTGTCTGTCTGCACTGGTCTCAGAACAGTTTGAAATGCAACTTATTTCCATCATAACTCCATATAAACCTCTGAGTTAAAAACTGATAAATGTGTCTTTCATTTTATTTATGTACAAAATAAGTGATAAAAACATTCATTTGTATTAAATAATGTTGATATGTAGGATAAGCGGTTGACGATGGATGGATGGATGAATGTTGATATGTTTCTCCATTAAATGATATTAAAGTATTTAATCAGAGTAGCAGCTGTAATGCTAAATCAAATGGTGGGCCAATCCGGGCCGGACTGACCATCGGGAGAACCGAAACGGCCCATGTAAAATCCCATTTCTCTTCCCAGTCCCGCCCCCCCATACAGTACCTGAACTTTTCTCTGAAGTACTCGTCTGTCCCACATAAACATAATTAAATCTAAATATTCAGAATGTGATTCTGTATTCACTGGCATCTCTGCATTGAATCACCAGTTAACTCCTGTGAAGGGTTCTGTTTGGGAAAGACACCTGTGATCGTGATCAGCAGTCAGTGCCGCATCAGCGGGGTGAAGGACGGCTGTAATCTCAGATGGGTTTTGGGTTAGTTCAGGGGTGAGAGGTCAAACACTTCCTGGAGGAACACTGGACTGATCTCAGGACTGAACAGGGTGATGTTCTGTACACAAGAACATTGTGTTCATGCTGATTCAGTGACTGATGTAAGATGATGATTGATGTTTCCTCACTGAGCTGATTCTCTCTCAACATGATAAAAACATGATGTCTGCTGAACATTTGAGCTGTCTCGTCTTCTCTACTACAGTTTATAGTTTTCATGGATGACAGAAGATGTTCAGCTCATAATAACACATATAAAATCATGTTCACAAGGTTGAAACCACGAGCTCGAACATCTGCTCCTTTCCTGAAGTTTTGTTCTGGATGTTTTGTGATGTGCAGAATCAGTCAGTGATGTTTTTATCTTTCTGATCACAGAACGTTAAACGCATCGTGAGGAGCTACAACGCCTTCATCAGAGCCCAGTCATGTTGTTTTACTGTATTTGACACATTCAGCAGATGTTTCTCATTAGAATGAGTTTAAAGATCTGCTAAATAATCTCAAACAGGTTTCCTGGACACGCCCCATCTGCTGCCATTGGTCAGAGAAACACATGGTCTCACCCCAAACTCATGTCATTGGGTGAGTCAGAAGTTCAGTTACTCAGACAAAGAGATGTTTACAAACAGATGATGTTTACAAACAGATGTTTACACTATTAAACTAATCCAGAAATTATTTGAAGATTCAAACAGGTGTGTAATCTTAAAGAACAACAGAAGCCAATCTCAGATTATGATAGAAACAGACGTGCGTGTTAGTGTGCGTGCGTGTTAGTGTGCGTGCGTGTTTGTGCGTGCGTGTGTTTGTGTGTGTGTGTGTGTTTGTGTTTGTGTGCGCGCGTGCGTGTTTGTGTGCGTGCGTGCGTGCGTGTGTTTGTGTTTGTGTTTGTGTGCGTGTGTTTGTTTTTGTGTGCGTGCGTGCGTGCGTGCGTGTGTGTTTGTGTGCGTGCGTGTTTGTGTGCGTGCGTGCGTGTGTGTGTGCGTGCGTGCGTGAGTTTGTGTGTGTGTGTGCGTGCGTGTGTTTGTGTATATGTGAGTTTGTGTGCGCGCGCGCGCGCGCGTGTGTGAGTTTGTGTGCTTGTGTGAGTTTTGTGTCCTTGATGTTGTATAAGAGAGAATAAATATGTTTGCTATAGCACATTAAAGCTGTTACACAAGTGTGTAATAAACTACTGTTTTACTGTCTAGAAGTGAGGTGTGAGTGTGTGTGTGTGTGTGTGTGTGTGTGTGTGTGTGAATTCAAACTCTTATAAGCAGCTTGTTAAAAATAAATGCAAATGTTATTGAATTATACACAAACAGCTGCCACTGACCTTTATAGACACGTGTGTCTGTGTGTGATTGACAGTCTGTAACTCCATCACATCTCTGCAGATTAAACATCACAAACTCAAGTGTTTTCAGCTGCAAGAAGGCACAACTAAACACTAACTGACACACACACACACACACACACACACACATACATATATATATATATATACTGTATATATACACACAAACACACACACACACAGACACACACACGCACAGTATATATACACATACACACACACAAAAACAGTACATATATTTACATGTATGCATTTGGCAGATGCTTTTATCCAAAGTGACTTACAGTGCACTTATTACAGGGACAATCCCCCCGGAGCAACCTGGAGTTAAGTGTCTTACTCAAGGACACAATGGTGGTGGCTGTGGGGATCAAACCAGCAACCTTCTGATTACCAGTTATGTGCTTTAGCCCACTATCCCACCACCTCTCCAGTATATATACACACACACTGCTCGTTGTTGTGAGCGTCGCTCCTCTGCGCTCCGTTGTTGTTGGAGGGTGACTGCCTCCAACTGGCCAGTAGTGTCCTTCACAAGCCTCCTCCAAAGAGGCCGATCTTGACACCACTGGTACCAGTCATCGGCAAGTCCACTCAGCTCCACATCCTCCTGTACCACATCACTCCATCTCTTCTCCAGCCCGTGCTGTGCCCGCTTAGCCCCCTCTATCCGGCCGAACAAAAGCTGTTTAGGCATGCGGTGGCCGGGCATGCGGGCTACATGACCCAGCCAACGCAACCTTGCCTGCCGGAGGAGCTCACCGATGGGACTTTGTCCACATCTTTCAAAGATTTGTGAGCTCCTCACACAATCCAGCCTGGTTAAACCCAGGATGGATCTTAGGCAGGCCAGCTTAAATGTTTCTAACCGGCGAAGATGTTCCATTAGGGGGGTCCACGTTTCGCAAGCATAGAGAAGGGAGGGAATGACTGTGACTGAGAATACCTGAAGCTTCGTGTGGAGCAACAAACCGGGTAGTTTCCACACAGTGTTACACAACCGATGAAAAGATAATGCCGCTCGACTGATTCGGAGTGAGACCTCTGCTGTCAAACCAGAGCTGGTCATAAGCACACTTCCCAGGTATGGAAAACACTCCACTCTCTCTACAACTACCCCATCACCAATTGGGTGCTGTGGGGGTGGAGTGTCTGATGGTACATAATACCCAGGCAGGTGCTTAGTTTTGGTTGGGCTGATGGTAAGGCCCCATCTCTTAGTGGCATGCTCCAGGTTCATCAGCAGTGCCTCCAACTCCTCCTCTGAGTGAGCAGCAATCACCAGATCATCAGCATACATAATGTTGTTGACCAATAGGATGCCATCCCTCTACCACACCCGGGCATCGATCAACCTCCCATTATATCTGACCCAGATGGAAATTCCTCCGGTACAGCCATCGAAGGCTTCACAAACCACGTGGTCGAAATAGATATTAAATAATGTGGGAGCCAGAGGACATCCCTGTCGCACTCTAAGGTGAACAGGGAATGGCTCCGACTCCCGACCACGTAGTTTTACCCGGGCCCTATAATTGATGGTATTATAGGCCTTGACCAGGTCAATAAAGCAGAGATGTAGGTCTTGCTGGAATTCCCTACACCTCTGCTGTAGCAGAGGGACAGAGAATATGGCATCTGTGCAAGACCGCTCCTTCCTGAAACCACACTGGGGCTCCGCAAGTCTCTCCTCAGCGTGCCTGGCAAGGCAATGTGAATAATCCTTGCCAGGACCTTTTTGCCAGCACACTGAGGAGTGAGATGCCCCTATAGTTGTTACAATCCATTCGGTCCCCCTTTTTAAAGAGAGGGACCACCAGGGCATCCTTCCAATCCTGAGGAACCCGCCCAGTGGTCCAGACTGTTGTTATTATGTCATGTAGGGCAGTCTGTGCACAAACGCCACCCTCCCTCAGCATTTCGCTGGGGAGATCATCTCTGCTCGGTGCCTTTCCTGGTCTCAGGCTCTGGATCGCCTTCAGTACTTCCTCCAAAGATGGCACCTCAGCCAGCCACCCACAGGGAGTGTCTTCCTCCTCCAATATTTGTGTCACTGCATCCTCAGCAGGGTCATCCACACTTTGTCCCATAATGTTTTCCAGGCTCAGGAACTTCCGCTCCCCCAGGACCTCACAGATATGCTCAGCAAATCTGCAAACCTGTTCCTGGGGGTCGGATATTGGATCACCGTTCTTTCCCCTAATGACGGTAATAGGTGTGCCTCTATTAAAGTCAAATGTATATGTCATGAACAAGAGTTTCACAGAAATGTAAGCAGCCTAAACAAAATACTTCATCGGATTCATCGGATTGATTCAAAGAGTTGTTCGGTTTGATTCTTTAAAAGAACTGAAGAACGAGTCATTAGTGCTGGATGTTTGTTTTTAAGCTCAATCAACAAACACAACAGACGGTGTTAGGTGTTTATCTCATCACGCTCCAAACTCATTCATACTGAACTGAAGATTTAAACACTGCAGGATAATAAATGATCAAACTGTTTGCTTCAGTTAATGGATCTGACATCTTTAGTTTCAGTATGTGATGTGTCTCTTAAATCAATGTGCTTTACATTTAAAGTCTTTAACAATGACTCAACTAATGATGACATACTTTCCACTAGCGCTAGTGCGTCAAAACATTTCGACTCTGCCACAAAAATATACAAGAGCGAAATGTAAACAGAACTCATTCAGGAGCGTTACAGCGTTAGCGTGTTCCTCACAGTAATTATTTTAGCTGCAGACTTTCAGTGATTCATGAACACAGAGAAAACTGACCATCAGCTGCGGCATGTTTTGCATTTCCTGCGCTGCTGGACTGGCCGTTATTAGCAGTTAATTGGAACCGTGTTTGGGAAGACCAAGTCATTCCCATCCGTGTTATTCCAGTCTGTCTACAGCAGATCATCAGCCGTCCATCGATGAGAATCCACATGTGCATCGCTGCTGTACAACAATAAAACCTCTGATATAATAAATCTAAAGTTTATTTGATATTCTTGTGTATTTCAGCTCTGCACAACACTTATATATTCAGAATTATCAGACCGCTGATATCTCGATTAACCAATCAGAATCAAGTATTCCACAGAGCCGTGTAATATAATACAAGAGGAATAATAGAGAAACTTCACATGTCTACAAACACATTTTAAGCATTGAAACACCTTCAGATCAAAAGGATTTTAAAATCACGAGAAACGTAAATTCAGCGTGTTCAAACGTTGGACCGCTAGTGTACGTTAAAGTGTTTGTGTGCTCGTATGAGGTCACATGATTAGTAGCGCTGCAAGATCATTATTTTAACAGATTATTTCATGACAAACATCAGCCGTGTGCTCAGTGGATTTATGGTGGCGAAGGGCGGGTGACGGGTGAGCGGGCACTGTGCTCGGGATGCTAATCGTGTTTACATTCAATCTGTTATTTCCTCTTTCAGAACTCTTGAGCGAGAGATTCGTGTAATACAGAACAGGACACGTCCTCCAGCGGAGGAAAGACTTTGAGTCGCAGCCAGAACGACCCGCAGCGACACGCAACTGAAGAACCCCAAACACCATCAGCTGCACAATCACAGCGTAAACATGTAAACTGAGCAGAGGTGTGTGTGTGTGTGTGTGAGTGTGAGAGTGAGAGTGGTGGTGGTGGTGTGTGTGTGTGTGTGTGTGTGTGTGTGTGTGTGTGTGAGTGAGTGTGAGAGTGGTGGTGTGTGTATGTGTGTGTGTGTGAGAGAGAAAGAGAGAGAGTGGTTGTGTGTGTGTGTGTGTGTGTGTGTGTGTGTGTGTGTGTGTCTGATAAGGGACTTCAGGGAGGAAATAGTAGTAAGACGTTAAAACGCAGCGGAAAGGCTTGTGGGGATTTTATGGAAATGAACATTTCAACTTGAAGCATGTGATGACCACATTAAAGCGGCACGTTCTAGAACTGACCGCTGGCATGCTGTTCCGCTGCCAACATGCTGCTTTTCATTAAACCTCTCGATTTTTTCAGTTGATTTGTCAAATTAACTTACAAGAGGCAGAACACACATTCAGACTGGAAAAGAGTGGAGCAGCAAATTGTGTTTATCAAACACACATACGGGAAGCGATTAACATGCGTGATCTGATGGAGGGGAGGACTGCAGAAGTGCAGTGCGGAAACATGCGTCCTCACAAACATGTAAACCACGTCCTTCACTTTTATGATTAAACTCCATTACTGATGCATCACACCTGTCATACCTGATCAATGCTGCACAGCCAATGAGATCAAACTTACCATACACACACATTAAATATTTATTACTGTCCACCTTACAAAGACAAGTAACAACACCTCTAAACACAACTGCTCTTATAATAATCATCATGTAGTTTCCTCTTCCATCTATCGTCTCCATCATCCAATGAGAATCATCATCTGTGTCTCTAAACACAAATCAATCATACAATCTGTGACCTTTAACTCAACACACAAGATCAGAACCACCGCAACACATTAAACTAATAAAACTAATGATACAGGAAACACAAACGTCTGTCCTGGAAGATTGAGGAACTCCTGCAGTAAATGCACAAATACTGATCACACAGTGAGGAGGAGTGTGATGGATTTATAACACACACACACACACACACACACTCACACACGCGCACACACACTCTCGCACACTCTCGCACACACACACACTCTCTCTCTCACACACACACACACACACACACACACACACTCATACATCTGAATAGATACTAAGGATGGCTGTAAAGTATTTGCATGTCCATAACAAGCATTGTCCTTCATAAAGTCAATAGAATGAGTAAGTTGGTACATCCACTTGTCTGTCCAAAGAAACTGATCACGTTCTTTGTTTCTTTTTGTTTTGGTTCCGCATAACAGCTGCAGTTTGTTTTGTGTGGCAGTACTCCTTCGGGACAGTTTTTTTGCACTCATGTAACAGCCGAGTGGACCTGACTCACTGAACATTCACTTGACTGTCCGAGGAAACTAGATGCCTTTTATTGTTTATATATGTGCTGGTTAGGGTTAGGCCACTCCACCCCTGATCGGCCCCAAAGTGCATCGGCCCATCGGGAAAATGCCCGGTGTGCCAGATTACCAATCCAGCCTTGAATGTTTCCCTTTTGCAAAATCCTGATTTCCAACAAATTTTAAAGGCTGAAATCAGTGTTTATATGGAGACCAACTGGTCCTCAGTATCCTCTGTGGGCGTGGCTTGGGAGGCACTTAAGGCGGTTCTTAGGGGTCGGATCATACAGTACACCTCATTCACCAAAAAATCCAAAGCATGAGAACTCGTGGAGTTCTCATGCTAAAAGTGAAGCTGAAGTGCAGAATGTCATCTGATGCCCTCAGAGAACTGACCCGATTGAAATACAGATATGATACTATTTTGTCGTGGAAGGTGGAGTTTTGGTTATTTAGGGCAAGACAGTCATACTTTGAGTCGGGACAAAGCAGGGAAGCTTTTGGCTATATATATAAAAGCAGAGTCTTTTTCTACCATTCCCTCAGTGAAATCTGCTGGTGGTGAAATATATACCTCAGCCATTGATATTAATAATGCTTTTAAAGAATTATATCTTGATCTTTATAGTTCCATGTCTTCGTCTACTGATGAGGATATTAGAAACTTTGTGGAACTATTAGATCTTCCTAAACTGACGACTGAGCAAAACAATTCTCTTGATTCTGAGACAACCTTGGAGGAGTTTGGCGAGGTAATTAAGGCCTTTTCTACAGGCAAGGCTCCGGGGCCAAATGGCTTTACTGCTGAATATTTTAGATCTTATGCTACAGAACTGGCTCGACTTTTGTTAGAAGTTTATACAGAATCATTAAAGAATGGAAATCTTCCGCCAACCATGACACAAGCCCGGATCAGTCTGATTCTTAAACAGGACAAAGATCCAAGTGAGTGTGAGAGTTACGGTCCAATTTCCCTGATCCAGCTAGAGGTAAAAATGTTGTCTCAACTTTTGGGGGGGTGGCAGCGTTTGAGGAGATGATTTTTAGAAGGCTGGCGAAATGGGATTTGTTTGTCAGGAAGTGGGGGGGTTATTTGTTTTTTTTGGAGGGTTCTTGGGGAGGGGCTGTGGAGAGGGATTTAATTGGGTATGTGTATTAATGATGATGTTTGAAAGTATATCTTTGTTATGTTCTAGTTGTTGGTGACCACAGTAGTGTAAGGTGGGGGGGGGTTATGTGAATAATTGATTCAGAATTTGATGTTGCGTTTGTATGTTTTCTGATTGGAATCAATCAAATATTGTTAATAATAAAAAGAAAATGAGGTACAAAAAGCTCTTTTGCTCTGGTCACATGGTGATGTTTAATGGCAGAGCAATATACTTGAACAACAAAATAATGTTGTTGTAGTTCTGAAACTGGTCCAGACATGATGCTGCTGTTGGGAAGTGAACTTCTAGCTGGTTCAAATCGAAGTCAGTGAACAAATGGTGTCTGCAGTGATTTGCCAATCCAAGTCATGAGTGTCAGTTTCTCTGTCCACATGATCGTATGGATCAGAAACATCATTTCTCAGTCAACTCATAACTACATTGTTCCGATATCCTCAGAAGATTGTCGTTTTCATCAGCGGCAGCTGCTCTGTGAGATAATGATGATGTTTTCCCGCCGCTCTCTCGTAGCAGACATGCTTCGCGACAGCAATCTGTTAAACGTTGACCTGGGCAGGTCAAGCAGAACTATTACGTCTACTGTGCCAAAATCTGTAAATGTCCAGCGGCCTTATTTATGATTTCATTTATAATCATCAAGTGTGCCATTACAGAGCAGTCCGTCTCACCGTTCAGAGTCGTAATGCATCCGTGGCGACATTAGGAGGATTTATAAATGTAGAAGTCAGAGTAATTGTGGATGTGGAGCTTTTACAGGCAGCTGTAAGCGAGCGGCGCGTCCCGTCCGAGCGAGGTCATTCTGTGAGAATCTCTCCCACCGAGGCGTTTCTCTCCCGCACATGTGAAATCAATACAGCTCCATTTATAAGCCGCTCTCGCTCGCACCTTCAAATGGAGAACATATTGGCAGAAAATATTGGTTCTTTCAGAACCCCTGCCGACAGAGAGAGAGAGAGAGAAGCGGCTGAGCTTCAGCCTCCTTTTAATAGCTTGGCCACATGTCAGAGGAAGTTCTGAGTGACCTCCTGAAAAAGTCTTAAAGTGGACGGATCGAGCCGCTGTCAGTCCCGGGGCCTCTAGAACGTGTTTAATAAAACCCTGGAACATCTTAAAGCCCAGAGTGCTGTAAATCACCTCTCGTACTCTTATTAACGTATTCACTGTGGGATGTGTGGCGAGGATGACGTGTGTTATATGGACCCTGAAACTACTGTGTGAGTGTGTGTGTGTGAGTGTGTGTATGAGTGTGCGTTAGTGCATGAGTGTGTTAGTGTGTTAGTGTGTGAGAGTGTGTGAGGGAGTGTGTATCCACATACATGGTCATTGTGTTTAACAGTGTGCAGTTTCACGATAAATCACTCAAATGTTTAAAATGTCATATCGGATGAAACTAGAGATTCTTTTGACTCAAACAGGATTCAGTTTAAGAACTTAATGAAGTTTCTTACCAGATGCATTTTTGTTGATGATTCACCCAAACACAAACTCCGCTGTGATTGATGCTCTATTGTTTGATCTCATGACTCTGATTGCCGAAAGTTGAACCCTTTACTGACAGTACACAGTCTCCTGACCTGAGATCAGTCGGTGTAAATTAAATGATCCGTTGCGTTCAGTTGTAATGTAATGTCCACACATGTGTACACGGGGTGTCAGAAGGATAAAGAACTGTGATTTTGGGGGAATTAAATAACAGGTACATTGGTTGACTTGTTTATCATGTTTTTTTATTATTATTATTATTATTATTATTATTACTTAAAAGCAACAGAAATTCAATTGCATCCACTTTATCAGCAATAAAGCACATGAATGCAAAACATGATATTTCTCTTTGATCTCGTAGGTGTGTGAAATACCTTTATCCATCCCTTAATAAAAGACCCATCGCTTTACTTCCCATATTCCAGTAAAACTACAGTAATAATACAGGTAAACCAAACTATAGTTGATTTTAAGAAACACAAATTACTATAGTTAAACTAAACATGTTTTTTATTTATTTATGAATTTATTTGTAGAATGATTTAAAAAAATTTTTTTTTTGAATTTCATGTTAAAATATTGTTACTGTAGTAAAACCACAGTACATTTTGTGGTTATGATTTTTCTACAAATATCATAATTGAACAATAGTTTTTAAGAGCCAGATAAATGTTTAAGCAGAATGCTGATGTATTTATAAATCAAAGTGATCTGTTTCTGCTGTGTTTGTGTTCTGTGATGTTCTGTGGTGTTCTGTGGTGTTTTGTGGTGTTCTGTGGTGTTTTGAGATGTTCTGCGGTATTTTGAGGTGTTCTGTGATGTTCTGCGGTGTTCTGTGATGTTCTGAGGTGTTCTGAGGTGTTCTGTGGTGTTCTGTGATGTTTTGAGGTGTTCTGTGGTGTTTTGTGATGTTTTTATGTGTTCTGTGGTGTTCTGTAATGTTTTTGAGGTGTTCTGTGGGGTTGTGTGATGTTCTGTGGTGTTCTGTGATGTTCAGTGGTGTTCTGTGATGTTTTGAGGTGTTCTGTGATGTTATGAGGTGTTCTGTGGTGTTCTGATGTGTTTTGTGGGGTTGTGAGATGTTCTGTGATGTTATGAGGTGTTCTGTGGTGTTCTGTGATGTTATGTGGTGTTCTGTGGTGTTTTGAGGTGTTCTGTGATGTTGTGTGGTGTTCTGTGGGGTTGTGTGATGTTTTGAGGTGTTCTGTGATGTTATGAGGTGTTCTGTGATGTTCTGATGTGTTTTGTGGAGTTGTGAGATGTGATGTTATGAGGTGTTCTGTGATGTTCTGTGGTGTTTTGAGGTGTTCTGTGATGTTCTGTGGTGTTCTGCGATGTTTTGTGATGTTCTGTGGTGTTCTGTGGTGTTCTGTGATGTTTTGAGGTGTTCTGTGATGTTCTGAGGTGTTCTGTGGTGTTCTGTGGTGTTTTGTGATGTTTTGAGGTGTTCTGTGATGTTTTGAGGTGTTCTGTGATGTTCTGTGGTGTTCTGCGATGTTTTGTGATGTTCTGTGGTGTTCTGTGGTGTTCTGTGATGTTTTGAGGTGTTCTGTGATGTTCTGAGGTGTTCTGTGGTGTTCTGTGGTGTTTTGTGATGTTTTGAGGTGTTCTGTGATGTTATGAGGTGTTCTGTGATGTTATGAGGTGTTCTGTGGTGTTCTGATGTGTTTTGTGGGGTTGTGAGATGTTCTGTGATGTTATGAGGTGTTCTGTGGTGTTCTGTGATGTTATGTGGTGTTCTGTGGTGTTTTGAGGTGTTCTGTGATGTTGTGTGGTGTTCTGTGGGGTTGTGTGATGTTTTGAGGTGTTCTGTGATGTTATGAGGTGTTCTGTGATGTTCTGATGTGTTTTGTGGAGTTGTGAGATGTGATGTTATGAGGTGTTCTGTGGTCTTCTGTGGTGTTTTGAGGTGTTCTGTGATGTTCTGTGGTGTTCTGCGATGTTTTGTGATGTTCTGTGGTGTTCTGTGGTGTTCTGTGATGTTTTGAGGTGTTCTGTGATGTTCTGAGGTGTTCTGTGGTGTTCTGTGGTGTTTTGTGATGTTTTGAGGTGTTCTGTGATGTTATGAGGTGTTCTGTGATGTTCTGATGTGTTTTGTGGGGTTGTGAGATGTTCTGTGATGTCATGAGGTGTTATGAGGTGTTCTGTGGTGTTCTGAGGTGTTCTGTGATGTTCTGCAGGGTTTCCTGAGGTGTTATGTGGTGTTCTGTGTTGTTCTGTGGTGTTTGTGGTGTTCTGTGGTGTTTTGTGGTGTGCATCGTTCTGCGGTGTTCGGTGATGTTCTGCAGTGTTCTGCGATGTTCTGTGGTGTTTTGTGGTGTTCTGTGATGTTCAACAGTTGTAATGTGTTACTCTTCTGTATGCCGGATTATCTCACATGTTCTTCAGAGCAGCACAGAGAACATTTGTGTGCATGTTTGAGTTTTATTGTGCCGTGCAGGTTCTGGTTAACAGAGCAGGTTTGAGCAGGACTTTTCCATCATCTCCCGGTTGTGACTCTCTGTGTCCTGCTTTTATGGCGCTGGCATATAACAGCTCATTTGGACCTCCCAGAACCCTCAACCACAGCAGAGCCATCGTTTCTCCCTCACTTCACCATCGTAAACAGCTTAAGAGCCTTTAAAACAACAAATACCTTCTCAGAGCTAAGTAGACATTGATCAAACATTTCCTGTCTGTGAGTTCACTGTAAATATGATATTTAGAAGCGCAGTCTTGTGAGTCGCTCAAATGCATTGATTTAGTCCTGTGAACGAGCCTCTCATGAATAATCATCAGCAGAGATGAGAGGTGAGTGTGTGTGTGTGTGTGTGTGAGAGAGAGTGTGTGTGTGTCAGTGTGCATGAGAGTGTGTGCGTGAGAGTGTGTGTCAGTGTGTATGTGTGTCAGTGTGTGTGTTTAAGTGTGTGTCAGTGTGTGTGTTTATGTGTGTGTCAGTGTGTGTATTTATGTGTGGTGTGTGTGTATGAGTGTGTTTATATGTGTGTGTGTGTGAGTGTGTGTGTATTTATTTGTGGTGTGTGTGTGTGTGTGTGTTTGTGTGTGTATGTGTGTGTTCATTAATTTAGAAGCTGCAGGAAAAGCGTTTGGAGTTCATCCACTGTTGTGGGATGTTTTCAGCATGTGTCACTCCAGTGAACGCTCCGTTAGACTGTAAGTGTGCTGATTCTGTCAGTTCCAGGTGCAGTTCAACACGGCCAGTAAAACTTGTGCTGACATACAACATCCATCATCTACACATGGAAACTGTTGAACACACACACACACACACACACACATAAAGCTTCATAATCTGATGTTATAACACTTGAAACTTGTTTGCTTCTTTAGACAGAAGTCTCTGCTGCCCAGAGGGTTAGTAAATTACATTTTTGGGGTATATCTACTTGAGTATAAATATTTCTGTTGACTTTCAGTGTTACTTCTCTACATTTTAGTAGTAACCCTTTCTATGAAGCCCATATTTATAATGCATTGTAAAGGCATTATACAGTACACTGCATTCATGTCTCATAATACACCTCATAAATAATTATAACTACAGTTATACATCAGAGTATAATGCATTATAACACATGTGTTGGTATAAGTGTTGTATAGTGTAAACAGTATAAAGACTTTATGACGTGATTCTTTTATTATAAGTGTTCTTTGCCTGCTTTAAATAAAGTTACAAAAGCAAGATCTTCTTATAAACAGCTACAACAGAAACTTGTACCATGCAAGTCAAACTTATATGATGCAAGTTATTTATAAAATAAGTTTCCATATAAGTTTCACAAACATTAAAGTTTAATGAATAGAGTTCAGTATAGAATTAGTTTTTATTTTTGACAATTTGTCTTGATTTGCTACATGTGCGATCAACATACATATTTAGAGTTTCTGATATATTTTAATCTTGTTTTTCATAATAGTTTAAAATGTACATTGAATGTGTGATATTTTGTATATTGTGCATGTGTAATATATGTATATATATATATATATATATATATATATATATATATATATATAAATATAACCTCCAGCTGGACTTATGTCTTATAACAACTTAAAAATATAAAAATTTTGCAAATGTTTGGCGTCGGTGCACAGCCATTTTCAGATCTCTCCAGAGATGTTCAATCGGGTTCAAGTCTGGGCTCTGGCTAGGCCACTCAAGGACATTCACAGAGTTGTCCCGTAGTCACTCCTTTGTTATCTTGGCTGTATGCTTGGGTTCGTTGTCCTGTTGGAAGATGAACCTTCGCCCCAGTCTGAGGTCCAGAGCGCTCCGGAGCAGGTTTACATCAAGGATGTCTCTGTACATTGCTGCATTCATCTTTCCCTCGATCCTGACTAGTCTCCCAGTTCCTGCCGCTGAAAAACATCCCCACAGTATGATGCTGCCACCACCATGCTTCACTGTAGGGATGGGATTGGCCAGGTGGGATCAGTGTACTGCTGACTCAAGAACTACTGTGATCGACTCCACGAGCTGTTAACACGTGAGCTGCTGTCCTCAGATCAGTGTACTGTTGACTCGAGAACTGCTGTGATCAACTCTATGTACTACTGACACGAGAGCTGCTGTCCTCGGATCAGTGTACTGTTTACTTGAGAGCTGCTTTGATCGATTCAATGTACTACTGGCATGAGAGCTGCTGTCCTCATATCAGTGTACTGTTGACTCGAAAACTGCAGCGAATGACTCCATGTACTACTGACATGAGAGCAGCTGTCCTCAGATCAGTGTACTGTTGACTCGAGAACTGCTGTGATCGATTCCATGTACTACTGACATGAGAGCTGCTGTCCTCGGATCAGTGTACTCTTGACTCAACTGCTGTCCTCAGATCAGTGTACTACTGACATGAGAGCTGCTTTCCTCAGATCAGTGTACTGTTGACTCAAGAACTGCTGTGATCGATTCCATGTACTACTGACATGAGAGCTGCTGTCCTCAGATCAGTGTATTACTGACATGAGAGCTGCTGTCCTCAGATCAGTGTACTACTGACATGAGAGCTGCTGTCCTCAGATCAGTGTACTGTTGACTCGAGAACTGCTATGATTGATTCAATGTACTACTCACATGAGAGCTGCTGTCCTCAGATCAGTGTACTCTTGACTCGAGAACTGCTGTGATTGATTCCATGTACTACTGACATGAGAGTTGCTTTACTCAGATCAGTGTACTGTTGACTCGAGAACTGCTGCGAATGACTCCATGTACTGTTATCACGTGAGCTGCTGTCCTCGGATCAGTGTACTCTTGACTCAACTGCTGTCCTCAGATCAGTGTAGTACTGACATGAGAGCTGCTGTCCTCAGATCAGTGTACTGTTGACTTGAGAGCTGCTGTGATTAATTCAATGTACTACTGACATGAGAGCTGGTGTCCTCAGATCAGTGTACTGTTGACTTGAGAGCTGCTGTGATTAATTCAATGTACTACTGATATGAGAGCTGCTGTCCTCAGATCAGTGTACTGTTGACTTGAGAGCTGCTGTGATCAATTCAATGAACTACTGACACGAGAGCTGCTGTCCTGAGATCAGTGTACTGTTGACTCAAGAACTGCTGTGATCGACTCCATGTACTGTTAACACGTGAGCTGCTGTCCTCGGATCAGTGTACTGTTGACTGAAGAACTGCTGTGATTGACTCCATGTACTGTTAACTCGTGAGCTGCTGTCCTCAGATTAGTGTACTGTTGACTCGAGAACTGCTGTAATCGACTCCATGTACTGCTGACACGAGAGCTGCTTTACTCAGATCAGTGTACTGTTGACTCGAGAACTGCTGCGAATGACAAAATGTACTGTTGGCTCGAGAACTGCTATCCTCGGATCAGTGTACTGTTGACTCGAGAACTGCTGTGATCGACTCCATGTACTGCTGACACGAGAGCTGCTTTACTCAGATCAGTGTACTGTTGACTCAAGAACTGCTGTAATCGACTCCATGTACTGCTGACACGAGAGCTGCTGTACTCATCAGTGTACTGTTGACTCGAGAACGGCTGTGAACTATTCAATGTTCTGCTGAAACGAGAGGTGCTCTCATGCCATTGGTCGAGTCAATGTTGTTGTAATAACAGCAACCACGAAAATAATCATCTCTGGTTTTGCTAAAAAAGTACCATTTATGTACATGGAATAACTTTCTTGGTGTGTATATATATATATATATATATATCCCTTACAGAACACCTGTCTGACTCGTTTGTTTAACTTCAGTGTTTTGATCTCGCCGGACGTAGAAGGTCATCCAGGTATTTCTCGCTTACTTTTATGATGAATAGGATTTGGACGTAGTACTCATTCTGCTTTTGGCTTTCTATGTAGTAGGGAAGTATGGATTTACGGATGCAGAGGATATTTATTTTTGCATTTTGCATGATTGGCTACTTTATACAACATTTACACTGCGCATGCGTAAACCTTCACAAAAGCTTACTGGGATAACTCCGTCGAATTGATCCCCAATCCTTGATTTTCTTCTTTCACATTTGTTCATAAACCTAAATTTTAAACTTTACAAACGTGTGAACATATCTCCGATACTACTCTTTATAAAAAACAATCAGATTTCTTTGATATCGCTACTTATATCCAACTTTCCGAACTTCCGCTACTAGTCTTAGCCCGCTAGCACTGCACGCGTGGTCTCTCGCCTATCGATCGTCTTACTTACACCTGTATAACTGAAAGCTATAATTCGCCATTATAGCACATCTGCTATAATGGCGAATATAGCGGATGTGTGTCTAACGCTGCCTCTGTGTGCAGGTGAAGACACCTTTGAACTACATTCGGTGCAGTTGGAGCTGGAATCCGTTGAGAGGCAGATCCACGACCTGCTAGAGAGACAGGCCGAGCTGCGAGATCGGCGGTCCGCGCTTGAAGCATCACGCGCCGATGCTCACAGGTTAGTGGTTAATAATTTTTTGACTCCGACCTCGTCTACTCCGTGTGTTTCTCTGCACAGGTCCCGAGCAACCAGGACGCGATCCTCCCTGGCTTCATTCACTCCGGCATCGACACATCACCATGGACCCTGGGTGATTCCACGGCGGAAGACGCGAGCCAGGACCAGACCAAGGACCTCCCCGCCCCTCCCGGCTTTCGAGATCTCCACCCGGAACCGCTTCTCACCTCTTCGCGAGTCGGAGCGCGACGACGCCGTGATCATCGGAGATTCCACCGTCCGTCATGTCCGCGCTATCTCTGGCAAAAGTAAGGTGTGAACTCACTGCTTTCCTGGTGCTCGTGTTCTTGATGTCTCTACGCAGGTTCCCGAGATCCTGAATGTCGTGCTACACGTGGGAACGAACGACACCAGGCTGCGGAAGACGGAGGTACTGAAGGAGGACTACAGGAGCCTGATCGAGTCGGTACGCAGCACTTCGCCAGAAACAACGATCGTCATGTCTGGACCGCTTCCCACGTACCGACTAGGACAAGAAAGGTTCAGTAGATTATTTGCTCTAAATGAATGGTTAATGTCATGGTGTAATGAACAGAGACTGCTCTTTGTTAATAATTGGAATCTGTTTTGGGAGCGACCTAGGCTCTTCCGTCCTGATGGCCTTCACCCCAGCAGAGTCGGAGCGGCTGTTCTGTCGGACAACATCTCCAAGACGCTACACACCATATGACTAGTAAGTCAAAGTCCAAATCACAGTATTTGCTGTCCCAACTTAATTGATATAATTACCAATGTAGAACATTATATAGAAACTGTGTCTATTCCTCGTTTAGTAAAGCCAAACAATACATCTACTGTAGGATCTAGGAAAAATCTAATTGTAATTAAACCAGAAAATCTCAATATCAGTGAACAAAAACAATTTCTAAAGCTAGGTCTTCTAAACATTAGATCGCTCACACCTAAGGCGGTTATTGTAAATGAAATGGTCTCAGATAATAGTTTTGATGTATTTTGCCTTACTGAAACCTGGCTTAAACCAAATGATTATTTCGGTCTAAATGAGTCTACTCTGCCAGGATACTGTTATAAGCATGAGCCCCGTCTGATTGGTCGTGGCGGCGGTGTTGCAACAATCTATAGAGATATTCTTAATGTTACTCAGAAAACAGGTCACAGGTTTAATTCGTTTGAATTACTTGTGCTAAATGTTACACTCTCAGATGTAAGAAAAAAATCCCTATTATCTCTAGCCTTGGCTACCGTATATAGACCTCCAGGGCCTTACGCTGATTTCCTAAAAGAGTTTGCAGACTTTCTATCAGATCTATTGGTCAATGTCGATAAAGCAATAATTGTTGGAGATTTTAATATACACGTAGATAACACAAATGATGCGTTAGGGGCTGCGTTTACAGATTTGTTAAACTCCTTCGGGGTCACGCAAAACGTCAGTGGTCCCACTCATCGCCTAAATCATACGCTAGATTTAATTATATCATATGGAACCAATCCAACCGATATAGATATTATACCGCAAAATGATGATGTCACTGATCATTACATGGTACTACTTGCATACTACGTACCACTGAAATCTGTCATATTGCGCCACGTTATCGACCAAGCAGAACAATCCTTCCAACCACAATAGATAGATTCTCAAATAGATTACCTGATCTATCTCAGCTGCTCAGTGAACCCAAACAAACAGATGAACTAGAGGAAATGACTAGCAGTTTGAGCACCATTTTCTCTGGTACATTAGAAATTGTTGCACCAATTAGATTAAAAAAGTTTAGAGAAAAAACTAGAGCACCATGGTACAACAGTGCTACGCATGCTATCAAGAGAGAAACTCGTAACTTGGAGCGTAAATGGAAACAAACTAATTTAGAGGTCTTTAGAATCGCATGGAAAGACAGTATGTCACGTTACAAAAAGGCTCTAAAAACAGCCAGGGCTGAGCACCTCCGCAAACTAATAGAAAATAACCAAAATAATCCAAGGTTCTTATTTAACACCGTGGCTAGACTAACAAATAAACAGAGATCACCTGAGCAAAATATTCCGTTACAGTTTAGTAGTAATGATTTTATGAATTTCTTCACTGAGAAAATAGAAAACATCAGAAACACAATTGTAAACACAACTGTTAATGTACAATCTTTTATGGTGTCTTATGACTCACCCTCAAGTATCGCCCCTCAAGAACAACTACACTGCTTTACAACTATAGGACAGGAAGAGCTAAATAAACTTATCATTGCATCTAAAACAACAACATGTTTACTAGATCCAATACCCACTAAACTACTGAAAGAAGTGTTACCTGTAGTGGAAGAGCCTCTTCTCAATATTATTAACTCGTCTTTATTTTTAGGTCATGTTCCAAGAATATTTAAGCTGGCAGTTATAAAACCTCTCATTAAGAAACCACAATTAGATCCAAATAACCTAGCAAATTACAGACCCATCTCAAATCTTCCATTTATGTCTAAAATATTAGAAAAAGTTGTGTCCGCTCAATTGTGCTCTTTCTTGCAAGAAAATGATATCTATGACAAATTTCAGTCAGGATTCAGACCGCATCATAGCACAGAAACTGCGCTAGTTAAAATTACAAATGATTTACTTTTAGCTTCTGACCAAGGCTGCATCTCAATATTAGTTCTACTCGATCTTAGCGCTGCGTTCGACACTATAGATCATAAAATACTCTTGGATCGACTACAAAACTACACTGGTGTTCAGGGACAGGCATTAAGCTGGTTTAGATCGTACTTATCAGACCGTTACCATTTTGTCTGTTTAAATGGGGAAAAATCAAAAATTACGTCAGTAGACTATGGAGTGCCACAAGGATCTGTGTTAGGCCCTCTATTATTCTCAATATATATGCTACCACTTGGTAAAATTATAAGAAAACATGGAATTAATTTCCACTGTTATGCTGATGACACTCAATTATATATCTCATCACGACCAGATGAAAACACTAACTTATCTAACTTGACAGTGTGTCTTAAAGATATAAAATGTTGGATGACGCGTAATTTCCTGTTATTAAATTCCGATAAAACGGAGGTATTACTTATTGGTCCAAAAAACTACCCACAAAATCCCTTACAATACAACTTTAATTTAGAAGGATGTCCTGTTACATTATCCACTACAGTAAAAGACCTGGGTGTTATACTTGACCGCAACTTGACTTTCGAAAATCATATTTCATCTGTTACGAGAACAGCCTTTTTCCACCTTAGAAACATTGCTAAGCTACGTAACATGCTATCTGTTTCTGATGCAGAAAAGTTAGTTCATGCATTCATGACCTCGAGACTAGATTACTGTAATGCTTTATTAGCTGGTTGCCCTGCATCCTCAACAAACAAGCTACAGTTAGTCCAAAATGCAGCCGCTAGAGTTCTTACTAGGTCAAGAAAATATGATCACATAACACCGATTTTATCATCTCTACACTGGCTACCAATTAAGTTCCGTATCAATTACAAAGTATTACTACTGACCTATAAAGCCCTAAATGGTTTAGCTCCTGTGTATTTAACGGATCTTCCATCGCCATACAATCCATCGCGCTCTTTAAGATCACTAAATTCGAGGATTCTGGTCATACCTAGGATATCTAAGTCCACTAATGGAGGGAGGGCGTTCTCACATTTAGCTCCTAAACTCTGGAATAACCTTCCTGATATTGTTTGAAGCTCAGACTCGCTGTCCCAGTTTAAAACTAGATTAAAGACGCATCTCTTTAACCAAGCATTCACATAATGCTTACTTTTTATACTACTGCTGAATCAGTTATAATGCATTAATATTATGAACATCAGCTATGCTAATTATTTCCCATCTGCTTTTCTGCTGTTATCTCGGGACGCCAGTCCCGAGGTAAATAGCCTTCGTCAGCTCCAGTTTGTATCCAGCCTCTCACGGAGACTTCAGATGCCCCATCACCATGGACTACGATCTTGAAATGGGATACATAGACTAATTATTGCCAACAAAAGCCTTCATCAGCCAAACAAGGACAATTGCATCTAAGTGAACTTCTGGAATTTAATCAAGGATGGACTTCAAAGACACTGGTCACTAATCTTGCAGTTCAAACACCTTCACTGTCTAAATACTGACCCTTAGCACTTAATAAGTTTAATAATTTTTTAAATCATGTTTTTTAACTATAAATAATTCTTATTTACATTATTCATGATGTTAGCCAGAGGGGAACTGGCCCCCCACAGTGAGTCTGGTTTCTCCCAAGGTTATTTTTCTCCATTAACCATCATCTTATGGAGTTTTGTGTTCCTTGCCACAGTCGCCTTCGGCTTGCTCACTGGGGTTATTAATACAATTATTATTTAGTTATTTTTAAACACTATAAAGAATCATATCTTATCTAATTCCACAACAGGGCTCCAAACAAAAAAAAATCAATTAAGGAGCCACTGGCTCCTATAGGGGGAAAAACAGGCACCAAATATTTTCATTTTTAACTCCTTACATTCCTTTTCGTCCCGCAGCTCACATGCAAGAAAAACTGCACGTGCTAACAGTGTAGTCTGTGGAGCATTCTTCGCAATTATGTGATCACGTGCATTTTTTATGCTCGTTACTGTCACCGTGTTTTCTCAGTCTCTTTTTTTTTTTTGAAATGGTTAGTTCCTGCAATGAACTCCGTTTTCCCCGCTATTTCTTTTGATATAAACTTTTGTTATGTATCTCGGGAAATGTAATGCAAATTTTAAAATCAAAGGGAGTAAATTTTTACTGTCGCCAATGGCGACCTTGACAGAAATTACACTCGCAAATAAATTTATTTGGTCATAAATGCGACCATTTTTAGTCGCAGTTTGGAGCCCTGCACAAGGATGATGATTTATCGACTTTATAGACATTACATTTTTTATCGTCTGTTAATGCTGAACTTCTGTAAAGCTGCTTTGAAACGATGTGTGTTGTGAAAGGTGCTATACAAATAAAATTGAAAAAAGAAAAAAAAAAGAACTTCTGTCTCACTAGATCAATCAGAATGAGATCTAGATCCTTCAGATGTTAGATACGCAATGACAATAAATACACAATTTTGTGTGGTGCCACAAATATTGGAGGAAGAATTCACTCCCTGTGGGTGGCTGGCTGAGGTGCCATCTTTGGAGGAAGTACTGAAGGCGATCCAGAGCCTGAGACCAGGAAAGGCACCGGGCAGAGATGATCTCCCGAGCAAAATGCTGAGGGAGGGTGGCGTTTGTGCACAGGCTGCCCTACATGACATCATAACAACAGTCTGGACCACTGGGCGGGTTCTGTAGGATTAGATGGATGCCCTGGTTGCCCCCCTCTTTAAAAAGGGGGACCGCATCGATTGTAACAACTATAGGGGCATCTCACTCCTCAGTCTGCCGGGAAAGGTCCTGGCAAGGATTATTCACATCGCCTTGCCAGGCACGCTAAGGAGAGGCTTGCGGAGCCCTGTGTGGTTTCAGGAAGGGGCGGTCTTGCACAGATGCCATATTCTCTGTCCGTCTGCTACAGCAGAGGTGTAGGGAATTCCAGCAAGACCTATTTCTCTGCTTTATTGACCTGGTCAAGGCCTATAATACCATCAGTAGACCTGGGCTCTGGGTTGTTCTTCATGCTTTCGGAGTCCCAGACCCGCTGCTCGTGATCATTAAGGACCTTCATGATGGCGAGCGGGCCCGGGTAAATCTACGTGGTCAGGAGTCGGAGCCATTCCCTGTCCATGTGGGATGTCCTCTGGCTCCCACAATATTTAACATCTATTTCAAACATGTGCTTCATGAAGCTTTCAATGGCTGTGCCGGAGGAATTTCCATATGGTACAGATATAATGGGAGGTTGATCGATGCCCGGGTGCGGTCAAGGCATGGCTCCATATTGGTCAACCACATTATGTATGCTGATGATCTGGTGATTGCTGCTCACTCAGACGAGGAGTTGGAGGCGCTGCTGATGAACCTGGAGCATGCCACTAAGAGATGGGGCCTTACCATCAGCCCAACCAAAACTAAGCACCTGCCTGGGTATTATGTACCATCGGACACTCCACCCCCACAGCTCCCAATTGGTGATGGGGCAGTTGTGGAGAGAGTGGAGTGTTTTCCATACCTGGGAAGTGTGCTTATGACCAGCTCCGGTTTGACAGCAGAGGTCTCACTCTGAATCAGTCGAGTGGCATTATCTTTTCATCGGTTGCGTAACGCTGTGTGGAAGCTACCTAGTTTGTCACTCCGCAAAAAACTTCAGGTATTCTCGGCTACAGTCATTCCCTCTCTTCTCTATGCTTGGGAAACACAGACCCCCCTATTGGAACATCTTCGCCGGTTAGAAACATTTAGGCTGGCCTGCCTAAGATCCATCCTGGGTTTAACCAGGCTGGATTGTGTGAGGAGCTCACAAATCTTTGAAAGATGTGGACAAAGTCCCATCGGTGAGCTCCTCCAGCAGGCAAGGTTGCGTTGGCTGGGTCATGTAGGCCGCATGCCCGGCCACCGCATGCCTAAACAGCTTTTGTTCAGCCGGATAGAGGGGGCTAAGCGGGCGCGACACAGGCTGGAGAAGAGATGGAGTGATGTGGTACAGGAGGATGTGGAGCTGAGTGGACTTGCCGATGACTGGTACCAGCGGTGTCAAGATCGGCCTCTTTGGAGGAGGCTTGTGAAGGACACTACTGGCCAGTTGGAGGCAGTCACCCTCCAACAACAACGGAGGGCAGAGGAGCGACGCTCACAACAACAAGCAGAGCGCCGGGTGGCTAAAGCACAGCAAGTTGGCACAGTAGGGAGCACAGGTGGTGCATCAGTCAGTCATCTCAGTCAGTCGCCCCATGTCACCTGTTGGATCTATCCCGTGACCTCCTGCCAGCGGGCGTTTGACACTTCACGTGGCCTCAACGTGCACATAGCCTGGCACAAGCGTCGTGGTGACGTCACCGCCACTTAGTGGCAAATGGCAGTTGTTGTTTTGTGTGTGTGTGTGTGTGTGTGTAAAAGGTTAGAGACAGTGTGTGTGCGTTTGTGTGTAAAAGGTTACAGACAGTGTGTGTGTGTGTGTGTAAAAGGTTACAGACAGTGTGTGTGTGTAAAAGGTTACACACTGTGTGTGTGTGTGTGTGTGTGTGTGTGTGTGTAAAAGATTACACACTGTGTGTGTGTGTGTAAAAGGAAACACACTGTGTGTGTGTGTGTGTGTGTGTAAAAGATCACACACTAAGAGTGTGTGTAAAAGGTTGCAGTGTGTGTGTGTGAGATTGTGTAAAAGGTTACAGACAGTGTGTGTGTGTGTGTGTGTGTGTGTGTGTGTGTGTGTGTGTGTGTGTGTGATTGTGTGTGTGTGTGATTGTGTAAATGGTTAAAGACAGTGTGTGTGTGTGTGTGTGTGTGTGTGTGATTGTGTAAAAGGTTACAGACAGTGTGTGTGTGTGTGATTGTGTAAAAGGTTACAGACAGTGTGTGGGATTGTATAAAAGGTTACAGACTGTGTGTGTGTGTGTGTGTGTGATTGTGTAAAAGGTTACAGACAGTGTGTGTGATTGTAGAAAAGGTTACAGACAGTGTGTGTGAGTGTGTGTGTGAGATTGTGTAAAAGGTTACAGACAGTGTGTGTGTGAATGTATAAAAGGTTACAGACAGTGTGTGTGTGTGTGTGTGTGATTGATTGTGTAAAAGGTTACAGACAGTGTGTGTTTGTGTGTGTGTGTGTGTGTGTGTGTGTGAGATTGTATAAAAGGTTACAGACTGTGTGTGTAGCAGTTGTTAAAGAGGCCGACACACACAGTGTGTAACCACACACCATATGACTAGTAAGTCAAAGTCCAAATCACAGTATTTGCTGTCCCAACTTAATTGATATAACTTAATTGATATAAGTACCAATGTAGAACATTATATAGAAACTGTGTCTATTCCTCGTTTAGTAAAGCCAAACAATACATCTACTGTAGGATCTAGGAAAAATCTAATTGTAATTAAACCAGAAAATCTCAATATCAGTGAACAAAAACAATTTCTAAAGCTAGGTCTTCTAAACATTAGATCGCTCACACCTAAGGCGGTTATTGTAAATGAAATGGTCTCAGATAATAGTTTTGATGTATTTTGCCTTACTGAAACCTGGCTTAAACCAAATGATTATTTCGGTCTAAATGAGTCTACTCCGCCAGGATACTGTTATAAACATGAGCCCCGTCTGATTGGTCGTGGCGGCGGTGTTGCAACAATCTATAGAGATATTCTTAATGTTACTCAGAAAATAGGTCACAGGTTTAATTCGTTTGAAGTACTTGTGCTAAATGTTACACTCTCAGATGTAAGAAAAAAATCCCTATTATCTCTAGCCTTGGCTACCGTATATAGACCTCCAGGGCCTTACACTGTTTTCCTAAAAGAGTTTGCAGACTTTCTATCAGATCTATTGGTCAATGTCGATAAAGCAATAATTGTTGGAGATTTTAACATACACGTAGATAACACAAATGATGCGTTAGGGGCTGCGTTTACAGATTTGTTAAACTCCTTCGGGGTCACGCAAAACGTCAGTGGTCCCACTCATCGCCTAAATCATACGCTAGATTTAATTATATCTTATGGAACCAATCCAACCGATATAGATATTATACCGCAAAATGATGATGTCACTGATCACTACATGGTAACTTGCATACTACGTACCACTGAAATCTGTCATATTGCGCCACGTTATCGACCAAGCAGAACAATCCTTCCAACCACAATAGATAGATTCACAAATAGCTTACCTGATCTATCTCAGCTGCTCAGTGAACCCAAACAAACAGATGAACTAGAGGAAATGACTAGCAGTTTGAGCACCATTTTCTCTGGTACATTAGATATTGTTGCACCAATTAGATTAAAAAAGTTTAGAGAAAAAACTAGAGCACCATGGTACAACAGTGCTACGCATGCTATCAAGAGAGAAACTCGTAACTTGGAGCGTAAATGGAAACAAACTAATTTAGAGGTCTTTAGAATCGCATGGAAAGACAGTATGTCACGTTACAAAAAGGCTCTAAAAACAGCCAGGGCTGAGCACCTCCGCAAACTAATAGAAAATAACCAAAATAATCCAAGGTTCTTATTTAACACCGTGGCTAGACTAACAAATAAACAGAGATCACCTGAGCAAAATATTCCTTTACAGTTTAGTAGTAATGATTTTATGAATTTCTTCACTGAGAAAATAGAAAACATCAGAAACACAATTGTAAACACAATTGTTAATGTACAATCTTTAATGGTGTCTTATGATTCAGCCTCAATTATCGCCCCTCAAGAACAACTACACCGCTTTACAACTATAGGACAGGAAGAGCTAAATAAACTTATCATTGCATCTAAACCAACAACATGTTTACTAGATCCAATACCCACTAAACTACTGAAAGAAGTGTTACCTGTAGTGGAAGAGCCTCTTCTCAATATTATTAACTCGTCTTTATTTTTAGGTCATGTTCCAAGAATATTTAAGCTGGCAGTTATAAAACCTCTCATTAAGAAACCACAATTAGATCCAAATAACCTAGCAAATTACAGACCCATCTCAAATCTTCCATTTATGTCTAAAATATTAGAAAAAGTTGTGTCCGCTCAATTGTGCTCTTTCTTGCAAGAAAATGATATCTATGAAAAATTTCAGTCAGGATTCAGACCGCATCATAGCACAGAAACTGCGCTAGTTAAAATTACAAATGATTTACTTTTAGCTTCTGACCAAGGCTGCATCTCAATATTAGTTCTACTCGATCTTAGCGCTGCGTTCGACACTATAGATCATAAAATACTCTTGGATCGACTACAAAACTACACTGGTGTTCAGGGACAGGCATTAAGCTGGTTTAGATCGTACTTATCAGACCGTTACCATTTTGTCTGTTTAAATGGGGAAAAATCAAAAATAACGTCAGTAGACTATGGAGTGCCACAAGGATCTGTGTTAGGCCCTCTATTATTCTCAATATATATGCTACCACTTGGTAAAATTATAAGAAAACATGGAATTAATTTCCACTGTTATGCTGATGACACTCAATTATATATCTCATCACGACCAGATGAAAACATTAACTTATCTAACTTGACAGAGTGTCTTAAAGATATAAAATGTTGGATGACGCGTAATTTCCTGTTATTAAATTCCGATAAAACGGAGGTATTACTTATTGGTCCAAAAAACTACCCACAAAATCCCTTACAATACAACTTTAATTTAGAAGGATGTCCTGTTACATTATCCACTACAGTAAAAGACCTGGGTGTTATACTAGACCGCAACTTGACTTTCGAAAATCATATTTCATCTGTTACGAGAACAGCCTTTTTCCACCTTAGAAACATTGCTAAGCTACGTAACATGCTATCTGTTTCTGATGCAGAAAAGTTAGTTCATGCATTCATGACCTCGAGACTAGATTACTGTAATGCTTTATTAGCTGGTTGCCCTGCATCCTCAACAAACAAGCTACAGTTAGTCCAAAATGCAGCCGCTAGAGTTCTTACTAGGTCAAGAAAATATGATCACATAACACCGATTTTATCATCTCTACACTGGCTACCTATTAAGTTCCGTATCAATTACAAAGTATTACTACTGACCTATAAAGCCCTAA
>JAVLUX010000014.1:472500-485000 GCA_032164185.1 Moxostoma hubbsi
CTCCCAGAGTATCTGCTGCTTTGGGGGGGGGGTGCTACACCCAAATATAGTACAGAGCAGGTGGAGCAGCTGTAGATACCTAAAGAACTGTGATCTGGGGATCCCAAAATGTTGAACCAGATTTTCAAGACACGAAGTGTAGTAACCCCCTACCCAATTGACGTGATCTATTCCTAATGAAGGACTTCACTATGCTATCAAATTGCTTGAAATAAGAGAGGAGGACATCAGCAGGGAGAGACGGAAGCAGGTAGTTATATTTTGGAATACAATTAATTTTAATAACATGAACCTTCCCAATCATAGATAAATGTAATGAAGCCCACATTGCTCAAACCTTTCTATTGAACGGTCAAAATGAACTAAATGACACATTTACTGGGAATAAAATGCCCAAATACTTAATGCCCTGTTTGGGCCTCTGGAAGGCACTGGCTGGAAAGCCATTACTGGGCAGTACACTGTCAGAGCCAAAGCTTTGGATTTAGTCCAATTGACTCTGTGTGTGTTTGTGTAAGTGTGTGCTTGTGTGAGTGTGTTTGTGTAAGTGTGTGCTTGTGTGAGTGTGTGTGTGTGTGTTTGTGTAAGTGTGTGCTTGTGTGAGTGTGTTTGTGTAAGTGTGTGTGTGTGTGTGTGAGTGTGTGTGTGTTTGTGTTTGTGTAAGTGTGTGTGTGTGTGTGTGTGTTTGTGTAAGTATGTGCTTGTGTGAGTGTGTTTGTGTAAGTGTGTTTATGTGTGAGTGTGTGTGTGTGTGTGTTTGTGACTGTGTTTATGTGTGAGTGTGTGTGTGTGTGTTTGTGAGTGTTTATGTGTGTGTGTGTGTGTGTGTGTGAGTGTTTGTGACTGTGTTTATGTGTGAGTGTGTGTGTGAGTGTGTGTGTGTTTGTGACTGTGTTTATGTGTGAGTGTGTGAATGTGTGTGTGTTTGTGACTGTGTTTATGTGTGTGTGTGTGTTTGTGTGTGTGTTTGTGAATGTGTTTGTGTGTGTGTGTGTGTGTGTGTGTTTGTGAGTGTGTTTATGTGTGAGTGTGTGTGTGTGTGTTTGTGAGTGTGTGTTTGTGAGTGTGTTTATGTGTTTGTGTGTGTGTGTGTGTGTGTTTGTGTGTGTGTTTTTGTTTGTGAGTGTTAATGTGTGAGTGAGTATGTGTTTGTGAGTGTGTTTATGTGTGTGTGTTTGTGTGAGTGTGTGTTTGTGTGAGTGTGTGTGTGTGTTTGTGTGAGTGTTTGTGTGCGAGTGTTTGTGTGAGTGTGTTTGTGTGAGAGTGTGTTTGTGTGCGAGTGTGTTTGTGTGTTTGTGTGTGTGTGTGTGTGTGAGTGTTTGAGTGTTTATGTGTGTGTGTGTGTTTGTGACTGTGTTTATGTGTGAGTGAGTGTGTGTGTGTGTGTGTGTTTGTGAGTGTGTGAGTGTGTTTGTGACTGTGTTTATGTGTGTGTGTGTATGTGTGAGAGTGTGTTTGTGTGAGAGTGTGTTTGTGTGAGTGTGTGTGTGAGTGTGTGTTTGTGTGTGTGTGTGTGTGTGTGTATTTGTGAGTGTGTTTATGTGTGTGTTTGTGAGTGTGTTTGTGTGTGTGTGTTTGTGAGTGTCTTAATGTGTGAGTGTGTGTGTGTGTGTTTGTGAGTGTGTTTATGTGTGTGTGTGTGTGTGTTTGTGTGAGAGTGTGTTTGTGTGAGTGTGTTTGTGTGTGGGTCTGTATTTGTGAGTGTGTTTGTGTGAGTGTGAGTGTGTGTTTGTGTGTGGGTCTGTATTTGTGAGGTTGACAGATGTTGTGTGCAGATTGTGTTGTTTAGGTTAGAACAGCACAATTTTTTCTGTATTTACATTTATGCATTTGGCAGACACTTTTATCCAAAGTGACTTACAGTGCACTTATTACAGGGACAATCCCCCCGGAGCAACCTGGAGTTAAGTGTCTTACTCAAGGACACAATGGTGGTGACTGTGGGGATAAAACCAGCAACCTCCTGATTACCAGCTTTAGCCCACTACACCACCATACTGTAGGCAGTGTGATTTTATCTGTAGACTGAAATCATTCATTCATCTTGATTTCAGTGTTATTAATACGTTATTTTCTGTATTCAGTATTTTTATGGCCGAGACTGAGATTAATATCTCCTTTTGAATATTACTGGAGAAGTAATAGTGATTTAGATTACATGTTTGAACTTTCTTGTTTTAAAACTATTGATTTAAAGACTGTCACACACCTGTAGATGTCACTTCTGTGTTTATTGTGTGTTTGTGCAGGTGTGCGGTGACATCAGGATGTTGGAGTCGTCAGATCTGCTATCATTATGTGGTGGTGAACTGGAGCTGACACTGGACGTGCTGGAGCAGGTGAGATTAAACACTGAGAATGTTTTAGCAATTAATCGGGTTTGGAACACAGAAGTGAACTTTAGCAGGGTAAACTTTGGGAGAACATGGTAAATATAATTTCGTCCCATTTGATCTATTGTCACACATTATACATTAATTTTGCATATATACAGTGAAATTATTTTTTCCACATATCCCAGATAAGCTGGGGGGGTCAGCCATGATACGGCACCCCTAGAGCAGATAGGATCAAGGGCCTTGCTCAAGGGCCCAACAGTGGTGTCTTGGCAGTGTTGGGGCTTGAACCCCTGACCTTCCGGTCAGTAACCCAGAGCCTTAACCACTGTGCCACCACTGCCCCCCCACACTTCATGGTGATGTCGCAGCTTCCTTTCTCAGATCACAGCCATTTAGTCATTAGTCTAAACAAGTCAGCAAATCTGCCATCTTCTGATCAGAACATTCAATCGTATTCCCTCCCCACCAAATTTATATGGAAAAACAAGTAGACAAGTATCAATTCGGCAACAGAACAGTTAACCAAAATATTTCGTATAGTGGCCGGCAAAGCTCTGAGAAAAAGACAAATGTACAGAAGAAAGAAAGAAATCATTAAAGCCGATTGGTTTGACAAAGATTGTCAAACATCAAGAAAGGAATTACATCCATCCATCCATCCATCTTCAACCGCTTATCCGAAGTCGGGTCGCGGGGGCAGCAGCTCCAGCAGGGGGCCCCAAACTTCCCTATCCCGAGCCACATTAACCAGCTCTGACTGGGGGACCCCGAGGCGTTCCCAGGCCAGTGTGGAGATGTAATCTCTCCACCTAGTCCTGGGTCTTCCCCGAGGCCTCCTCCCAGCTGGACGTGCCTGAAACACCTCCCTAGGGAGGCGCCCAGGTGGCATCCTTACCAGATGCCCAAACCACCTCAACTGACTCCTTTCCACGCGAAGGAGCAGCGGCTCTACTCCGAGCTCCTCGCGGATGACTGAGCTCCTCACCCTATCTCTAAGGGAGAAGCCCGCCACCCTTCTGAGGAAGCCCATTTCGGCCGCTTGTACTCGCGACCTAGTTCTTTCGGTCATGACCCAACCTTCATGACCATAGGTGAGGGTAGGAACAAAAATTGACCGGTAGATCGAGAGCTTTGCCTTCCGGCTCAGCTCTCTTTTCATGACAACGGTGCGATAGAGCGAATGCAATACCGCCCCCGCTGCCCCGATTCTCCGGCCAACCTCCCGCTCCATTGTCCCCTCACTCGTGAACAAGACCCCGAGGTACTTGAACTCCTTCACTTGGGGCAATACCTCCTTCCCCACCCGGAGTACGCACTCCATCGGTTTCCTGCTGAGAACCATGGCCTCAGATTTAGAGGTGCTAATCCTCATCCCAGCCGCTTCACACTCGACTGCCAAGCGGTCCAGTGAGAGCTGAAGGTCACGGACCGATGATGACATGAAGACCACATCATCTGCAAAAAGTAGAGATGAGATCCCCAGCTCACCGAACCGCATACCTTCCCCACCCCGACTACGTCTCGATATCCTGTCCATGAATACCACAAACAGGATTGGTGACAAAGCGCAGCCTTGGCGGAGACCAACCCCCACATAGAACGAGCTCGACTTCATGCCGAGGACCCGGACACAGCTCTCGCTTCGGACGTAAAGGGATTGGATCGCCCTAAGAAGGGACCCCCCCACCCCATACTCCCGAAGCACCTCCCACAGTCTCTCCCGGGGGACCCGGTCATACGCCTTCTCCAGATCCACAAAACACATGTAGACCGGATGGGCATACTCCCAGGCCCCCTCCAGAATCCTTGCGAGAGTAAAGATCTGGTCCGTCGTTCCACGGCCAGGACGGAACCCGCATTGTTCCTCTTCAATCCGAGGTTCGACAATCTGCCGCACCCTCCTCTCCAGCACCTTGGAGTAAACTTTACCAGGGAGGCTGAGAAGTGTGATACCCCTGTAGTTGGCACACACTCTCTGGTCCCCCTTTTTGAAGAGAGGAACCACCACCCCGTTCCGCCACTCCTTAGGCACTGTCCCAGATTTCCACGCGATGTTGAAGAGGCGTGTCATCCATGACACCCCCTCCACATCCAAAGCTTTCAGCATTTCTGGTCGGATCTCATCAATCCCCGGGGCTTTGCCACTGCGGAGTTTTTTGACTACCTCAGTGACCTCCCCTAGGGAAATAGAATCTGATCCCCCATCAGCCTCCGGCTCTGCCTCTAGCATAGGTATAGAGTAGGGATTTAGGAGTTCTTCAAAGTGTTCCTTCCACCGCCCAATAACCTCCTCGGTTGAGGTCAACAGCGTCCCATCTTTGCTGTATACAGCTTGGATGGTTCCCCGTTTTCCCCTCCTAAGGTGGCGGACGGTTTTCCAGAAGCACTTTGGTGCGGACCGAAAGTCCTTCTCCATGGCTTCTCCGAACTTTTCCCACACCCACTGCTTTGCCTCCCTCACGGCTGAGGCCGCAGCCCTTCGGGCCTGTCGGTACCTTGCAACTGCCTCCGGAGACCTCCGGGACAACAAATCCCGGAATGCCTCTTTCTTCAGTCGGACAGCTTCCCTGACCACCAGTGTCCACCACGGTGTTCGAGGGTTACCACCCCTTGAGGCACCTAAAACCTTGAGGCCACAACTCTCCACCGCGGCTTCGGCAACGGAAGCTTTGAACATTTCCCACTCCGGTTCAATGTTCCCAACCTCCGCAGGGATGCCTGAAAAGCTCCGCCGGAGGTGTGAGTTGAAGATCTCGCGGACAGGGACCTCCTCCAAACGTTCCCAGTTCACCCGCACTACTCGCTTGGGCTTCCCAGGTCTGTCCAGAGTCTTTCCCCACCCCCTGATCCAACTCACCACCAGATGGTGATCAGTTGACAGCTCTGCCCCTCTCTTCACCCGAGTGTCCAAAACATATGGCCTCAGATCTGATGACACGATTACAAAATCGATCATCGATCTTCGGCCTAGGGTGCTCTGGTACCACGTACACTTATGAGCATCCTTATGTTCGAACATGGTGTTTGTTATAGATAATCCATGACTAGCACAGAAGTCCAATAACAAACATCCACTCGTGTTCAGATCGGGGAGGCCGTTCCTCCCAATCACGCCTTTCCAGGTGTCCCTGTCATCTCCCACGTGCGCGTTGAAGTCACCCAGCATCACTATGGAGTCCCCTACTGGGGCCCTATTCAGGACTCCATTCAGGGTCTCCAAGAAGGTAGAATACTCTGTACTGCTGTTCGGTGCATATGCACAGACAACAGTCAGAGTTTTCCCCCCCACAACCCGTAGGCGAAGGGAGGCGACCCTCTCGCCCACCGGGGTAAACTCCAACATAGCGGCATTCAGCCGGGGACTTGTGAGTATCCCCACACCCGCCCGTCGCCTCACACCATGGGAAACTCCAGAGAAGAATAGAGTCCATCCCCTATCCAGGAGTACGGATCCAGAGCCACAACTGTGTGTCGAAGTAAGCCCCACCAGATCCAACTGGTAACGCTCCACCTCTCTCACCAGTTCCGGCTCCTTCCCCCCCAGTGAGGTGATATTCCACGTCCCTAGAACTAGCCTTTGCTGCCCGGGTCTGGTCCGTCGAGACCCACAGCCTTCACTGCCACCCATATGGCAGCGCACCTGACTCCTGCGGTTTCTCCAATGGGTGGTGGGCCCAAGGGATGTAGAGGGGGGTGTCACGTTGCTTCTTCGGGCTGTGCCCGACCGGGCTCCGTGACAAGCCCGGCCACCAGGCGCTCGCCGATGAGCCCTCCATCTGGGCCTGGCTCCAGACGGGGGCCCCGGGCTTCCTCCGGGCAGGGTAACTCCTCCTCTTACCGATTTTTCCATGGAGTCTTTGTGAACCATTCTTAGTCTGGCCCCTCACCTGAGACCACTTTGCCTTGGGAGACCCTACCAGGAGCACCTGGCTCCAGACAACACAGCCCTCAGGATCATAAGGGCACACAAACCTCTCCACCACGATAAGGTGCTGGTTCCCGGAGAGGGTTAGGGTTACAATTATTGTAATTGTATTGTAAAAGGAATTACAATCATTATCAAATGAAAAACACAGAGACCCGCAAACCAGCACACACGAGCCACATATCACCAAACACTGAACATGTACAAGTCACTACTGAGAAGGAAAAGAACATATGACAGATAAACTCGGAGGACAGAGGACAGACCGTGCTCACGCTGCACTGAAGGAGTCTGTAGAGACGGGTCGACACAGACAGAACCGGAGAACCAGTGAGGACAGACCGTGTTCACGCTGCACTGAAGGAGTCTGTAGAGACGGGTCGACACAGACAGAACCGGAGAACCAGTGAGGACAGACCGTGTTCACACTGCACTGAAGGAGTCTGTAGAGACGGGTCGACACAGACAGAACCGTAGAACCAGTGAGGACAGACCGTGCTCACGCCGCACTGAAGGAGTCTGTAGAGACGGGTCGACACGGACAGAACCGGAGACCCAGAGAGGACAGACCGTGTTCACGCTGCACCGAAGGAGTCTGCAGAGACGGGTTGACACGGACAGAACCGGAGACCCAGAGAGGACTGACCGTGTTCACGCTGCACTGAAGGAGTCTGCAGAGACGGGTGGACACAGACAGAACCGGAGACCCAGAGAGGACAGACCGTGTTCACACTGCACTGAAGGAGTCTGTAGAGACAGGTCAACACAGACAGAACTGGAGATCCAGAGAGGACAGACCGTGTTCCCGTCGCACTGAAGGAGTCTGTAGAGACGGGTTGACATGGACAGAACCGAAGACCCAGAGAGGACAGACCGTGTTCCCGCCGCACTGAAGGAGTCTGTAGAGACGGGTGGACACGGACAGAACCGGAGACCCAGAGAGGACAGACCGTGTTCACGCTGCACTGAAGGAGTCTGTAGAGACGGGTCGACACGGACAGAACCGGAGACCCAGAGAGGACAGACCGTGTTCACGCTGCACCGAAGGAGTCTGCAGAGACGGGTTGACACGGACAGAACCGGAGACCCAGAGAGGACAGACCGTGTTCATGCCGCACCGAAGGAGTCTGTAGAGACGGGTCGACATGGACAGAACCGGAGACCCAGAGAGGACAGACCGTGTTCACACTGCACTGAAGGAGTCTGCAGAGACGGGTCGACACGGACAGAACCGGAGACCCAGAGAGGACAGACCGTGTTCACACCGCACTGAAGGAGTCTGTAGAGACGGGTGGACACGGACAGAACCGGAGACCCAGAGAGGACAGACCGTGTTCACACTGCACTGAAGGAGTCTGCAGAGACGGGTCGACACTGACAGAACCGGAGATCCAGAGAGGACAGACCGTGAGGGCGAGAGACTGACCCCTCATCATATTACAGCTCTATTCAAACTGATATTTTAATATACTTTTTCCCTCCTTTCCTCATTGCTCTCTGTATTTTAGTTTGTCATTTGTATTTTATATTATCATTATTATTCATTTATTGTATATACATGTTTTTTTGTTGTTGTTTTTATGTGTGTAATGTGTTTATTACTCAATGCTTTGGCAACATTGTACACTGTTTACAGTCATGCCAATAAAGCTCATTTGAATTTGAGAGAGAGAGGGAGAGAGACAGAGACAGAGAGAGAGAGAGAGAGAGAGAGAGAGAGAGAGAGGGAGAGAGAACGCACAACAGTCAGAAGAGAGAAAAATGCCAAATTTACTGTCAGTCCCCGAGCAGCTGGATTAGAAAGTCCATGACGGCACTGACAACTAGTTGTTTTTGTTTGTTATTAATGCCAGGGTAATATATCACAAAGTATGATGCTTCATTAAACCCGCTAAATTAAAGCTATTGTGTGAAATATTTTCTCTGTTTTGATGTATTTTTTATCCTAAACTTTCTTAGCCTTCTGAGTCAACTTTATTAGTAGGTTTGTGTCATCTTCAAAACATTGTTCTGTTTTTTTGAGCGGCACATCCAGCCCGAATCAGCAACACTGATTCAACCATTGATGTGTATTCGTGGCAGGACTGTCTGTTAGGATGACCAATGGTAGATGTAAACTTTTCTGTAATCTGTTTGATGTCAGTGTTTAGTGACTGACACAAGTGTTGCAGAAATTACACACTTTTATAATTGTAATATCTGGAATGAATCAGTCATGTGAGAATGTTTGACGCATACAAACAGACATACACACACACACACACACACGCACACACTCACATAGACACTCATACAAACAGACACACACTCACACACACACACACACACACTCGCATACATACTCATACAAACAGACACACTCACACACACACACACTCACATACATACACACTCTCTCTCACACACACACACACTCACATACATACTCATACAAACAGACACACTCACACACACACACTCACATACACACTCATACAAACAGACACACACACACACACACACACACTCACATACACACTCATACAAACACACACACACACACACACACTCACATACACACTCATACAAACAGACACACACACACACACACACTCACTCACACACACACACACACACGCACACTCACACACACACTCATACAAACAGACACACACAGACACACACACAGTGGGAGTCTCTTCAGGAATCTTCTATGTGAGTTTGGATTGGTGTGAGGATGTTGTCTAAAGTGTATTTCTGATGTTTGAGCTGTAAATTCTGTAGAATCTGTTTGATTTTTGCTTTAAAGCATCAAACAACCTCGTGTTGTTCTACAGCTGCTGTTGGGTCATTCACAAAAACACTTCCATAAACTTTATTCAAATCAAGATTTTAGATCACAATTTACAAATATACACTGATGAGCACCTGCCTAATATGCAAAACAGCACTGACCCGCCGAGACATGGACTCTACAAGACCCCTGAAGGTGTCCGTTGGGACATCAGCAGCAGATCCAGATAGTCTGTAAAATGTGAGTTGGAGCCGCGGAGGTCAGACACATCCCAAAGATGCTCAGTCGGTTTGAGATCTGGGGAATCTGGAGGTCAAGTCATTATTATTGGTGTAGCGCTTTTAACAGCAGCTTCACAGAAAATGAAAGCATAATATCTATAAAGTCTTCATCAGTGTGTGGAGTCACGTGACGGCGTGCGAGGATCAGACGTGTGAACGGTGAGCTCTGAGCATTTGCTAGCTGTAACACTTTTAATGCCATAAAGCGGTGAGATTCGATACACCCAGAACTGTTGTATGGACACAATATGTAAGAAAGTCCTCGAGCTCTTGAGACTCAAACTTTCAAGAATGAAGATATTTTAGAGGATGAATGAGGTGTCTATATACAGTAACTCTCATCCCTTCATGTGTGGATACAGACAGGAAATGTTAAAGGGTCGTGACACGAGGTCCGCTGATAATGTTAATAAAGTTTGATTGTTGTCTCTGTCCCCATGTGTGAAACATGTCCTCATTAAAACTGATTCGTCCTGCAGCCCCTCGAATACAGACAGTGTCAGAGCCACTTGTAATACAGTATAACAATCACTGACTGACAATATTCATCTACATTATTTTATCCTCGCATTTAAGTTTGGATTATTTTGATTAGTTAATCAATGTTATACATTAAAGTGAGGACATGAAAAGAAAAATGTGACTATTTGGAAACGTGCCCCGTCAGCACCTACAATGTGTCTCCAAATTAATATCTTACCTGGTGAAATATAAATATATATATTAGGGCTGTCAATCGAATTAATTACATGGTGTCCCGATTAATTAATCACATATATAAATATTTGCTGAGAAAGCCCCTCATATAAATATAATTCAATATATAATGATGAAATAATGATACATAGTTATCTTTAAATATTTAACAATGGTATATATAAATATTCAGATAACTAAAATGCATTACATTCCTGTAGCAGAAGAGTTCATCATTAATAAGACAAAAAGCGGCTTTAGAATACATGTATTGATTACTACCATATTATTGATCATAAGAGTGCGTACTGATGTTTGAGTGCGTACTCCGGGTGGGGAAGGAGGTATTGCCCCAAGTGAAGGAGTTCAAGTACCTCGGGGTCTTGTTCACGAGTGAGGGGACAATGGAGAGGGAGGTTGGTTGAGAATCGGGACAGCGGGGGGGCGGTATTGCACTCGCTCTATCGCACCGTTGTCACGAAAATAGAGTTGAGCCGGAAGGCAAAGCTCTCGATCTACCCCGGTCAATTTTTGTTCCTACCCTCACCTATGGTCATGAAGGCTGGGTCATGACCGAAAGAACTAGGTCACGAGTACAAGTGGCCGAAATGGGTTTCCTCAGAAGGGTGGCGGGCTTCTCCCTTAGAGATAGTGTGAGGAGCTCAGTCACCCGTGAGGAGCTCGGAGTAGAGCCGCTGCTCCTTTGCGTGGAAAGGAGCCAGTTGAGGTGGTTTGGGCATCTGGTAAGGATGCCCCCTGGGCGCCTCCCTAGGGAGGTGTTTCAGGCACGTCCAGCTGGGAAGAGGCCTCGGGGAAGACCCAGGACTAGCGGGAGAGATCACATCTCCACACTGGCCTGGGAACGCCTCGGGGTCCCCCAGTCAGAGCTGGTTAATGTGGCTCTGGATAGGGAAGTTTGGAGCCCCCTGCTGGAGCTGCTGCCCCCACGACCCGACTTCAGATAAGCGGTTGAAGATGGATGGATGGATGATCATGTCAATCATTGTTTACTACCATATTATTGATCATAAGACAATCATTGACACAGTTCAATCAGTTGGAGATTTATTATGAGGGCTTGTTTAAGGATGTACACCTACGTCACACATGCTTGTGTAGCATCTCGGGTGCGTTGCGTCATAAAATGTTTATGTCACTGTTTTAAGTTAAATATAGTTTAATACTCAATCTTAAAACACATCTTGAGATCCCTTAGTTCAGATTTGCGCTCCATCAAGTGTTCTGAACGCAAGAATGTAACGCATGTTTGTGTTGTTCTGCTGAAGTGTTTCTTCACTGTATAAACTGTGTGTTGCTCATACAGCTGAAGTTTCACTTAATGCCCCCTGGAGTAAACAGGTGGTACTACAAGCATTTCTCAGGAATCTTCCTTATTACGGTCCGGGGGCATCTGATTAATTGTTTTAACACGTTATTTTTAATAACATTAATCGCACTGAATTAACGGGTTAAATCGACAGCCCTAATATATATATAGATATATTTGTCTCTAATTTGGTAAATAGTTAAATAAAGAGTATTGTAATAGTCACGTCTCCGTTACTTCAAAATAAGAGTTTTGAAACAAGAGTATTTCGGGCTTTATAGTCCTGCGTTACTCTCAAATCTGAAATGTCCTCAAATTTAGTATATTTTGGTAAACAGGAAACTGCCTCTGATATTTCATTTATTTTGGACTCTTGCTCATAGTGAGGAAAGGCTTAGAAAGTTTATTTTTTTACATTCTATTAATCCATTTTAAAAGCTATCGGCCGATTATTCGGTTCTCGGCCCTTTTCATCACCTTTATTACCGATGTCGGTTTAATCGACTAGCGGTCGACCGCGAATCTGAATGTTTAAAACGGTTCACTCAATCACAGCAGCACCATAAACCATCAAACAGTCACGACAATTGAAATATTCGTCAATAGAATTGGTTCAATTGGGTCCAATAACATTTTTAACTGCCCCATCCTTCGAAAACATTTCCATTGCAAAGCTTGAATGATATTGGGACAGTTTCACAAGCAATCCACGCTGATACGAGCTGAAAGCACGAGGACCAGAATACAAGCGCTTGTACCGCTCTTTAAACCGCACATCGTCGGAAACGATCAAAGACGTTTATCTAGTGCATGTTTACACAGATCAACAATTAAAAATAGCGTGCACTCTACACAACAAGACACAGAAGGGGGGTCTCTAAAAGTTCAATCTGTACACTGATGCATGAAAACTGTCAAAGCAGTTCGTCTAGTGCATGTTTTTGTAGAAAACCATTTTGGGAGTCCCCTTTGGTGTACAAATCTCCCATGACAGATGAGGTCTGTCTCTTTCTCTTCACCTGTCTGTCTGAGTGACAGTGGGCGGGGCTAATGGGTGCAACATTTAAAAGTGGGCATTGGTTTGTTGCTGTAAAGGCGGTCTTATGCTGTTGTGTTGCTCCTTGTGATGTCACACAGGGCTGCCGATAAGGGGGTACAA
>JAVLUX010000014.1:490000-522500 GCA_032164185.1 Moxostoma hubbsi
TGCCTCCACTCGTCGCCAGGAAATCGGAGGGGCGTTCGGTCCGCTGGGGGTCGGAGGTTGACTCCGGTTCGCCTGGAGAGCAGCGGCTGTCGTCCGCCGGAGAGTGTGGAGGAGTGTTCGAGGACCACGTGATGGTTCATCAGAGAAACCGGCTTGACATATAAACTAAAGGTTTAAAGGAGAACTCAAAAGACAAACACATAAGATAACGGACATCCATAATTGAGCTCTCTCTCTCGATCGCCGTCTGCGAGTGGCCTTTATCCCTCTTGACGGCTTAATTAGCCTAATACGGGACCGGGCGTGCGTAATCACGCGCCGGTCCCGCCCTCCACTGTGCCACAAATACTTTTTTCCATCTGATGCCAAGCAGTCAGCCCCCGAAGTAGCAAAGCAGCCCCAAACCATGATGCACCCTCCACCATTGGGATGATGTTTTCATGTTGGTATGGTATGGTATGTAGCGCTGCATATTCTTCCCAAACATTTCAACCGTAGCTTCATCAGCCATGCCATCATAATTTTCCCAGTAGCATTGTGGAGTGTCAAGGTGGTTTTTGGCAACTTCAGATGCACAGCAATGTCTTTATTGGAAAGCAGCGGCTTCCTTCGTGATGTCATTTACATTTACATTTATGCATTTGGCCAAAGCGACTTACAGAGCTCTTATTACAGGGACATTCCCCCCGGAGCAACCTGGAGTTAAGTGCCTTGCTCAAGGGCACAATGGTGGTGACCGTGGGGTTCGAACCAGCGAACTTCTGATTAGCAACCCCATGTCCTGCCATGAACACCATACCTGTTTAATGTTTTCTGTATACTAGACTCATGAACAGAGATGTTAACCAGTTCCAATGATTCCTTCAAATCTTTATCTGTCACTCTAGGGTTCTTCTTTACCTCATTGATCATTCTGTGGTGTGTCCTTTGAGCCATCTTGTCTGGACAGCCACTTCTAATGAGAGTACCTATAGTACTAAATCATCTCCATTTATAGACAGTTTGTCTAACTGTGGACAGATGAATATCTAACGGCCACTTCTAGTGAGAGTACCTATAGTACTAAATCATCTCCATTTATAGACAGTTTGTCTAACTGTGGACAGATGAATATCTAACGGCCACTTCTAGTGAGAGTACCTATAGTACTAAATCATCTCCATTTATAGACAGTTTGTCTAACTGTGGACAGATGAATATCTAACGGCCACTTCTAGTGAGAGTACCTATAGTACTAAATCATCTCCATTTATAGACAGTTTGTCTAATTGTGGACAGATGAATATCTAACGACCACTTCTAGAGAGAGTACCTATAGTACTAAATCATCTCCATTTATAGACAGTTTGTCTAACTGTGGACAGATGAATATCTAACAGCCGCTTCTAGTAAGAGTACCTATAGTACTAATTCATCTCCATTTATAGACAGTTTGTCTAACAGTGGACAGATGAATATCTAACGGCCACTTCTAGTGAGAGTACCTATAGTACTAAATCATCATCATTTATAGACAGTTTGTCTAACTGTGGACAGATGAATATCTAACGGCCACTTCTAGTGAGAGTACCTATAGTACTAAATCATCTCCATTTATAGACAGTTTGTCTAACTGTGGACAGATGAATATCTAACGGCCACTTCTAGTGAGAGTACCTATAGTACTAAATCATCTCCATTTATAGACAGTTTGTCTAATTGTGGACAGATGAATATCTAACGACCACTTCTAGAGAGAGTACCTATAGTACTAAATCATCTCCATTTATAGACAGTTTGTCTAACTGTGGACAGATGAATATCTAACAGCCGCTTCTAGTAAGAGTACCTATAGTACTAATTCATCTCCATTTATAGACAGTTTGTCTAACAGTGGACAGATGAATATCTAACGGCCACTTCTAGTGAGAGTACCTATAGTACTAAATCATCTCCAATTATAGACAGTTTGTCTAACTGTGGACAGATGAATATCTAACGGCCACTTCTAGTGAGAGTACCTATAGTACTAAATCATCACCATTTATAGACAGTTTGTCTAACTGTGGACGGATGAATATCTAACGGTCACTTCTAGTGAGAGTACCTATAGTACTAATTCATCTCCATTTATAGACAGTTTGTCTAACTGTGGACGGATGAATATCTAACGGTCACTTCTAGTGAGAGTACCTATAGTACTAATTCATCTCCATTTATAGACAGTTTGTCTAACTGTGGACGGATGAATATCTAACGGTCACTTCTAGTGAGAGTACCTATAGTACTAATTAATCTCCATTTATAGACAGTTTGTCTCACTCTGGACAGATGAATATCTAACGGTCACTTCTAGAGAGAGTACCTATAGTACTAATTCATCTCCATTTATAGACAGTTTGTCTAACTGTGGACAGATGAATATCTAACGGCCACTTCTAGTGAGAGTACCTATAGTACTAATTCATCTCCATTTATAGACAGTTTGTCTAACTGTGGACGGATGAATATCTAACGGTCACTTCTAGTGAGAGTACCTATAGTACTAATTCATCTCCATTTATAGACAGTTTGTCTAACTGTGGACAGATGAATATCTAACGGTCACTTCTAGTGAGAGTACCTATAGTACTAATTAATCTCCATTTATAGACAGTTTGTCTCACTCTGGACAGATGAATATCTAACGGTCACTTCTAGAGAGAGTACCTATAGTACTAATTCATCTCCATTTATAGACAGTTTGTCTAACTGTGGACAGATGAATATCTAACGGCCACTTCTAGTGAGAGTACCTATAGTACTAAATCATCTCCATTTATAGACAGATGAATATCTAATGGCCACTTCTAGAGAGAGTACCTATAGTACTAAATCATCTCCATTTATAGACAGTTTATCTCATTGTGGACAGATGAATATCTAAACTCTTCCAGATAACTTTATAACCCTTTCCAGCTTCATGCAAAACAATATTTCTTGATCGTTGGTCTTCTGAGATCTCTTAGTCCACTTTAGCAGATGCTTCGTGTGAATGGCAAACTCAAAATATTTAGAGTGCTTTTTGTAAGTAAAATTTAGCTCTAACCCACACCTCCAATCTCGTTTCATTAACAGGTTTGCCAACTCCAGACTCTAATTAGCTTGGTTGACATCATTAGCGTAGGGTTCACATACTTTTTCTAAACTACACTGTGAATGTTTTAATGATGTATTCAATATGTACAAGAACAGTACATTAATTTGTTTGTTATTAGATAAAACAGATTATCTAATAAGTTCCCCGCTGACTAACATCATGAATATAATGACAATATTACTTATGTATAGTGGAATACAAATCATGGATTCATTTGGTTGTGTTAATGTACTATTTGTACATGTAGTAATTCAATTAACATATTTGTCCTTATCTTTACAAAAATTTCAAACACAACTTTAACTTTGTAAAACTAGATAAAGATTTGTATGCATTTATATGGTAGAGCGTCTTCCTCTACTTTCTCTTTAGTCACACAAAACATTGTATTTAAAGAAGGAATAACACCGCATCTAAAACATATATTGGCCATTATCATTCAGGTTAACATTAAGATGTTTCTGTTGTGGTCTTCTCGAGTTTAGTTTTGTTTACAATGACAGATGTGTGTGTCTCAGCGTGTCTTCTGCACACTCATTCTTGTCGTGTAGCGTCTGATGCGTTGTGCGAGCTGACAGCGACCGGTGGAGTTTCCGTGCAGCTCTTGGCTGCAGTCGCACATAAAGCAGTTGGTTTTTCCAGCTCTTTTATGGCTGCAGTGTTTCGTCCCTGCGGCCGCAGCACAGGTGCAACTGCAGCAATAGTTTATTCAGAAAGAGATGAAGGGGAGTCGCCTGCTAAATTAAATCCAGAGAACTGGAACAGAGAAACACATTATATCTGTGAACGCGCACACCACTCGCTGCTGACCTGCATGTTTGACACACACACACTCACACACACACGACACACACACACACACACACACACACACACACACACACACACACACACACACATACACATGACACACACATGAAAACCAGCACATGGATGATGCCCACAGGAAATAAAGTAGAAATGCTGATGATACAGTGAGTGTGATAGTTCAGTCTTCTGTTGTGTATCTGTTGTTCAGCTGATTGTGCGCTTGTAGTTGTAAAGGTTTGAGTTTGTGGGATTCTGAAGAGCTCATTAATTACACACCGCTCGCGCACAGGAAGACAAACATTTGAGTTGGACAAGCGGGAAAAAGTATTAAAGTTTTATAAGTTGAAGTGGGACTCAGTGTGTGGATAATGCCATTGGTCCTGCGGTTATGACAATTTATTGCTGTATATTTTAATATTTTATTGCTGAAACTCTCTCGTTTGTAATATTTTCACTACTTTGGTGAGTAATGACCTTACAATGTTTGCTGTTCAACTGGAGCTTCTGGTCCTGAGCCGCTCACTTGAACACACACACACACACACATATACAAACACATACACACACACACACACACATATACATACACACACAGATACACAAACACTCACTCACAGATATACACACACACACACACACACACACACATACATACACTCACAGATACACACATATACAAACACACACACACACACATACATACACTCACAGATACACACAAACACACTCACAGATACACACAAACACACACACACATACACACACATCTGATCTGATCTCCCCCAGTAACACCAGCATCTGATCTGATCCCCCCCCAGTAACACCAGCATCTGATCTGAACTCCCCCAGTAACACCAGCATCTGATCTGATCTTGCCCAGTAACACCAGCATAAGATCTGATCTCCCCCAGTAACACCAGCATCTGATCTGATCTCCCCCAGTAACACCAGCATCTGATCTGATCTCCCCCAGTAACACCAGCATCTGATCTGATCTCCCCCAGTAACACCAGCATCTGATCTGATCTCCTCCAGTAACACCAGCATCTGATCTGAACTCCCCCAGTAACACCAGCATCTGATCTGATCTCCTCCAGTAACACCAGCATCTAATCTGATCTCCCCCAGTATCACCAGCATCTGATCTGATCTCCCCCAGTAACACCAGCATCTGATCTGATCTCCTCCAGTAACACCAGCATCTGATCTGATCTCCCCCAGTAACACCAGCATCTGATCTGATCTCCTCCAGTAACACCAGCATCTGATCTGATCTCCCCCAGTATCACCAGCATCTGATCTGATCTCCCCCAGTAACACCAGCATCTGATCTGTTCTCCCCCAGTAACACCAGCATCTGATCTGATCTCGCCCAGTAACACCAGCATCTTATCTGATCTCCCCCAGTGACACCAGCATCTGATCTGATCTCCCCCAGTAACACCAGCATCCGATCTGATCTCCCCCAGTAACACCAGCATCTGATCTCCCCCAGTAACACCAGCATCTGATCTGTTCTCCCCCAGTAACACCAGCATCTGATCTGATCTCCCCCAGTAAAACCAGCATCAGATCTGATCTCCCCCAGTAACACCAGCATCTGATCTCCCCCAGTAACACCAGCATCTGATCTGTTCTCCCCCAGTAACACCAGCATCTGATCTGATCTCCCCCAGTAAAACCAACATCTGATCTGATCTCCCCCAGTAACACCAGCATCTGATCTGATCCCCCCCCAGTAACACCAGCATCTGATCTGAACTCCCCCAGTAACACCAGCATCTGATCTGATCTTGCCCAGTAACACCAGCATAAGATCTGATCTCCCCCAGTAACACCAGCATCTGATCTGATCTCCCCCAGTAACACCAGCATCTGATCTGATCTCCCCCAGTAACACCAGCATCTGATCTGATCTCCTCCAGTAACACCAGCATCTGATCTGAACTCCCCCAGTAACACCAGCATCTGATCTGATCTCCTCCAGTAACACCAGCATCTAATCTGATCTCCCCCAGTATCACCAGCATCTGATCTGATCTCCCCCAGTAACACCAGCATCTGATCTGTTCTCCCCCAGTAACACCAGCATCTGATCTGATCTCGCCCAGTAACACCAGCATCTTATCTGATCTCCCCCAGTAACAACAGCATCTGATCTGATCTCCCCCAGTAACACCAGCATCTTATCTGATCTCCCCCAGTAACACCAGCATCTGATCTGATCTCCCCCAGTAACACCAGCATCCGATCTGATCTCCCCAAGTAACACCAGCATCCGATCTCCCCCAGTAACACCAGCATCTGATCTGTTCTCCCCCAGTAACACCAGCATCTGATCTGATCTCCCCCAGTAACACCAGCATCTGATCTGATCTCCTCCAGTAACACCAGCATCTGATCTGATCTCCCCCAGTATCACCAGCATCTGATCTGATCTCCCCCAGTAACACCAGCATCTGATCTGTTCTCCCCCAGTAACACCAGCATCTGATCTGATCTCGCCCAGTAACACCAGCATCTTATCTGATATCCCCCAGTGACACCAGCATCTGATCTGATCTCCCCCAGTAACACCAGCATCTTATCTGATCTCCCCCAGTAACACCAGCATCTGATCTGATCTCCCCCAGTAACACCAGCATCCGATCTGATCTCCCACAGTAACACCAGCATCTGATCTCCCCCAGTAACACCAGCATCTGATCTGTTCTCCCCCAGTAACACCAGCATCTGATCTGATCTCCCCCAGTAAAACCAGCATCAGATCTGATCTCCCCCAGTAACACCAGCATCTTTCTGCTGAACTGGGAAACTGAGTCATGAGGTTAGGGTTAGCACAGTGAGCACAGACTCTGTCTGTCTGTCCGTCTGTCTCGACCTCACCCGTGTCAAAGTGAGCACAGACTCTGTCTGTCTGTCTGTCTGTCTGTCTCGACCTCACCTGTGTCACAGTGAGCAGACTCTGTCTGTCTGTCTCGACCTCACCCGTGTCAAAGTGAGCACAGACTCTGTCTGTCTGCCTGTCTGTCTCGACCTCACCCGTGTCAAAGTGAGCACAGACTCTGTCTGCCTGTCTGTCTTTCTGTCTCGACCTCACCCATGTCAAAGTGAGCACAGACTCTGTCTGTCTGCCTGTCTGTCTTTCTGTCTCGACCTCACCCGTGTCAAAGTGAGCACAGACTCTGTCTGTCTCGACCTCACCCATGTCAAAGTGAGCACAGACTGTCTGCCTGTCTGTCTTTCTGTCTCGACCTCACCCATGTCAAAGTGAGCACAGACCCTGTCTGTCTGTCTGCCTGTCTGTCTTTCTGTCTCGACCTCACCCGTGTCAAAGTGAGCACAGACTCTGTCTGTCTGTCTCGACCTCACACGTGTCACAGTGAGCACAGACTCTGTCAGTCTGTCTGTCTGTCTGTCTGTCTCGACCTCACCCATGTCACAGTGAGCACAGACTCTGTCTGTCTGTCTTTCTGTCTGTCTGTCTCGACCTCACCCATGTCACAGTGAGCACAGACTCTGTCTGTCTGTCTGTCTGTCTGTCTGTCTCGACCTCACCCGTGTCAAAGTGAGCACAGACTCTGTCTGTCTGTCTGTCTGTCTGTCTCGACCTCACCTGTGTCACAGTGAGCACAGACTCTGTCTGTCTGTCTCGACCTCACCCGTGTCAAAGTGAGCACAGACTCTGTCTGTCTGCCTGTCTGTCTCGACCTCACCCATGTCAAAGTGAGCACAGACTCTGTCTGTCTGTCTCGACCTCACCCGTGTCAAAGTGAGCACAGACCCTGTCTGTCTGTCTGTCTGTCTTTCTGTCTCGACCTCACCCATGTCAAAGTGAGCACAGACCCTGTCTGTCTGTCTGTCTGTCTTTCTGTCTCGACCTCACCCGTGTCAAAGTGAGCACAGACTCTGTCTGTCTGCCTGTCTGTCTTTCTATCTCGACCTCACCCATGTCAAAGTGAGCACAGACTCTGTCTGTCTGTCTGTCTGTCTGTCTGTCTGTCTGTCTCGACCTCACCCATGTCACAGTGAGCACAGACTCTGTCTGTCTGTCTGTCTGTCTGTCTTTCTGTCTGTCTGTCTCGACCTCACCCATGTCACAGTGAGCACAGACTCTGTCTGTCTGTCTGTCTCAACCCGTGTCACAGTGAGCACAGATTCGTTCGTGTTTGTCTGTGATCACTGAGTCTGTATTTGTGGAGGATCCGTCTCTGTTTTGGATCTCTTACAGTGTGCAGATATTCTGCCAGATTATATGTTCTGTTTAGGGCCCGATAACATTCCAGTTTGCTTTGGTTTTTACTTTCATTTTCCCAATGGTCCAAATATGCATTTTTGCTTTCTTTTATGATTTGGTTTATTGTGATCTGGTTTAGTTCAGCAGTGCTGGTCTGAAACTGGTGTTTGTTAGTTGTTTGTGGGTTTGTGAGTTTTCTGGTTTTAGGCTTCAGCTCTTGGGTTTTAAGGGCTTCATGTTGCAGTGTGTTTGGGGAACTCGAATTTAGGTGTGCCCAAAATTTGAGGGATGGTTTTTCAATATGTATAATAAGGGGGTATCTGCCTAGTTGGGCCCAGCATGCATTAGTAGGTGTTCTTCTATGAACTCTTCCAATGTTTCTACAGAATTCTGCATGCAGGGAATCTATGGGGTGTTTGCCCCATCTCCAGTAATCTGCCAGACAGACCCCAAACCTCACATCCATACAGAGCAATAGGCATTATAATACTATCAAAGATCTTACACCAGATTGTTACAGGAATGTCAATTTGGGTAAATGTGCCCTTAATAGCATTGAATGCTCTTCTAGCTTTCTCTTTTAGTGCATTCACTGCCAGACCAAAACCCCCTGAAGCACTGATCTTTAGACCGAGGTAGTCGTAGTGTCGGGTGTGTTCTATTGCAGTGTTCCCAGAGTGAATATGTATCTGGGGTCCTGTAATCTGGCTCTTTTCTGGGAAAAAGCCAGATTACATTCTGGCTTTTTTTTTCTGTCTCTCTGTCTGTTTCTCTCTGTCTGTCTCTCTCTGTCTGTCTCTCTCTGTAGGGTACGTCCAGATTCTGATTCGTCCAGTGGTGAATAATGTAAATATTGTGGTGAATTATCTGATTCTGAAGTATGTGGAGGATGATTGTTCTGTCAGTGAACATGATGTCTGCAGAATACTTCACAGCAGACGATCTGTGGGATTGAGAGTTCATGGACGTCACCTCTCAATGTCTTCACATGTGTTCTTCAATTGTGTTTGTGGAAACAACAGTAAGTTTCAAGGATATAAAATACTGTGAAACACAGCAGAATATGTGAAGCCACTGAGAGACAGACGAGTAATCAGCATGTAAACATCAGAACCCAAACATCTGAGCACACATGGGCAGATAAAAGAGTTTGACATCAGATGATCAGAGGAAATGTGCCGTCTTTGTTTAATAAAAGTGTGTTGTGTGTTTTCTTCTTCCAGACCCAGAGATCCAATCATCTGCAGATCTGTTTTAGCTTTGTTAAAAACTCATGGCAGTGAACACAATCCGACACCAAGAACTCAATGAAAATCAAAGTGTCATTTAAAAGGAAATGAATGTGGGGTTACGGCTGGAGTCCATTTATTTGTACATCGCTTTTCACATTTCAAAGCAGCTTTACAGAAAACGATGCTGTGACAGAAAATAAAGCTGAAATGTCTTAAAGTCCTCATAAATCACGTTTTAAAGGTTAAGCCTCATGAGAACAAGCCTGAGGTGACTCGTTTTAGGACTCAGCTGTAGTTGTTTGGGGATATTTTTAGGCTAGCTGTGATGGGAGGTTTAGGTCTGGTGTTTGGGTTTAAGGAGGGGTTTGTTACTTATAGCCTATGTCTAATGTATACGCTAGTGTACTTGACCAAACTGGCTTTCAGCTGATATTTACATTTGACATTTTGCTCTCTGCCGAGCAACTCACAAAACTGCTGAGAGATTGTTGAATCAAATGCTTTTTAGAACTAAAGCACACCCTCAACATACATCAGCTTAGCGTGTCTGTCTGTGTTCTAACCACATGTTATGCCTTCACAGGGCACTTCGAAGGGAGCACTGTAGGGTTGCTCCAAACAGAATTTCAATTAAAGGATTAGTTCAATGTGGTTTATGGTGAGCACGTCTTCAAGCTTCAAAACAACACAAAAGTATAATTCAGAAGTATAATTAATTATTCATGAGACTCATGATTGTGATGAAAGTATACGATAAGATTTGATGAGAAACTGAAATCTAATGTGTTATTAAGTGTAAATGTTCACTGTTGATCTCCTGTGTTTGAGCTTTAGAGCTAGTTTCGCAGCACGCGTGAGATGGAGCGTTCAATCAAATAATTGTTTGGTTTCGCTTCAACAGGAACACCAGCAATATTAACATCAGAAAACACAACTGCACACAAAACAGAGAACAGAACTTACAAACATGACTGAAGAGTTTGTATTTGAAGAATTGATGCATTTCTATGCCCAGCCTTATTTTTTAGAACCGGAGTTCTCAATCAAACAGAGATATGAGGGTGAAGGTAGCTACCAGTACCGCCCTTCCCGATACCATATTACACAGTCTACATAGGGCACCAACTCCCTAGGGGGGCACCATCTTACCCGAGGGGGGCACCAGAAGCTCCACCGGTTGTCGCTCCTTATTCAAGGACCCGAAAACAGTCGCAGAATTTTTTTCAATCATGAGTGTTTTTAAATCAGTCAGAAACATAGAGGAGGCTACAAGCAGCTACAGTCACACCGTGTCCTGACCTGATGACAAATGACTCACAGAAACAGAGTTTTTGTCCTAATCAGCAGTGAAAAAATAAGGCTGGGCATAGAAATGCATCAATTCTTGGACTGCAAACTCTTCCGACATGTTTAGTAAGTTCTGTTCTCTGTTTTGTGTGCAGTTGTGTTGAGTTCTGTTGTTAATATCGCTGTGCAGGACCGTCTCATGAACGCCCCAATGTCACGAGGGGTCTGTGGTGAACTGTTGCTCTCATATCCTATCATAGCTGGTTATGTTTTAACATGGTCAGTTAGATAAATTAGTGGAAAAGACGTCAATATTGAGATCGCTTCTCATTTCCGCAGCTAAACACCGGCTCTGACACGAGTAGCAGCACGTGTATATGAAAGCCTATTAGCTATTAAAAAGAGACGTGCTGTTTGACATGTCCCGCCCAAACTTCCTGTTTCAGTGGGAAATGCATGAACACACCAAAGCAAACTGCACTCATCAAAGCATTTCACAGGGACAGTGTGCCAATGTGGGTTTTAGGCCTGAGGTTTGGCAGGTCGGAAGTTATTGTTGGGGAAGTTTACATTTGGGGTCTGATAAATTTTTTTTTAAAAACATCCCTTTGAATAAAAAACATCTGCAGGAATGTCAATACTGAAAAATATTTTCAACAAACCACAATGTAAACATGTTCTTGTAAGAGCTCACACACACACCCTCTCACCTTTAACTCCTCCTCAGTGTTTAAGTGCTTCTTAAGTGTGTGTCGGATCTGTTGTGTGTCACACACTGACATTCAGCTGCTAATAAATCTGATTCATTGCTGCTGAATGACATTCATTATCCTGCAGCTCTCACTCCCTCTGTCTGTCTGTCTCTCTGTCTGTCTGTCTGTCTGTAGCTCCTGAACTGGTCCTGAGGAAGTTGATTCATTTTTCAGACTGTACGGTGTGTTTGGACAAGAGGAATGTGAGTGGGAAGATGGAGTTCTATCAGGATCCTCTGCTCTACAAATACTCAAACGCGTCTTCACTTCACCTACAACAACATCAATGCCAAAAACCCCAGACATTATGTACCCCCCCCCCCATTCCGAGTGTGTGTGTGTGTGGGGGGGGTGGTGTTGCCCTTCTGGCCATTCCTACCGGCAGGCTTTTCCCACCTTTTGAGACCTGGGAGTGAGATAGACGCCGTCGCCTTGCCCTCGACCACTCCTCCAACCTCTGGCAGATGACAGATGCTCCTCCCCCAGCAGACAGCAGCGTGTCCTCCGACCCCTGGCAGATGGAATAAATAGTAGTCAATTTGGTCTGAGAAATAAGGAAATTTTGGCGAGAAATGTTGAAAATGTCGGCAATGCTGATGAAGGTTCTTGCTGACTTGGAGGATCTTGCTGTGATATGTCAATCAATAACCGCCATGGAGACAAAATTCACTGAGGTGGTTACAAGAGTGGGGGATGTTGAGAAACGGATCAATTACCTGGAGTCATCGGAGAGGGAATTATTAGCTAATCTGCTGGCAACCAAGGTGGATTTGGAGCATGTCTGGGAGAAGTCGGAAGATATGGTGAGCCATAGCCAGTGGAATAATGTCTGTATTATTGGAATTCCTGAGGGAGCAGAGGGTCAGAATATGGTGGAATTCCTGGATGGGCTCTTTCCGAGTCTGCTCGACATAACAGGCCATAAGCTGGAAATCGAGCAAGCTCACAGGGTTCCGGCTCGAGATCTGTGGAGGGAGACAGGCCCTGATCCATTCTGGACAAATTTCTGAGATCATCCGATAAAGATGTTGTGTTACGCAAGGCAAGGAAATGAAGGATTCTTGGAATAAACACAACATTTTCTTGTTCCCAGACTTTGCGAATTCGACAAGAGAGAAACGCGATCAATTCAAGGAATGCAAGAAACTCTTACATCATCGGAAGGTCGTGTTTGCACTGATGTTCCCGGCCAAACTGCGAATAGATGCTAAGGATAGCAATAAAACATTGACATGTCCACAGCTAGCGATGTCCTTTATAAAGTCAATGGACTGAGTTAGTTATTTTGGGGTATTCATGTGGTAGCTGAATGGACCGACTGAACAGTCACTTGACAGTCCTAGGAAACTGGGCACCTTTTTTTGTTTTTGTGCTGGTTCCACATAGCGGCTAGTTTGTTTTGTGTAGCAGCACTCCTTCAGGACAGTGTTGTGAATGAATTTGCACATTCTTTGTGTTTATTTCACCTATTGGCTGGAGTTTGTTTTATAGATGTTTGTTTTGTTCCATGGTTTGATTGTTACTAATATTGGAATGTGGACTTTATAAGCTTGTTTTTGACACACAGTCTATTCTTTCTAAAATGTCAAATGTTAATATGAGTGGGTTGTCTCTCTCCATGTGGAATGTGAATGGGTTGGGACACCCCATAAAAAGAAGGAAGGTTATTTATTTTCTTAAGTGTAAGAAATAGGATATAGTGTTTCTTAAAAAAGGCATCTTTCCCTGCAGGAAGCTGAACAATTTGGTAAGATATGGGGTGGACATGTTTTCTTTAGTGCTGGCTCAAGTAAAAGCAGGGGAGTCATTACATTGATAAGTAAACATCCACAATTCAAATGTCTCAAACAGATTAAAGATAAATTAGGAAGAGTCATTATTGTTTTAGCAGAAATTCAGGGGCAAAGGTTGATTTTGACTAATATTTACGCACCTAACGCTATGATGATCAGGGCTGTTTTATAGATCTTGAAGGGATGTTGCAAGCCGCTGGAACCCCTCATGATATAATATTGGGAGGAGACTTTAATCTGTTGATAGACTCAGTCCTTGATCACAGTGAAGCAGAAGTCTATAAACCCCCTAAAGCAACACGAATGCTTCACAAGATGTGTAGATATCTTGGTCTTACAGATTTTTGGAGACTTTTGAACCCATCTGGTAAGGACTATACATTAGTTTCATCAGTCCATAAGATTTATTCTAGAATAGATTTATTTTTTTAACATGAAAGGCATCCAGTTACCTCGGACGGTCAAGTGAGACATGCTCACTCGGGAGCAACATGAGAAACACACCATGACTTCCTCACTCCACTGACTTTGTGAAGGACATCACTTGCTGTGGACATGTAAATATATTACGACCATCCTTAGCATCTATTCTCAATTTGAACATCAGTGCAAAAGTGATCTTAGTGATGTAAGAGTTTCTTGCATCGATCACGTTCTTGTCGAATTCACAAAGACTGGGAACAAGAAAATGCTGTGGTTCTTCCAAGAAAGCCTTCCTTTACTTCTCACATAACACAAGATCTTTATCAGATGATCTCAGAAATTTGGCCAGAATTGGTCATGGCCTGTCTCCCTCAGCGGATCGATGAGCCGGAACCCTGTGAGCTCGCTCGATTTCCAGCTTTTGTACTTTGATGTCGAGCAGACTCGGAAAGAGCTCATGCTCAGGAATTCCAACAATTCGGACGTTGATTGCCGATTACGATTCTCAAAATCCTCCAGTTTTTCCCAAACATGTTCCAAGTTGGTCTTGGTCACTTGTGGATTAGCAGCTAATTCCCTCTCCGATTATCGTTCCATTTCTCAACGACCCCGATTCTTGTAACAATTTCAGAGAATTTTGCCTCCATTGCCGCAATCGATCGTCATATTTCTGCAAGATCCTCCAAGTCCGCCACGACCTTCGGCAGCATTACAGACATGCTGGACAGCTGACGCTGAATTTCTCACACTGCCCCGCCAAACCGAGTCCCTGGTCTGCGGCCCTGTCTGGTGTATCAGCTTGAGTACGCAAGTGTCTTTTAGTATTTCCAGAGCTGACGATTTCTAATTATTTGAAATGATGACTTCATAGAACAGTTATGTAGCAGGGTGTATCGTGTCTCACTGGTTTATGACACCAAAAAGATTAAAAACTAGCAAAGAGCACAGAGCTCGCCATTCACACATCCGACCGCCACATGGTGCCACGCGACCCACATGCGCACTCTTTAAAATAATGATTAGAATGCCACTTTTGCATTTACTTGGTCTAATAAACAGTGTTTTCTGGCAGAAACCTACATGACGTTTTTGAACGCTGCTTTCACAGATTTTAAGTGTGTCTCCAAGTCTCGGTTTAATTAATGTAAAAAATCAATGATGTTTTCATGTTTTCATGATCATGTTTTCCTGTGAATAAGGTCTATTTAGTGAAATGTGTGCAGTGGAACCGTGACTTGTGACACACCGTGTGTCTTGTATGATGTTACTCTCATTCATTCATATGAGCATATTGCTCTAAAAACTGTCAAGTGTTTAAAACGGAAATCTGTTCACAGGAGAAACAGACGAGTAAACGCTGAGTGAGAGATTTAATTAAAACATGTCATAATATTCACCGGCTCAGACATTCCTGAACTCTGACCTTGCAGAGAGCTTGTTTTCCTGCCTGGAGATTACAAATACCAACATGATGACATCACGTCCTCACCTGCAGGTGTGACAGTGGAGGGTTCAGAAGCGTCTCTAGCGGGTCAGTACTTTCAGGGTGATGATGAGGATCAGGGTTGGGTGTTGTGGGCGAGTCTGCCTTCTACACATAATCACAGGAAGGTGGCGCTGCTCAACCCCTGCAGCACTCTCACAGAGTGTGATGGGGGGGGGGGGGGGGGGGGGGAGGCTGTTCGCTGTCCTTTTCTGCATATCGTGGCGCCGTTTTGTGGTCCGTTCAGCATAACACTGCACCTCATTTATGCTTATCTCGGCCCATTCGGCACATTTCATGGCACGCTCAGTTCTCCCGATGACCAGTCCGCCCCTAATCGCGTCGGCCCACCGGGAAATGCCACGTTACCAGTCCAGCCCTGGGTATTATGGAGATTCAAGATTTTGAAGAAAATATGAACAAAAGAAAGGAGGTGATTCACTCACACACACACACACACTCACACACATACACACACACAAACACACACACACTAACCCTGACACACACACACACACATGCACACACACACACACACACACACCCACACACACTGACCCTGACACACACAAACACACACATTAACACACACCTACACACACACACACTAATGCTCTAGCACACACACACGCACTAACCCTGACACACACACACACACACACACACACACACACACACACTGTTCTTTAAGTGGTATTGAGTGTGTGTTTGTTGATGTAGGACACACTGTTTTTCCACTGTGGAGACACTCTGAGTGTGAATGGAATGATGTACCTGCCGAAATCTCTGTTTGACTTCCGCAATCCTCAGAAAAACAGCATCAGAGACGAGTTTATGCTGGAGGAAATATACACAAGGTACAACCTACATCACAAACCATGTGTTTGTGTGTGTGTGTTGTGTGTGTGTGTGTGTGTGTGTGTGTGTGTGTGTGAGTGAGTGTTTGTGTGTGTGTGGTGTGTGTCTGTGTGTGTTTGTATGTGTATTTGTAAAATGGAGACTGAACAATTAGAATATTTGACTGTCCAACTGTTCTAAATGTTGTCTTTCCCGTGTGGACTGATAATGATCTGAGTGTGATGCAATCACACATCCGCTCAGCATTGGTTGGTGAGGTGTGGAAGTGTCGCTCCTCCAGCAGAGCTAAACTGACTCTTTCTGGTGTCCCCTCAGAGACTCGAACCCCTCGTGGACATCAGAGCGCCGCAGAACATCACTAAACGAAACTACAGTATGCTCTCATGATAACTGCAGCAGTGAGACACGGATCTGCTGTAATGCTTCCGGCTAATTCCCCTCCCTCCATCCTGCAGCGGCGCTACTAGTTGCCAGATGTTTAATATTAGTCCTAATCCAGCCCAGCCCAAATGGGAAGAGGAAGTGACATCGCTCGCTGCACTTTTAATCCACAAATCAGGAGGGAATTTGAGCTGCTCATGAATCCGCAGTAACAGCACTCACACATTCCTCGCAGCGGTCCAGCTGTGTGTGTGTGTGTGTGTGAGTTGTGTCTGTGATTTGTGTGTGTTTGAGGCATGTATGTGTGTGTGTGTTTTCCAACATTTGGAATAGTGGCCTTTGATAGCTCTGTGTGCGTGTGTGTGCGCACATACATCTCAAATACACACACACACACCTCAAATACGCACACACACAAGCCTCAACCAAATACACAACTCAAACACACACACATCAAATACACACACAAATCAAACAAACACACACACTTACACCTCAAATTCCCCCCCACACACACACACCTCAAACACACACAGTCTCACACACACACTCACACACACAACTTAAACCCACTCACAACCCAAACTCTCACACACACACTCATACACACCTCAATACACACACACATACACCTCAATACACACACTCACACACACACACAACTTAAACCCACTCACAACCCAAACACACACACACACTCACTCACACACACACACACACTCATACACACACACCTCAAACACACACACACTCATACACACACACACACCACAAACACACACACACACACACCTCAAACACACACTCTCACACACCTCATACATACATACACACACACACACACACACACACACACACACACACACACACACACACACACACACTCATACACACATGACAATAAAATGCATGGAAATCTCTTCAGTAATCAAAATACTTCTTTAAAGTAACAATATTCTGATTACCAATTATTTAAATTGTAACTGCTGTGGAATACAGTTACTCTTATTTTGTATTTTAAATATGTAATCCTGTTACATGTATTCTGTTTCTCTCCAACCCTGACAGTGAACACTCTGACATGGACACCAGAAACACGTTTATTGTGAGAAAGCTGCTTAAGACATGAGAGTGACGTTCAACGTAGGCGGCGTACTCTTCACAACTTTTATATAAATAACAAATATGGTATTCTGGGAAAACTTGCTTTGCTGTATTTCCAGATGTTTCACAGTTGCTGCTGTGTTTGTTTCCTTATCTGCCTGATGCGCAATAGTACAGTTTTCCTCTTATGTCACACTCAGGGATTCCTCCAGTGCACTTGAGCATGTATGCGGATTTGAAATAGGGAACAGTTGTTGTTTTTAACGTTAGTACTTTTCTCACTAAAGCTCTGTATGGACATAAGTTTTAAAGCTAAAACAGCAGATTGCTGATAGATAGAATGACTTGTATTGCTATGATAAAAACTATGATTAACGTGGAAAAGATGTTTTTTAAGTGTGGTTAGGACACGGTGTGAGTGTGCTTAGCTGTGATGATGCTGTTGTTTGTCAGCGTGTACGGGGCTGCAGGATTTTGCAACACTACGTAAAGATGAGCCGCCGCTGCTGCAGGAGTCATCAGTGAAGAGGATTGTGATTGGTCCATTAGATGTACAGCTCCATAGCAGTCCCATTCACTGCATCATCAAAATGATTGCATGCATGCTGGACCACGAGTATCAGCCATACTGCAAACCATAGCAGCTAGGTAAACACACACACACACACACACACGTAAGGCAGGACTTGATTTTCTCAATGATGAATTGATTGGATGGTGTAAAGTGTCTCTATATGACAGCTGGTTAAAAATAAGAGGGCTTGATGGCATCAGCTGAAAAGAAAACAGAAAAAAGGTGGAGCTAGTTATTACATTTTGGTTAAAAAAAATATTTTGGCCAAAACGAGATACCTTAGGAGGAAGCAAAATTGACATCTGTGTGTCTGTCTATCTATGTGTCTGTCTGTCTGTGTGTCTGTCCATCTGTCTATCTGTCTCTGTCTATCTCTCTGTGTGTGTGTGTGTGTGTGTGTGTGTCTGTCTGTGTCTGTCCGTCTGTCTGTCTCTGTGTCTGTCTATCTGTGTGTCTGTTTGTCTGTCTATCTGTCTGTGTCTGTCTGTATGTCTGTCTGTGTGTCTGACCATCTGTCTGTGTGTCTGTCTATCTGTCTGTCTGTCCATCTGTCTGTGTCTGTCTGTCTGTCTGTCTGTCCATTTGTCTGTGTCTGTCTGTGTGTCTGGCCATCTGTCTGTGTCTGTCCGTCTGTCTGTCTGTGTCTGTCTCTGTGTCTGTCTATCTGTGTGTCTGTCTGTGTGTCTGACCATCTGTCTGTGTTTGTCTGTGTGTCTGTCTGTCTGTCTATCTGTCTATGTCTGTCTGTCCATCTGTCTCTTTCAGTCTGTGTGTCTGTCCATCTGTCTGTTTATGTCCATTTGTCTGTGTCTGTCTGTCTGTCTGTCCATCTGTCTGTGTGTCTGTCCATCTGTCTGTTTCAGTCTGTGTGTCTGTCCATCTATCTGTGTGTCTGTCCATCTGTCTGTGTCTGTCTGTCCATCTGTCTGTTTCTGTCCATCTGTCTGTGTCTGTCCATCTGTCTGTGTGTCTCTGTGCGTGTCTGTGTGTGTCTGTCTGTTTCTGTCTGTCTTTCTGTCTGTCTATCTATCTGTGTGGCTGTCCATCAGTCTGTCTCTATCTGTGTGTCTGTCTGTCTGTGTTTGTCCATCTGTCTGTGTGTCTCTGTGCGTGTCTGTGTGTCTGTTTGTCTGTGTGTCTGTCTTTCTGTGTTTCTGTCTGTCTATCTATCTGTGTGGCTGTCCATCAGTCTGTCTCTATCTGTGTGTCTGTCTGTCTGTCTCTCTCTCTGTGTGTCTGTCCATCTGTGTCTGTCTCTGTCTATCGGTGTGTCTGTCTGTTTGTCTATCCATCTGTCTGTGTGTCTATCTGTGTTTGTCCATCTGTCTGTCCATCTGTCTGTGTCTGTCTGTCCATCTGTCTGTGTGTCTGTCCATCTGTCTGTGTCTGTCTGTCATCTGTCTCTTTCAGTCTGTGTGTCTATCATCTGTCTGTTTCTGTCCATCTGTCTGTCTGTTTGCCTGTCTGTCCATCTGTCTGTGTGTCTGTCCATCTGTCTGTGTCTGTCCATCTGTCTGTGTGTTTGTCCATCTGTCTGTATCTGTCTGTATCTGTCTGTGTCTGTCTGTCCATCTGTCTGTGTGTCTGTCCATCTATCTGTGTGTCTGTCCATCTGTCTGTGTCTGTCTGTCCATCTGTCTGTGTCTGTCCATCTGTCTGTGTGCGTGTCTGTTTGTCTGTGTGTGTTTGTCTGTTTCTGTCTGTCTTTCTGTGTTTCTGTCTGTCTATCTGTCTGTGTGGCTGTCCATCTGTCTGTCTCTATCGGTGTGTCTGTCTGTCTGTATGTCTGTCTGTCTGTTTGTCTATCCATCTGTCTGTGTGTGTGTATGTGTGTGTGTGTGTCTGTCTATCTGTCTGTGTCTGTCTGTCCATCTGTCTCTTTCAGTCTGTGTGTCTGTCCATCTGTCTGTGTCTGTGTGTGTCTGTCTGTTTCTGTCTGTCTTTCTGTGTTTCTGTCTGTCTATCTGTCTGTGTGTCTGTCCATCTGTCTGTCTCTATCTGTGTGTCTGTCTGTGTGTCTGTCCATCTGTCTGTCTCTATCTGTGTGTCTGTCTGTCTGTCTCTTTCTGTCCATCTGTGTCTGTTTATCCGTGTGTCTGTCTGTGTGTCTGACCATCTGGCTGTGTATGTGTGTGTGTGTGTGTGTGTGTGTGTGTGTGTCTGTCTGTCTTTCCTTCTGTCTGTCTCTGTGTCTGTCTGTGTGTCTGACCATCTGTCTGTCTGTGAGTGTGTGTGTGTGTGTGTGTGTGTGTGTGTGTGTGTGTGTGTACGTCTGTCTGTGTGTCTGTCCATCTGTCTCTGTCTGTCTGTCTGTTTGTCTGTCCATCTGTCTCTGTCTGTCTGTCTGTGCATCTTTCTCTGTCTGTCTGTGTGTCTGTTTTGCAGATGTTGCTGATGAGTGTGCAGGTGTGTCCGTGCAACAGGTTGTAGCTCTGAAGGAATTCATTACCACCCGTCAGACAAGTGTCACACCGATGAGAGCGACAGTCACAATACACAAGGTACACAATACACACACACTTATACACCGCAGACTGTGTGTGCTTGTGTGTTATCTCTAGGTCTTGACTGCTGTGTCCTCTGTGTCTTTGAAGTCAGATTGTAGTGCTGTTCTTGTGTTCAAATCCCCACAAACAAACACATGTCTGTAAATGTGTCTTTCTGTAATGTATAAAACATGTGTTCAGTGTAGTAGAGCGACTCCACGCAGACATTGACACGGGCATCCTTAGAGGTCTTGATTTTAAAAAGTGTCTCTCTGTGTTTTGAGTGTTTGAGTTTGTGGTTGGTCTGACTGTAATCGACTCTGAGGGGGATTTCAGCCACTCATACACATAATTCCCTCCTTCAGTACCGCTCTGTATGGAAAGCAGCTCCGCAAGCCACGTACTGGTGAGACACATCGCGACACACACACCTGTGTGGAGTGTGTATTGTATGTGTAGTCTGGACGAGTGCTTCAGAGGGGGCTCATAAATCTCCTGTCATTAACTGAGAGTCTAAGTGTGTGAATGAGAGCCATTAACTGTGTGTGTGTGTGTGTGTGTGTGTGTGTGTGTGTGTGTGTGTGTTGTGTGCTGGCCCGAGGTGAGGCGTCTCACACGGTACCGATCACCCTTCATTTAAAGAACTCCCTGGAGCCCATTGGGTCAGTCGGCCCATTTCTGCAGCTGCTTTAGTGTGTATGAGACGCACTAATGAGACGCAGCAGCACTGTCTGCTAAACCTGTTACAGCACGCATGAGGAGAACTCAACTGTACCACCATCAGTGATCAAGGTCACATCACACGCGCACACACACACACACACACACACACTCACACTCACACACACACACATTGTCACACAGGAGTAACGACTTCTGTCTAATTGAGCTCAAGTTTCACTGCAGAGAAATCCGACTCACTCTGTGTGTGTTGGAGCAAAACACGACATCTTTCATGACGTAACAGTGCAGGGTGAACATTTGCTGCGCATGTGCTGCAGTGCTTCCCGTTAGCTCTGAAAACAGCACATTTCCATCGAGCGGCAGTCCTGTCTGCCCCTGACCTCTGACCCTGCTCACACAGCTGCTGTGTCTCTGCTGCACATCAGTCTCCCCCAGTGAATGCGCACTGATGTCTGCCGTTACGCGCCGCACCACCCAGAAGCACTACAAAGCCCGGATGCGAGCGCCGTGTGAGGAGCTCTTAAGTGTTTGCAGAGGAGCAGCGCGTCTCCCTGTCAGATCACAGATGCGCAGTCATTATCCTGCGCTCCTGCAGCCACTCCTGCACACACACACACACACACACACACACACACACACAAACACACACACTCACTCACACACCCACACCCACTCACACTCAAACACACACACACACACACACACACACACTCACACTCACACACACACACCCAGAAACACACCCACACACACACTGACACTCACACACACACACACACTCACACTTACACACACACACCCACAAACACACCCACACACACCCACAAACACCCACACCCACACCCACACTCACACACACAAACACACACACCCACACACACTCACACGCACACACACACACTCACCCACACACCCACACACAAACACACACACACACTCACCCACACACAGACTCACACACATACACTTACACACACACTCACACTCACACTCACACACACTCACACTCACACACACACACCCACAAACACACACACACACCCACACACACTCACACACACACACACTCACCCACACACCCACGCACAAACACACACACACACTCACCCACACACACTCTCACACACACCCACACACACACACACACAGACTCACACACACACACCCACACACACACACACACACAGACTCACACACACACTCTCACACACACCCACACACACACACAGACTCACACACATATACACTTACACACACACACAGACTCACACAGACTCAAACGCACACACACACACACACACACACACAGACTCACACACACACTCAGAGACTCTCTCACACACACACACACACACACAGACTCACACACATATACACTTCCACACACACACACACACACAAACACACTCACCCACACACACACACACACACACACAGTCACACACACTCACATATACAGAGACATATAAACACACTCACTCTCACACACTCACTCACACACACACACACACACTCACTCACACACACAAACACACACACACACACACAGTCACACACACACACACACACACACACTCACTCTGTCTTTGCTTCTCAATGGCACACACAAACACAGATATGAGTGTGAGTGTGAGTGTGTGTGTGTGTGTGTGTGTGTGTGTGTGTGTGTGTGTGTGTGTATCTATAGTTCCCCTTCTGTCACTCACTAGACATTGTATCGATGAAGTGACACTAGGGGTCGATCTTGAGAGCCCAAAACAGCCCAGTGAGAATTGGCGAGTTGAATTTGCATGCCACTCCCCCGGACATACGGGTATAAAAGGGAGGCCAGTCGGCAAGTTCATTCAGATTTCTTCTTCGGAGTCGAGAGGTCGCACTACAGCAAGCTGAAGTCGTCTGCTCATGGCTCTCCTTCTTCTGTGGGAGCGCCCCTTCAGCTGTCCCTCTTCCCGGCCTTCCTACGTACGGGTACAGCGCCAATGTTGTTGACACTGGAGATTTTTCGCAGGTTTCACTGGGTGCGGTCCTGCCGGGTAATTCCCTGTGGGCCACCCACCCCGCAGCGCACTCGCTGGCCTCCGTCCATCTCTGGGATGAGATAGGCAGCTCGCCTCAGTGCCAGCCTAAAGTTTCTCCCAGAGCACGAGACCCAGATGAGATGTTGATCACTGCATCAGAGGGCGTTCTAGTGGTGTCGGATGCTGAAGACTCGACCAGACTGCCGCCTTCGGATATGGCAGGCCCAGTCTGAGGCGGATGCTGAACTCACTGCCATGCTTTCCCGGGGCCGGCGCGAGTGCCGGGCTTGAGTGGAAACGTGGAGTGGCTGGATGACTGGTCCCCCATCCCCATCCCGGCGGCCAAGGGTTATGCCACGATTCCCCAGTTGGATAAGGAGATTGCGGTGCCACCTGGCGGAATTGGCCAGCACACATGGCTTGCATGCCATGGCCATTCTACAAGTCCATCAGGCCAAGCAAGTTAAGTGCTTGAAGGGTCCCCTTAGCGCTCCCTCCTCAGGTCGGAGCCCCGCTTCCCGACGCGCCTCTCTAAAAACAAAATCAATCATCTAAAATATCTCAAATCAATATTTCATGTTCATGTCTTTGGTAAGTCGGCGTGTGATATGTGAGAATACACGTTAGACTCTTGATCAACACTGTTCAGGTTCATTTAGAGTCTCGTTCGTCTGGTTTAACAGTAACGAGGACTGAACTCATGATGACACACACAATCTCATCACATCTGTCCGGAGACTTCACATGTTACACGTGTGTGTGTGTGCTGCTGATTTCATCTTCACAAGATGCTGTATAACATATAGAGCAGCTTTAATCTGCAAAGTAATATTTCTCAACGCTTGACATGTATTTTATGAATTCCATAATAATCCTTTTCCCAATCTCGCGCTGAACTGGAGAACCGCCCCTCAGATCCAGATGTGCTTGGAAACCTTCCCGTTCTTTAGCTCGGTCTCTCTTTATCTTTCTCTCCTGAGCGCGTTAACCTCAAAGCGTTCCTCAAACTGTAACGTTTAATTACCTTGAAATGACATTTAAATAATTCCCAGGCCGATGTGAATCTGTCTCGCGCTCGCAGTTGGCCGAAGATGTGCCGTTGCCTCCGCACATCTGCTTTCTATTCAATTGTTTACCAGTGAATTAAAAAGAAATTCCAATTTACTTAGAAAATGGGAGTTCTGGTCTCGCTAAAGTCCCGTCGACGCAGACCAATGTGTTTCCGTTTAATGATCTTGAGGTTGGAACACACTAATAAATTAAACGCAATTAAAGGCGTTGGATTTATCACAAAAGGATCCCCACCGCGAGTCTTTGAAGCACTGTTTTATGGACGTACAGTGATGCTGTGCTCCGTTTAACTCTTGACTGTATGATGTGCTGCTCTCATTCACATGGTTCGGTTTCACCGTACAGGACACATTTTAGTAGGTGATTCCATACAGAAAACGTTCCTACTGCACACAAGTCTGCATACTGCGGAAATAATATGAGAATGATATTCCAAATACTTCTGCAGCGGTCTCATGAGACATCTGGCAAAAGAGGAGTATTGTTGAGTTGTGTTTGGGGTATTAATGCAGTATATGACGGGGTATTTCATGGGTGTTCAGTGTGAGTTTAGTGCTCTTTGAGACTGCAGGTGTCTCTCTCTCTCTCTCTCTCTCTCTCTCTCTCTCTCTCTCTGTCTCTCTGTCTCTCCTCCCTGGGGAACGTGGAGTTGAGTTGAGCTTTATGATCACAGAAAGAGTGCGGGACGGAGTGCAGTGGACCGGGGGGGTCTGCAGCTGTGAAAGTTTGGTTTACGTCTCTCTCAGAACTGCAGGATTTCAAATGGTACATTTAATCAGTCGCTCTGAATGCAGCAGAGCAGTTTGAGATGTGGGAACTTCATTTCACTGAGATTATCAATGGCTCGTTCATATGCGGCAACTGTTGAATGATGCAATACTTAACATGTTTGTTCTGTGAACAGAGCTGAGCATCACACTCACTCACACACACACACACATACACACACACTCTCACACACACACAAACTCACACACACACACACTCTCTCTCACACACACACTCTCTCTCTCTCACACACACACACACATATACACACACACTCTCACACACACACTCTCTCTCACACACACACACTCTCTTTCACACACACACACACACACACTCTCTCTCTCTCACACACACACACACACACATACACACACTCACTCACTCAACTGATCACAATGTATAGTCAAGACATTACTGATGTGAAAAACAACTGTAACAATTTGAATAAAATGTTCAGAACTTAAACTACTTCAAAGAGCTCTCATCATAAAATCCTCCATGTGCAGCGATGACAGCTTTGCAGATCTTGTTATTCTAGCGGTCAGTTTGCCCAGATACTCAGTGACCTTTCACCCCACACCTCCTGTAGCACTTGACCTTTCACCCCACACTTCCTGTAGCACTCGACCTTTCACCCCACACTTCCTGTAGCACTCGACCTGTCACCCCACACTTCCTGTAGCACTTGCCATAGATGTGACTGTCTTGTCGGGCACTTCTCACACACCTTACAGTCTAGCTGATCCCACAAATGCTCAATGGGGTTTAGATCCGTAACACTCTTTTCCAATTATCTGTTGTCCAATGTCTGTGTCTCTTTGCCCACTCGAACCTTTTCTTTGTGTTTTTCTGTTTCAAAAGTGTCTTTTTCTTTGCAGTTCTTCCCATAAGAGTCTTCTCTTTACTGTTGTACATGAAACTGGTGTTGAGCGGGTAGAATTCAATGAAGCCGTCAGCGGAGGACATGTGAGGCGTCTATTTCTCAAACTAGAGACTCTGATGTACTTATCCTCTTGTTTAGTTGCACATCTTCCACATCTCTTTCTGTCCTTGTTAGAGACAGTTGTGCTTTGTCTTTAAAGACTGTAGTTACACATTTAGATGAAATCTGCAGTTTTTTGACCATTTCAAGCATTGTATAGCTTTCATTCCTCAAAACAATGATTGACTGATGAGTTTCTAGAGAAAGCTGTTTCTTATAAGTTGTTTGGGAGGGTTTCAAGAAAAAAAGACCCAACAACAAACTCAAGCATCTTCAGTTTGCCAGACACTACTGGAACTCCAAATGGGACTGAGTCCTATGGGCAGATAAAACAAAAATAGAGCTTTTTTTTGCAGCAAACACCGGAGATTGGTTTGGTGCACACAGAGAGGTAGCCATATGGAAATGTACCTCATGCCCACGGTTAAATATGGTGGTGGATCTTTAATATTGTGGGGCTGCTTTATGCCAAAGGTCCTGGACATCTTGTTCAGATACATGGTATCATGGACTCTATCATATACCAGCAGATACCAGCAGGTTGGATCTTCCATCAGGTCAATGATCCAAAACAAAAATCTAAATCAACACACAATTGATTCACTGACCACAAATCAAGGTTCTGCCATGGCCATTTCAGTCCCCTGACCTGAACCCCATAGAACACCTGTGTGGTGAACTGAAGAGAGTCCACCAACATGCACCTCTGAATCTGAAGGATGTGGAGAGATTGTTTATGGAGGAATGATCTCAGATCCCTTGTCAGGTGTTCTCCAACCTCATTAGTCATTATAGGAGAAGACTCAGAGCTGTTATCTTGGCAAAGGGAGGTTGCAAAACGTATTGAATAAAAGGGTGCCAATATTAATGAAGGGCACTGTAAACACACACACACACACACTCTAAAGTACAACAGGGTGCCGGTGGCTGATCTGAACCATTTAGCATGTCCCATTGAAAGCAGTTGGCATGAGCTGCACCTCCTCATCACAGCATCGTTCTGAACGTGTTAAGACTTGTTCTTCTGTTGATGTGTTGTTGGTTTCTTAATCCAAGTGTCAGTTCAGTGAAAGAGAATTAATATCAGTTGACATGAAGTCTCAGGTCTGACAGCGAGCGGCACCTGCAGACACTTACACGTCACACTCTGACCTGTAGAAATGCAGCGCTGTGTCTGAGTGGCATATCTGAAACATACAGATGCTTTTGTTTCTGAAGAGACCGATTGTTATGAGGTCACATTTTATATTAGGTTGTCTTAACTACTATGTACTAAAATTAAATACATATAAAACTATGTATTTACTGTGGAACTGCATGTTGTTATGCAAAATTCCCACATTTGCTGCAACTGAGGTTGAGGTATGGGAAGGTTTTGGAGTAAGTGTAGGATTAGGATTAAGGTTTAGAGTTAGGTTTAGGAGTAAGGGTAGGGTTAGGATTAGGGGTTAGAGTTAGGTTTAGGAGTAAGGGTAGGATTAGTGTTAAATTTAACAGTTTCACTCCAAATGTAATTAAATGCAAGAACTTTAAATGTAATTACAATGCAACAGCATGTATGTAAATAATAAGTACATTGGATTAATTGGTTAAGTACATAGTAGTTAAGGCCACCTAATATAAAGTGGGTTCATTATGAGAACCGCATCCAAGCTCGTGTTAAACTCCAGAGCCATCGTGATTAGTGTTTGAAATACTCAGATGCAGCTAGTGGACTTCATGAGACTTTCTGTTCATGCATGTGTGTGTGTGTGAGATTTGCTCGTCTGTTTCCAGAGGCCGTTGAAAGGAACGTTTTGTTTGATCCGTGTCTGAAGTATGGATGAGGAAACGTTTGTGAGCGGGCTGCTCATTAGATTAATTAGTGAGGTGTGAATAGGTTTGAGGGTTCTCTCACAGAGCTTAATCTCACTACGCTCAGTAGATCAGGGTCTCCTGCAGGAGTGTGAACAGAGGTCATCGAGGGTCAGTGCTGTGACTCGTCATCGCAGTGAAGACGAGATGAGACGACTGAACTCTGACCCGCTTAACATGTTCTCACAGCCAAAACACGTCAATGTCCAGAAAACAGAAAATTAAGCCTATTTTTAGGTCCATTAAGACTGACATTATTATAAACACATTCCCGCCTCAGAACTCTTATAACAGTAATGCAAAAGATGACCTTGTTTAATTATAAAGTAGGCATGGCCCGGTACCATTTTTTGGAAAATGAGTGCAAGTGCCAATACTTCCATTTTGATCTCACCGATACCAATTGCAATGCCTGTTTTTGTTTTGTTGTTGTCCTGGGAGTGGTCTCTTGTTACAGAGTGGACCAATCACAGCTGTTGTGGTCTGCATTAGCGCAACGCATTGTTTTTGAGGAGGACCAAGTCAGGCTATGCCTTAGCTACTCAGCCTTAGGTGTAAGTATGACGCAGAAGTATTAATCAGCCTTTACTGTACGACAGCAATAGATGAGGACGTGTTCTTGCGTTCAACACAGCTGGACAGAGCCCATTCCAAATGCAGGGATCACAAGACTTTAACGAGTTTAAATGGACACAGTGTCCTAAAAACGCTGTTTATTATGCAACACAACCAAAGTGAGATGCTCCAAAAGTGTCCGTCTGACATGTGTACATTGACGTGTCACAAAACAGATGGACAATTTAAATTGCAAAATGGATTGCTGTGACCGAAGGGCAATAATACACTTATATTCAGAAATATGGAAATAATTAATTTCCAATAATTAATTGAATCATTATATGATGAATTTCTCAGCAAATATATATATGCGATTCATTTGACTATCATAAAATATAGATATATTGATTATTGATCTGCACAATATTTTACCGATATATTTTTGAGGCAATATTTATTATTCTCTGGCATAATAGCGTTTGAAGACCACAAGGGGGTGATATACATTTAATAAAGAAGTTCACAAGGCACAGGTATCACAACATGGGACGAGTATTAGACCTTGTTCAGACTGCCACTAAAAATCTGTTTTTTTGCATATCTAGATTGTAACGAGATGGCCTCGATGATGTATGCGACTTCCGGAGGATGCATCCTTCCAGACGAGACACAGCCAATGTCAAAAAACGGTGACTGCAGCACAGAACATCACAATATTTACTAGTCTTCTCCAGTACTGCACCGGGCACTTATTTGGAGAGTGAGATGATGCACCTCCATTTTTTCCCGCATCTGTTTTGAAAGCATCGTCGTTACCATAATGCAGATAAGTTATGTCATGTCTGAACGCACAAATCTGATTTGATCACTTGCAATTAATAGTGCGGACAGTCTGCATGAAATGATCTGATCTGAGGAAAAATCAGACCTCATTGCACAGGACGTACATACATGAGTTATGAAGGTTTTTGTACTTTTTGAAATTATAATGCAATTTCTCTGTATGTACTTTTGAAGAGGTTTCATTCAAGCCACCAATCCAGAAAAAGACAGAAAACACATTGTGTCGGCCCTATGAAAGATGCATTTAGATCATAGGAAATAATCCTTGTCCTCTGATAATGATTTGGGTCGAATTTAATGGAAAACTTTGCGAGTTGCGCTCTGTGGTGCTGCAGATTTTTGAGCAGTCTCCGGACACGACGAGCCCGTGCTGTGAATGTACCATAGAAAATATTGTTTTTGAATGTACAATGCGTCATGTCATCTATTGTGCAGCGGGTAGCCCTATCCATCTGACAATCCCGATATATATCGCTAATCATCGGGAAACTCTCCTGATTATTGATGCTTACATTTACATACGCTTTTATCCAAAGTGACTTACAGTGCACTTATTACAGGGACAATCCCCCCGGAGCAACCTGGAGTTAAGTGTCTTACTCAAGGACACAATGGTGGTGACTGTGGGGATCAAACCAGCAACCTCCTGATTACCAGTTATGTGCTTTAGCCCACTACATACCACCACCACACAAGAGAAAGACATCAATCCCAAGCCTCGGTATCGATATCAATAGGGACATCCCAGATACTTCACAGTAATTAGACGAGTGGTGGTGGTGTAGTGGGCTAAAGCACATAACTGGTAATCAGGAGGTTGCTGGTTTGATCCCCACAGTCACCACCATTGTGTCCTTGAGTAAGGCACTTAACTCCAGGTTGCTCCGGGGGGATTGTCCCTGTAATAAGTGCACTGTAAGTCACTTTGGATAAAAGTGTATGTAAATGCATAAATGGAAATGTAATGAGAATTGTCTTGAAAATAATGTCACCATGCCGAAAGTCTTAATGGTCCTCTATCAGTCTGTCTCTCTGTCACACAGCTGGTAAATAACACTCTTGTCTGTCAGCTGCTGGTTTCACTGGAATTCCCAGGATGCAGGAATGATTTCCTCGGAGGTGTGATTCGTTCATTGTCGAGAGGACATTCCTGAAGAGTCACTGACCGGCCGCTGCTGCTTCTGTTACAATGAATCATTACAAATGAAGATCGTTTAGTCAGATGTGTTTGAATGTATCTGCATTGCAATCGTTGAGTTCAGAAGGATTCACAATGATTGACTTTAAGCATGAAAGAAACTTCATTTCACAGAAAATGAAAGAACATTGGAGGGAGGGTCCTGAGGTGTATCATGGGGTAGTATTCAGCCATATAGCAACACCACAGTGACACGGGCAAACATCTCTCATCATGTCTTAAGAAACGATTAATTGGGAAATTGTGCTGCAAGAGTTCTGAAATTTCTCCTCCAGTGAGCTGACAACAATAAATCCTCTGCGGTTAGTGATCTGGTTTATAGTGCTGCTGTCGTTTGGGATTCGGGTTAACTGATAACGAACAGGTCACATGATCACTCGGACAACAGCAGGTCGTTTTCAGTGCTGCCGGCTGAACGGACAGAAGTCTCCGCGGTCCAGTGAAGATATCAAAACATGAGTCTGTGTGGGAGTGTTGAGAGCCAACCCTTTCCCATGATCCCGCGGTGAAGGTGAGCTGACGCGGGCCGTGCGGGTTTATTCCCGTTCGGAGGAGGGTGAGTCTTTGAGGGAGATCAGGATTAGCACTGCAGCGGTGGGTTAATCTGTAATTAATTAAGCTAATAACAGGCCTGTGTTTAGTGTCGGGGGAATTCTCACAGTTCTGCTGGAATGACGGCGTGTAATTAATGAAATCAGCCAGTAGAAACACAGAGTCACTGGGATGGAATGTGACACTGCAACACTTCTGGAATTTACTGAGGGGGTTCAGACTCCAGTGTCACCCTAAAACCTGACAGGATGAGCTCCCCTCAGAGTGACCAACCCCACAACCTCAGCTGTCGAGACCAGAGACCAGACTAATAAAACATGGATTCATCTTAAGAACAGAGCAGGTGTTTGTTTAGGGTGTAGTATGCAAACATTTGTGTGAGTTTAGTAGGAGTGGGCAGACAACAGTGTGTTGGATGCACTCAAGGGTTGTGCCCAGTTGATTCATTATGCCACTCTGACCACGCCCACACTGGAACCTTTTTGACCTCTGACACCTCGGTATGCTATCCATCAAGGCTGCATGATTGACTGAATTACTGAAATCATAATTTATCCCTGCGCGGTAACCAGTAACTGTAACTGACTGAAATGTTGTGATGATACGACAAATCAATCAAAAGTTACAACATTACAAAAATAATTGATCATAGTGTCCAAAAACATCTCCAAACAAATAAAAGATAATAATTGTACATAAGAACTAATTACACATGCAAACACAACAATGACTAAAGGTTTGCATAGCATGCAGACATGATTTTAGTCATGAGATTTCACAGAATGAGTTTCATTCTGTGTCATCTGAGTCATCATTGAGTCTGTGTCATGTATTTGGCGCCATCTCCTGCTGGTCATATGTAACATTGTGCTTCATGTGGATTATCTAATGATCTATACATCTGATTATCTTGTGTGTGGACTCATTTGAAAGATAATCATCTCATTCAGTTTCATTCTGTGTCATTTGAGTCATCATTGAGTCTGTGTCATGTATTTGGCGCCATCTCCTGGTGGTCATATGTAACATTGTGCTTCATGTGGATTATCTAATGATCTATACATCTGATTATCTTGTGTGTGGACTCGATTGAAAGATAATCATCTTATTCAGTTTCATTCTGTGGCATTTGAGTCATCATTGAGTCTGTGTCATGTATTTGGCACCATCTCCTGGTGGTCATATGTAACATTGTGCTTCATGTGGATTATCTAATGATCTATACATCTGATTATCTTGTGTGTGTGGACTCGTTTGAAAGATAATCATCTTATTCAGTTTCATTCTGTGGCATTTGAGTCATCATTGAGTCTGTGTCATGTATTTGGCGCCATCTCTTGGTGGTCATATGTAACATTGTGCTTCATGTGGATTATCTAATGATCTATACATCTGATTATCTTGTGTGTGGACTTGTTTGAAAGATAATCA
>JAVLUX010000014.1:537500-547500 GCA_032164185.1 Moxostoma hubbsi
ACTCACAGTGATTATGTTGTGATTAATAGTCGTGAGTTATTTTGATGATATATTTTACACGAGTGTGTTCACAGCAGCAGGTTGCTAGCACAACTGAAAGTGGATCTGCACTAACAGAGCAGCCGTTGCCGTGGAAAAACTAAGTAACGGAGGTCAGTTCAGCTGCTGCGCATTAATGAACGGGATATTTGTTCTGGAAGACATGGTTAGTGTTTGCTGTAGCTCATGGGATGCCAACAGATGTTTCCATGAGTGTGATCTGACCGTTATGACATCACACTGACAGAGCGCAGCATACACGCATCATTTCACATTATAGATCAGACATGAGTGAGTCTCTTGTGTACGAGCGTCAACACGTGACACAACATCATCTGTGTAAACTTATAGATGATAAAATAAATGCCAGAAAGTCCTTTAATGTAACGTTAGCTGTTAGATAATTATATATTATATCAGTGATGGTCAGTGGGAGACTTTCAAACTAAAACTTGAATGTTTACAAGCAACAAGGCAAATAATGTTGAAAACAAGGTTTGATTTGAGTCTTAACATTCAGGAAAATAAATGAGTATCAGTCGACAGCTGTTTTATGAACACTTGAAATGCTCTTAATTCTGGAGCACCTGTGACTGTTTCACTTCTCAGGGATGCCAAACATGCTTCCATATATTCATTTTTATTGTGACAGAAGCTTCCGGTGCACAAACAATACAAGACAGAGATGATAAAAAATAGAATAAAAATAAAAAGCGAATAGAAATATAAGTATACATAGAAATACACAAGACACAAATACACATATAGTATGTACAAATACACATCTGTTATCTACAGTGCAAGGGACTGTAATGCAGAAGAGGTAGGGTATGTTGTATAAATATAAATAGCTTAAGCTGTGTATTACACATAATTATTGCTCAATGGGGCAGTTTTAACTGTTCATAAGATGGATGAGGGTAAAAACTGTTCCTGTGCCTGACGGTTCTGGTGTTCAGATCTCTGAAGCGATGGCCAGAAGGAAACAGTTCAGAAAGGTAATGTGCTGGGTGAGTGGAGTCCAGAGTGATTTTACCAGCACTTTTCCTCACTCTGGAAGTGTACAGTTCTTGAAGGAAGGGTACGGGGCAACCAATAATCCTCTCAGCAGTCCAAACTGTCCTTTGTAGTCTTCTGATATCTGGTTTTGTAGCTGCACCAAACCAGACAGTTGAAGTGCAGAAGATAGACTCAGTGACTGCTGAGTAGAACTGTATCAGCAGCACCTGCGGCAGCTTGAACTTCCTCAACTGGTTAAGGAAGTACAACCTCTGTGGGTCCTGTGAGATGGTAGTGCCCAGGAACCTGAATGACTCCACTGCTGGCACAGTGCTGTTTAGAATGGTGAGGCATTTTTCAGGTCCTGTGAGATGGTAAACCTGTGATGATATTAATGATGTCACTGGTGTGATGATATTAATGATGTCTCTGGTGTGATGATATTAATGCAGTCACCGGTGTGATGATATTAATGATGTCTCTGGTGTGATGATATTAATGCTGTCACCGGTGTGATGATATTAATGATGTCTCTGGTGTGATGATATTAATGCTGTCACCGGTGTGATGATATTAATGCTGTCACCGGTGTGATGATATTAATGCTGTCACCGGTGTGATGATATTAATGCAGTCACTGGTGTGATGATTTTAATGCTGTCACCGGTGTGATGATATTAATGATGTCTCTGGTGTGATGATATTAATGCTGTCACCGGTGTGATGATATTAATGCAGTCACTGGTGTGATGATTTTAATGCTGTCACCGGTGTGATGATATTAATGCAGTCTCTGGTGTGATGATATTAATGCTGTCACCGGTGTGATGATATTAATGATGTCTCTGGTGTGATGATATTAATGCTGTCACCGGTGTGATGATATTAATGCAGTCTCTGGTGTGATGATATTAATGCTGTCACCGGTGTGATGATATTAATGCAGTCTCTGGTGTGATGATATTAATGCTGTCACCGGTGTGATGATATTAATGATGTCTCTGGTGTGATGATATTAATGCTGTCACCGGTGTGATGATATTAATGCTGTCACCGGTGTGATGATATTAATGCAGTCACTGGTGTGATGATTTTAATGCTGTCACCGGTGTGATGATATTAATGCAGTCTCTGGTGTGATGATATTAATGCTGTCACTGGTGTGATGATATTAATGATGTCTCTGGTGTGATGATATTAATGCTGTCACCGGTGTGATGATATTAATGCAGTCTCTGGTGTGATGATATTAATGCTGTCACCAGTGTGATGATATTAATGCAGTCTCTGGTGTGATGATATTAATGCTGTCACCGGTGTGATGATATTAATGATGTCTCTGGTGTGATGATATTAATGCTGTCACCGGTGTGATGATATTAATGCTGTCACCGGTGTGATGATATTAATGCAGTCACTGGTGTGATGATTTTAATGCTGTCACCGGTGTGATGATATTAATGCAGTCACTGGTGTGATGATATTAATGCAGTCACCGGTGTGATGATATTAATGCAGTCACCGGTGTGATGATATTAATGCTGTCACTGGTGTGATGATATTAATGATGTCACTGGTGTGATGATTTTAATGCTGTCACTGGTGTGATGATATTAATGCTGTCACTGGTGTGATGATTTTAATGCTGTCACTGGTGTGATGATATTAATGCTGTCACTGGTGTGCTGATTTTAATGCTGTCACCGGTGTGATGATATTAATGCTGTCACCGGTGTGATGATTTTAATGCTGTTACCGGTGTGATGATATTAATGCTGTCACCGGTGTGATGATTTTAATGCAGTCACCGGTGTGATGATATTAATGCTGTCACTGGTGTGATGATTTTAATGCTGTCACCGGTGTGATGATTTTAATGCAGTCACCGGTGTGATGATATTAATGCTGTCACCGGTGTGATGATGTTAATGCTGTCACCGGTGTGATGATTTTAATGCTGTCACCGGTGTGATGATTTTAATGCTGTCACCGGTGTGATGATATTAATGCTGTCACCGGTGTGATGATACTAATGCTGTCACCGGTGTGATGATTTTAATGCTGTCACCGGTGTGATGATTTTAATGCAGTCACTGGTGTGATGATATTAATGCTGTCACCGGTGTGATGATATTAATGCAGTCACCGGTGTGATGATATTAATGCAGTCACCGGTGTGATGATATTAATGCAGTCACCGGTGTGATGATATTAATGCAGTCACTGGTGTGATGATATTAATGCAGTCACTGGTGTGATGATATTAATGCAGTCACCGGTGTGATGATATTAATGCTGTCACTGGTGTGATGATATTAATGCAGTCACTGGTGTGATGATATTAATGCAGTCACTGCTGTGATGATATTAATGCAGTCACTGGTGTGATGATATTAATGCAGTCACTGGTGTGATGATATTAATGCAGTCACCGGTGTGATGATATTAATGCAGTCACCGGTGTGATGATATTAATGCAGTCACTGGTGTGATGATATTAATGCAGTCACTGGTGTGATGATATTAATGCAGTCACCGGTGTGATGATATTAATGCAGTCACCGGTGTGATGATTTTAATGCTGTCACTGGTGTGATGATATTAATGCTGTCACTGGTGTGATGATATTAATGCAGTCACCGGTGTGATGATTTTAATGCTGTCACCGGTGTGATGATATTAATGCTGTCACTGGTGTGATGATTTTAATGCTGTCACTGGTGTGATGATATTAATGCAGTCACTGGTGTGATGATATTAATGCTGTCACTGGTGTGATGATATTAATGCAGTCACCGGTGTGATGATATTAATGCAGTCACCGGTGTGATGATATTAATGCAGTCACTGGTGTGATGATATTAATGCAGTCACCGGTGTGATGATTTTAATGCAGTCACTGGTGTGATGATATTAATGCAGTCACTGGTGTGATGATATTAATGCAGTCACCGGTGTGATGATATTAATGCCGTCTCTAGTGTGATGATAATAAAGAGTCTGTGTGTCTGGGCCATCCAGCCAATAATGAGGTTATGAATTCATGAATGTTTCAGCATCATGAATAGAGAGAATGTTCTGGAAATTTGTGATATTCTGATATTTGTAAATGTTGCTTTAATAGTAAATCTATAAGCTGTATGGTCAAGTCGTCATTTTTTTTTTTTTTTGTATAGCACTTTTCACATTACACTTAATTTCAAAGCAGCTTTACAGAAGGTCAAATTCTTGTGAAATTTGATGTCCACATGAATGGTCGGAGCCAGGGTTTCCCAGCAGAACATAGACCAGAGTATCACACTCATTCCACTGGCTTGTCATCTTCCTACAGTGCATCCTGCTGCCATCACTTCCCCAGGACAACGGTACACATGTACATGGCCGTCCACGTGATGTGAAAGAATACGAGACTCATCGGACCAGGTGATCTTCTTCCACTGCTCCAAGATCCAGTTCTGACACCCGTGTGCCCATTGTAGGTGCTCTCGATGGTGGACTCATGGGCACTCTGACAGGTCTGTGGGTCAGCCTCATATGCAGCATGGTGCGATGCACTGTGTGTTGTGACACATTCCTCCCTTAACCGTCAATAAAACATTTTGTGATGTTTGCAACAATAGACCTTCTGTAGGTTCTGACTAGATGGTATAGCCTTCATTGCCCTTGCGCATCGATACGCCTTGGGCACCATCACCAGATTGGGGTTTGTCCCTCCTCAGACCACTGTCGGTAGGTACTCACCACTGCTGAACAGGAGCACCCCACAAGCCTGTCTTGTCAAAGTCGCTCCGGTCTTTACTCCTGCCCATTTCTCCTGCATTCAACACATTGACTACGATAACTGATTGTTCACTTAGTAGAACACCTTGCTAGAAGGTGATCAACGTTATTCACTTCACCTATGAGTGCCCATAATGTTTTGGCTCTATTGTGTATCTAGATTTGGTTTGTTTACATGAACGTGCAAAACAATACATTATTGTTAACATTATATTTAAATAAATTGATGCTTCTGTTCTCCAAAGATGCATTAAATTGATCAAGAATTACAGTAAAGACATTTACATGTTACAAATGATTTCTGTTTAAATACATTTAGTATTTTTCTAACTTTTGGATAATCCAAGAATCCTCTACTTACAGCCATACATGTGTTTGGCATGTTCTGTTCTGTTCTGGTTAGTCTCTTCTCCAACTAGAGACTTGGATGGATTTATCATGTTCTTGTTGTTGTGTATCTGGGCCCTCCACTTCCTTTTCTGTCCTGATTAGATCCTGTTTGATTTCTTCTTTCAAGACAGCAGTGCATAGAATATCCCAGTGGTTCTCAAGATTTTACAGTGGAAATCATGTGGCGACCCACCAGAGTAAAAACATAACCTGTATTTAATGTATGCTGGGCCACATTTCCTTTTATGTTGCATAGATTTGTTCATGGTTTTCAAGTACAAGGACATGCATCAAGTGAAATTTTTGTTGTAGATGTCAACAACAAAAGTGACAGGAAGTTCTCTCTCCCCCATTTTAAAAATTGAAGAGCATATTTGCTTATATGAGCCCATTTTGTAAAGATGATGATGTACAATGAGAAAAATACATTTGTGCATAGCACAGTGTTGCTCTTTTCCTCCTCAGTGCTGTTTGGCATGTCCGGGCTGCTATTGTTTGAGAGGTTTGACTTGACTTGCTCTGTAACGCTTTAAATTAGAAAAGTCTCAATAGAATTGAAATTGGTCACATCAGTTTTGAGGTCTGCGTGCTGCAATATCGAGGGAAGCCCGGTTGTTGCATGCGTGCGTCAGAGAGAAGAGCAGATCATGATCATGAGCTATAATGCTATTGGGCGCCCACCGAAATATCTTCAATGGGAGAACCATGGCATTATTCTTTCCTTGCTGTCTGCGACCCAGTACGATTTGAACTATGACCCACTTCACAACCCACCAGTTGAGAAACACTGGAATATCACTTGCTCTCAAAAAACAAACAAACAATAGACTGACAAATTTCTAGAGAGCAATCGTTTTTGTGCCATTGTTAAAAGGAAAATATTACTTGCAACAAGGTACTTTACCAGGGTATCAGGACACATGACTGAACTCTGTCTGTGTGTGTCTCTAAGGTACATCTGCTGTATGGTTTATGGACTCTGATGGAGTCAGATTCTCCGTGTTTTTGATCGGATGCAGAGTAGAGGAAGTCACAGACAGTCATCTGAGATTGCAGACTCCACAGCACCAGCTGGACCATCCTCACCCATCCACAGCAGTGTGGGCAACGTCCCACCCGACACCAGCACCTACAGCCCCTCAGCTGACCTGGGATTCTCTACAGAGGTTAGTCAACTCACACACACATACATCATCATCTGCCTCATTGCACAATTTTACACAGTTAGAAATTCAGTAACTACTACAGGCAAACAGGATTCATTTCATTATTGGTTACGACATGGTTTTTAGCTCTTGCTATCTTATCCATAGGACTGTGATTTGCATCAACACTGAACACAGTGATGTACAGTCTGGTGCCGCAACACCGTACAAAGATGTAGAGCCGTTCATACAGAACATGTTCTTGAGATTAAAAACAGCTTGATGGAGCGCAACCTAATGGAACAGTGTGCTTGAGTCTCAAGAGGCATTTTAATAGATGAACTGTAACTTGACACACTTAAACTGTGAGAACTGTGTGTGAGATGCTTTCAGTAAAGCAGAGGCAGCTTGTGTGTGTGTGTGTGTGTGTGTGTGTGTGTGTGTGTGTGTGTGTGTGTGTGTGTGTGTGTGTGTGAGTTTGGTTCTCACTGATGAAATTCAACACACTGAACAGTTCAAATAAACCTGCAGGAATTCCACTTTAGACCTGAACTGTGAGGATTGTGTATATTTTAACTAGTCTTTTTTTTCTTTCTTTCTTTAATTTTCTTTCTCTCTGTCATGTTTTTAAGGGTGATTCAGTGCACACTGAGGAACCAGTTGTGTTGCGAGTCTATGACTCTAGAAAAGAAGATGTGGAGCTTCAGTGGTGCGTGTGGAAAGCTCAGTGTTTGGATGCAGTGGATGCTGCCCAAACTCACAGTGAAACTCTTCTCAACTGACCACACCTCCAAAAACAACAGTACTGATCACACCCACCCAAACCACAAATAAAATCCCAAATCACACTTTCTTTTACTGTGTAGTTTTTACTGTCATCTAAAACACATCATGCTTTTGAGGAGTCTTTGTCAGTCTGGTCTATCCACTGAGAGGCTTTTATCTCTTCTGAAAAGCTGATCTCTCCTCTGAGAGACTGATCTTATGTCCAAGAGACCGATATCTCCTCTGAGAGACCGATCTTATGTCTGAGAGACCGATATCTCCTCTGAGAGACCGATCTTATGTCTGAGAGACCGATACCTCCTCTGAGAGACTGATCTTATGTCTGAGAGACCGATATCTCCTCTGAGAGACCGATCTTATGTCTGAGAGAACTAAATATCGTCTGAGAGACCGATCTTATGTCTGAGAGAACGAAATATCCTCTGAGAGACCGATATCTCGTCTGAGAGACTGATCTTATTTCTGCAAAACCGATATATCCTCTGAGAGACAGATCTTATGCCTGAGAGACCGATATCTCCTCTGAGAGACCAATATCTCCTCTGAGAGACCGATCTTATGTCTGAGAGGACGAAATATCCTCTGAGAGACTGATATCTCCTCTGAGAGACCAATCTTATGTATGAGAGACCGATATCTCCTCTGAGAGACCGATCTTATGCCTGAGAGACCGATATCTCCTCTGAGAGACCGATCTTATGTCTGAGAGACTGATATCTCCTCTGAGAGACTGATCTTATGTCTGAGAGACCATTCTTATGTCTGAGAGACCAATATCTCCTCTGAGAGACCGATCTTATGTCTGAGAGACCGATATCTCCTCTGAGAGACCGATCTTATGTATGAGAGACGGATATCTCCTCTGAGCGACCGATCTTATGTCTGAGAGACCGATATCTCCTCTGAGAGACTGATCTTATGTCTGAGAGACTGATATATCCTCTGAGAGACCGATCTTATGTCTGAGAGACCTATATCTCCTCTGAGAGACCGATCTTATGTCTGAGAGACCGATATCTACTCTGAGAGACCGATCTTATGTCTGAGAGACCGATATCTCCTCTGAGAGACCGATCTTATGTCTGAGAGACCGATATCTCCTCTGAGAGACTGATCTTATGTCTGAGAGACCTATATCTCCTCTGAGAGACCGATCTTATGTCTGAGAGACCGATATCTACTCTGAGAGACCGATCTTATGTCTGAGAGACCGATATCTCCTCTGAGAGACCGATCTTATGTCTGAGAGAACTAAATATCGTCTGAGAGACCGATCTTATGTCTGAGAGAACGAAATATCCTCTGAGAGACCGATATCTCGTCTGAGAGACTGATCTTATTTCTGCAAAACCGATATATCCTCTGAGAGACAGATCTTATGCCTGAGAGACCGATATCTCCTCTGAGAGACCAATATCTCCTCTGAGAGACCGATCTTATGTCTGAGAGGACGAAATATCCTCTGAGAGACTGATATCTCCTCTGAGAGACCAATCTTATGTATGAGAGACCGATATCTCCTCTGAGAGACCGATCTTATGCCTGAGAGACCGATATCTCCTCTGAGAGACCGATCTTATGTCTGAGAGACTGATATCTCCTCTGAGAGACTGATCTTATGTCTGAGAGACCATTCTTATGTCTGAGAGACCAATATCTCCTCTGAGAGACCGATCTTATGTCTGAGAGACCGATATCTCCTCTGAGAGACCGATCTTATGTATGAGAGACGGATATCTCCTCTGAGCGACCGATCTTATGTCTGAGAGACCGATATCTCCTCTGAGAGACTGATCTTATGTCTGAGAGACTGATATATCCTCTGAGAGACCGATCTTATGTCTGAGAGACCTATATCTCCTCTGAGAGACCGATCTTATGTCTGAGAGACCGATATCTACTCTGAGAGACCGATCTTATGTCTGAGAGACCGATATCTCCTCTGAGAGACCGATCTTATGTCTGAGAGACCGATATCTCCTCTGAGAGACTGATCTTATGTCTGAGAGACCTATATCTCCTCTGAGAGACCGATCTTATGTCTGAGAGACCGATATCTACTCTGAGAGACCGATCTTATGTCTGAGAGACCGATATCTCCTCTGAGAGACCGATCTTATGTCTGAGAGACCTATATCTCCTCTGAGAGACGGATATCTCTGCTGTGAGGCTTATATCACTTCTGAGAGACAAATCTCTCCTCTGAAAATCTGATATTTCCTCAGAGAGACAGATATCTCTGCTGAGAGTATTACATCTCTTAGAGGTTTATATCTCCTCTAAGATTCTGATCTCTTCTCTGATAGGCTAACAGTTTATCTACACTGAGAGGCTGATATCTTAGCTGAGAGTATTACATTTCCTCTAAGAGGCTTGTTTCTCCTCTGAGAGGTCGATCTCTCCATTGAGAGGCTGATCTCTATTCTGAAAGGCCGATATCTCAGCTGAGAGTTTGATCTCTCCTCAGAGTCTTTCATCTCCTCGGAGATGCTGATCTCTCCTCCGAAAGACATATATCTCCTCAGAGAGGCTGATATCACCTATGAGATGCTGATCTGGTGTCAGTTGTGAAATGCTTCAGGAGCATTTTGGAGCAGTAACGACAGCAGCATGCTGTTTAAATGTAGGAACACAGATTGGATGAAGAGCAAAAGAGAGAGGTTAGAGGAAGGAAAAGAGAGTGAGCAAAGGTTACAGCACTGAAGTGCTTCAGAAGGACAGACACAGCAGCTTTGGTGATCTTAGACCTTCTGTCATGATTCTGTGATGTGCAGCTGTGAGCGCATTCTCTTAGGATCTGAGCTGCAGTGTGTGTGCAGACAGGAAGTGCAGAATTGTGTGCGATTGCTGAGCCCCTGTGG
>JAVLUX010000014.1:552500-555000 GCA_032164185.1 Moxostoma hubbsi
CCCACCGAGAGCGAGAACCACATTATAGCGACCAAGAGGAGGTTACCCCATGTGACTCTACCCTCCCTAGCAACCGGGCCAATGTGGTTACCCCATGTGACTCTACCCTCCCTAGCAACCGGGACAATTTGGTTACCCCATGTGACTCTACCCTCCCTAGCAACTGGGCCAATTTGGTTACCCCATGTGACTCTACACTCCCTAGCAACCGGGCCAATTTGGTTACCCCATGTGACTCTACCCTCCCTAGCAACTGGGCCAATTTGGTTACCCCATGTGACTCTACCCTCCCTAGCAACCGGGCCAATTTGGTTACCCCATGTGACTCTACCCTCCTTAGCAACCGAGACAATTTGGTTACCCCATGTGACTCTACACTCCCTAGCAACCGAGACAATTTGGTTACCCCATGTGACTCTACACTCCCTAGCAACCAGGCCAATTTGGTTACCCCATGTGACTCTACACTCCCTAGCAACCGGGCCAATTTGGTTACCCCATGTGACTCTACCCTCCTTAGCAACCGAGACAATTTGGTTACCCCATGAGACTCTACACTCCCTAGCAACCAAGACAATTTGGTTACCCCATGTGACTCTACACTCCCTAGCAACCGGGCCAATTTGGTTGCTAAGGAGACCTGACTGGATTCAAACTTGCGACTCCAGGTGTGATAGTCAGCATCAATACTCGCTGATACACAGACCTGTGTTTGTTTACTCTTCTAATTTATGTAATGTTGTTTTGAGAGTTTCATCATTGTGGTTTAAGGAGGGTGAACGATGGATTTAAAATCTCAAGGATGGATTAGCGATGTCTTATTTACATTATGTAATGTACTGAAAGCTTTTACTGGTGCAGTTCACCAATTTTGCCTGGATTGACCTTCGCTGCCGTCTCATGATGTGCGAATGGTTTGCTCTCGCTGTGAACAAGCCGGGGTAACACAGTCATCAGATGGAGCCGAGCAAGAAGTAAACAAAGCAGAGGAGTACAGTAGGGAAAGCACGTACACATTGAACTATTCTCATTTACATCAGTGTAAACTATGGACTGTCCCTTACCTCCACGTACATGTGCTCGTACATTGGGGGAATACCGGTTATGTAACAGAGAAAACCCCACTATTACTGCACAATACAGGTCGCAACAGAGAGTAAAATAGCAAAGTCTTTCTCAGATGCTTTGTTGGTTATTTACAAGCATCATGGGGAGAACGCTGCTTTCTCACCAATCCACATGAATACACGAGTTAAGAGTACGGCGCTTATACAGCACATGTAAATGTGTTCTCATAACACGATTCTTTCTGGTGTCCATGTAAACAAACTCACTATGTGATCATGAGGAAGGTTGGCATCAAGATGTAGATTACCCCATTGGCACACGTGCCATAGGATGCCAACCCTTGCTTTACATTATCCAGTCAACACCTGTCCTTCACTGAACGTTCTGTTTCACCCTGAAGTGTCACATCATGGAAGTGAAATTCTCTGTCTGTCTGTCTGCCTGTCTGTCTGTCTGTCTGTCTGTCTGTCTCTCTGTCTGTCTGTCTGTCTGTCTGTCTGTCTGTCTGTCTGTCTGTCTCTTTGTCAATCTCACTGTCTGTCTGTGTGTCTCACTGTCTGTCTGTCTGCCTCTCTGTCTGTCTGTCTGTCTGTCTCTCTGTCTGTCTCTGTCAGTCTCACTGCCTGTCTGTCTGTCTCTCTGTCTGTCTCTGTCAGTCTCACTGCCTTTCTATCTGTCTCTCTGTCAGTCTCTCTGTCTGTCTGTCTCTCTATCAGTCTCACTGTCTGTCTGTCTGTCTGTCTGTCTGTCTGCCTCTCTGTCTGTCTGTCTGTCTGTCTGTCTGTGTGTGTGTCTGTCTGCCTGTCTGCCTCTCTCTGTCTGTCTGACTGCCTGTCTGTCTGTCTGTCTCTCTGTCTGTCTGCCTCTCTGTCTGTCTGCCTGTCTGCCTCTCTCTCTGTCTGTCTGCCTCTCTCTCTGTCTGTCTGCCTGTCTGCCTCTCTCTCTGTCTGTCTGCCTCTCTCTCTGTCTGTCTGCCTGTCTGCCTCTCTCTCTGTCTGTCTGTTGGACACATGGGTGCTGTGTTTACAGGTTGTGTATTGTGACATAAACTACAGGATTGATAAATGACTTCAGTAATTAAGCTGTTGAAATGCAAATGGAGAGTGTGTGTGTGTGTGTGTGTGTGTTTGTGTGTGTGTGTGTGTGTGTGTGTGTGTGTGTGTGTGTGTGTGTGTTGCAGTTGCGTTCTCTAAACAACAGCTTGTTCTCACAGCGCGTTCACAGGAAACTCGTCCTGCTGTCAACATGCAGTAAATTACATCTCATGATGATAATGATGGTGTGTGTGTGTGTGTGTGTGTGTCTGTGTTTAAGCCTGCAGGAAGGGCTGAATGTTGTACCCTAAATAGTGTGCTGTCCGTATGAGAACAGGGTCAACCTGATCATGAGTCTGTCATTTTCACACACTTGCTGCCGGCGTAAAAAGCTGTCC
>JAVLUX010000014.1:567500-587500 GCA_032164185.1 Moxostoma hubbsi
ATTTCTAAAGCTAGGTCTTCTAAACATTAGATCGCTCACACCTAAGGCGGTTATTGTAAATTAAATGGTCTCAGATAATAGTTTTGATGTATTTTGCCTTACTGAAACCTGGCTTAAACCAAATGATTATTTCGGTCTAAATGAGTCTACTCCGCCAGGATACTGTTATAAGCATGAGCCCCGTCTGATTGGTCGTGGCGGCGGTGTTGCAACAATCTATAGAGATATTCTTAATGTTACTCAGAAAATAGGTCACAGGTTTAATTCGTTTGAAGTACTTGTGCTAAATGTTACACTCTCAGATGTAAGAAAAAAATCCCTATTATCTCTAGCCTTGGCTACCGTATATAGACCTCCAGGGCCTTACGCTGATTTCCTAAAAGAGTTTGCAGACTTTCTATCAGATCTATTGGTCAATGTCGATAAAGCAATAATTGTTGGAGACTTTAACATACACGTAGATAACACAAATGATGCGTTAGGGGCTGCGTTTACAGATTTGTTAAACTCCTTCGGGGTCACGCAAAACGTCAGTGGTCCCACTCATCGCCTAAATCATACGCTAGATTTAATTATATCATATGGAACCAATCCAACCGATATAGATATTATACTGCAAAATGATGATGTCACTGATCATTACATGGTAACTTGCATACTACATACCACTGAAATCTGTCATATTGCGCCACGTTATCGACCAAGTAGAACAATCCTTCCAACCACAATATATAGATTCTCAAATAGCTTACCTGATCTATCTCAGCTGCTCAGTGAACCCAAACAAACAGATGAACTAGAGGAAATGACTAGCAGTTTGAGCACCATTTTCTCTGGTACATTAGAAATTGTTGCACCAATTAGATTAAAAAAGTTTAGAGAAAAAACTAGAGCACCATGGTACAACAGTGCTACGCATGCTATCAAGAGAGAAACTCGTAACTTGGAGCGTAAATGGAAACAAACTAATTTAGAGGTCTTTAGAATCGCGTGGAAAGACAGTATGTCACGTTACAAAAAGGCTCTAAAAACAGCCAGGGCTGAGCACCTCCGCATACTAATAGAAAATAACCAAAATAATCCAAGGTTCTTATTTAACACCGTGGCTAAACTAACAAATAAACAGAGATCACCTGAGCAAAATATTCCGTTACAGTTTAGTAGTAATGATTTTATGAATTTCTTCACTGAGAAAATAGAAAACATCAGAAACACAATTGTAAACACAACTGTTAATGTACAATCTTTTATGGTGTCTTATGACTCACCCTCAATTATCGCCCCTCAAGAACAACTACACAGCTTTACAACTATAGGACAGGAAGAGCTAAATAAACTTATCATTGCATCTAAAACAACAACATGTTTACTAGATCCAATACCCACTAAACTACTGAAAGAAGTGTTACCTGTAGTGGAAGAGCCTCTTCTCAATATTATTAACTCGTCTTTATTTTTAGGTCATGTTCCAAGAATATTTAAGCTGGCAGTTATAAAACCTCTCATTAAGAAACCACAATTAGATCCAAATAACCTAGCAAATTACAGACCCATCTCAAATCTTCCATTTATGTCTAAAATATTAGAAAAAGTTGTGTCCGCTCAATTGTGCTCTTTCTTGCAAGAAAATGATATCTATGAAAAATTTCAGTCAGGATTCAGACCGCATCATAGCACAGAAACTGCGCTAGTTAAAATTACAAATGATTTACTTTTAGCTTCTGACCAAGGCTGCATCTCAATATTAGTTCTACTCGATCTTAGCGCTGCGTTCGACACTATAGATCATAAAATACTCTTGGATCGACTACAAAACTACACTGGTGTTCAGGGACAGGCATTAAGCTGGTTTAGATCGTACTTATCAGACCGTTACCATTTTGTCTGTTTAAATGGGGAAAAATCGAAGATAACGTCAGTAGACTATGGAGTGCCACAAGGATCTGTGTTAGGCCCTCTATTATTCTCAATATATATGCTGCCACTTGGTAAAATTATAAGAAAACATGGAATTAATTTCCACTGTTATGCTGATGACACTCAATTATATATCTCATCACGACCAGATGAAAACACTAACTTATCTAACTTGACAGAGTGTCTTAAAGATATAAAATGCTGGATGACGCGTAATTTCCTGTTATTAAATTCCGATAAAACGGAGGTATTACTTATTGGTCCAAAAAACTACCCACAAAATCCCTTACAATACAACTTTAATTTAGAAGGATGTCCTGTTACATTATCCACTACAGTAAAAGACCTGGGTGTTATACTAGACCGCAACTTGACTTTCGAAAATCATATTTCATCTGTTACGAGAACAGCCTTTTTCCACCTTAGAAACATTGCTAAGCTACGTAACATGCTATCTGTTTCTGATGCAGAAAAGTTAGTTCATGCATTCATGACCTCGAGACTAGATTACTGTAATGCTTTATTAGCTGGTTGCCCTGCATCCTCAACAAACAAGCTACAGTTAGTCCAAAATGCAGCCGCTAGAGTTCTTACTAGGTCAAGAAAATATGATCATATAACACCGATTTTATCATCTCTACACTGGCTACCTATTAAGTTCCGTATCAATTACAAAGTATTACTACTGACCTATAAAGCCCTAAATGGTTTAGCTCCTGTGTATTTAACGGATCTTCTATCGCCATACAATCCATCGCGCTCTTTAAGATCACTAAATTCGAGGCTTCTGGTCATACCTAGGATATCTAAGTCCACTAATGGAGGGAGGGCGTTCTCACATTTAGCTCCTAAACTCTGGAATAGCCTTCCTGATATTGTTCGAGGCTCAGACTCGCTGTCCCAGTTTAAAACTAGATTAAAGACACATCTCTTTAACCAAGCATTCACATAATGCTTACTTTTTATAATACTGCTGAATCAGTTATAATGCATTAATATTATGAACATCAGCTATGCTAATTATTTCCCATCTGCTTTTCTGCTGTTATCTCGGGACGCCAGTCCCGAGGTAAATAGCCTTCGTCAGCTCCAGTTTGTATCCAGCCTCTCACGGAGACTTCAGATGCCCCATCACCATGGACTACGATCTTGAAATGGGATACATAGACTAATTATTGCCAACAAAAGCCTTTATCAGCCAAACAAGGACAATTGCATCTAAGTGAACTTCTGGAATTTAATCAAGGATGGACTTCAAAGACACTGGTCACTAATCTTGCAGTTCAAACACAATCACTGTCTAAATACTGACCCTTAGCACTTAATAAGTTTAATAATTTTTTAAATCATGTTTTTTAACTATAAATAATTCTTATTTACATTATTCATGATGTTAGCCAGAGGGGAACTGGCCCCCACAGTGAGTCTGGTTTCTCCCAAGGTTATTTTTCTCCATTAACCATCATCTTATGGAGTTTTGTGTTCCTTGCCACAGTCGCCGTCGGCTTGCTCACTGGGGTTAATACAATTATTATTTAATTATTTTTAAACACGATAAAGAATCATATCTTATCTAATTCCACAACAAGGCTCCAAAAAAAATCAATTAATGAGCCACTGGCTCCTATAGGGGGAAAAACAGGCGCCAAATATTTTCATTTTTAACTCCTTCCATTCCTTTTCGTCCCGCAGCTCGCATGCAAGAAAAACTGCACGTGCTAACAGTGTAGTCTGTGGAGCATTCTTCGCAATTATGTGATCACGTGCATTTTTTATGCTTGTTACTGTCACCGTGTTTTCTCACAGTCTCTTTTTTGAAATGGTTAGTTCCTGCAATGAACTCCGTTTTCCCCACTATTTCTTTTGATATAAACTTTTGTTATGTATTTCGGGAAATGTAATGCAAATTTTAAAATCAAAGGGAGTAAATTTTTACTGTCGCCAATGGCGACCTTGACAGAAATTACACTCGCAAATAAATTTATTTGGTCATAAATGCGACCATTTTTAGTCGCAGTTTGGAGCCCTGCACAAGGATGATGATTTATCGACTTTATAGACATTACATTTTTATCGTCTGTTAATGCTGAACTTCTGTAAAGCTGCTTTGAAACGATGTGTGTTGTGAAAGGCACTATACAAATAAAATTGACTTGACTTAACTTGACTTATTAATTTGGGGGCGCACTTATCAGTGATCCAAGTGGAAGCCCAGATACCATACTTCCACCCGCCCAATTGCACACATCTTCTGATTTGCCGAAAGTCCCTCCCGCCTCAGCGACCTCAGGACAGCCCTCAGATGCTGGATGTGCCACTGCCAATCGTTGATATAGATGATGATATCATCCAGATAGACAGTGGCATATGCAGCATGTGGGCAAAGGACTTTGTCCATGAGTCGCTGAAATGTCACCAGGGCCCCAAACAAACTGAACAGAAGAGTAACGAATTGGTGTAAGCCGAATGGAGTGGTAAAGACAATTTTTTCTTGGGACATGGGAGTCAAGGGAATCTGCCAATATCCCTTTGTTAAATCCAGTGTTGAACAAAAATGAGCCACACCCAACCACTGCGATGCATTGGGTACATATCAAATATAGACACCACGTTCACATTTCCATAAAGTGAACAAAACAAAAACAGGCCGACCCATCACTCTTAGGAACTAAGTAGGAACTACTGGACTGGCCCAATCACTGTGGGATTGTTCTGTTAACCCCATGTCATGCATAGCCCTCTATTCCTCCCACACTACCTTTGTTTGTGTTTGGGTAAACGGTAGGGATGACTGTGTACCACTACCCCTAGGGTCGTTTCAATATGGTGCTGTGATAAATACGCCCAGGAAGAGGTGAGAACTCATCTGAGAATTCTCCTTACAACCTGGCAAATTCCCTAATCAATTTCCCAGACTCGCCGTGTCACCTCTAAGGGTTGATGTGGGTAGAGGCTTACACCCATATAATTATTCAAATGGGGAGAACCCTGTGGAGGCTTGCGGGACCTCTCGCACTGCACTCGCAAGCCACTTATTCCAATTCCATGCATCTTCCTGTATGAACTTACGAATCATGTGAATAGTCACGTGACATGAAAATACTGCTTTGATCAGTGAGGGTTTCTTTCAGAATCCCCACTCGGGAGATTATTCTGAAGAGTGCCTCTGCAACACTATGTGCTGAAACGATGCTTAAAGGCACTGCTTCCAGATATCGCAATGCATAGTCCACCATAACCAACACAAACCGATGTCCGCATGCCCTCTGCTCCAATGCCCTGATGAGGTCCATACCAATTCTCTCAAAGGGGACCTCGATCAAAGGAAGCGGGCGCAAAGGCACTCTGGAGGTGGCTGCTGGATTCACCAAATTACATTCACGGCATGCTGCACCATCTGCAGACATCTCCGTGAATGCCTGGCCAATAGAAATGGGCCATTAGACAGTTTAGTGTTTTTTCTCTCCCTAAGTGCCCCACCATCAGATTATGATGACCCATCTTAAATAACATTCCAATAATATCTGTGGATGTCCCCTTGCACACACCTCACCGTCACCCTACGTGCTGTACCCAAAGTCTCCCGTTGAACCAAGCATTGGTGAATGGAGGTTTGATTACAACCCGAATCCACCAAGGCTCGGCATGTATCCCCTTGAATACTTGCAGGTATCTGGTACGTCCCTGTCAGGGACTGTATGTGGCATGTTGGGGACCTGGACCGTCACACCCACATCCATCGCCGAACATTGGTCCTGGAAGTGGCCTGGCTCATTGCAGCGCCAGCACACCGGCCCAGACTTTCCCCCCGCACCTGCGGCTATGGATAGAAAAGCTTGGCCATCTCCCAGATATGGCATCAAGTGGTCCTCAGCCAGGCGGACTGCATCCTCCAAGTACAACATATCATCAAATCAAATCAAATCACTTTATTGTCACACTATTGTGTACACGAGTGCAACAGTAGGTGAAAGTCTTGTGTGCAGTTCCGAGCAACATAGCAGTCATGACAGTGACGAGACATATACCAATTACAATAAACAACATATTTACACAACACAATTTACACAACAAATGTACACGTACTTACACAACAATTTACATATCAAATGTACACAATACACACAATGTAGAATACACATACACTAGATAAGTGTATATAAAAATATATATACACTAATTGAATTGGGGAGAATCAATTATTATTATCATTATTTAGAGTCAGTGATTATCTTTCAATCGAGTCCACACACAAGATAATCAGATGTATAGATCATAGATAATCCACATGAAGCACAATGTTACATATGACCACCAGGAGATGGCGCCAAATACATGACACAGACTCAATGATGACTCAAATGACACAGAATGAAACTCATTCTGTGAAATCTCATGACTAAAATCATGTCTGCATGCTATGCAAACCTTTAGTCATTGTTGTGTTTGCATGTGTAATTAGTTCTTATGTACAATTATTATCTTTTATTTGTTTGGAGATGTTTTTGGACACTTGGAGACATTTTTGGACGTTTTTGTGATAATTTAGTCAAGTATTTGTATAGGGCTTTTCACAACTGGTGTTGTTTCAAGGCAGCTGTACATGAAATTATGCTTTAACAGAAAATGAATGCATATAATGCAAATATTAATTATGTATGTTTTGAACTATAAGTAGTTAAAGTTAGTAAACGAATTAAGTGTTGTGGGTTAATGATTAAACACAATGATTTATATTAACAGTTTTATTATAAGTCCTTAAAGAGGAAATACACGTAGAAGCACTGTCCTTTGATTTTTGCAGGCTTTTGTTAGTGGTCATTTCCCTTTCTGTGTAGTTTAAGAGAGTGTTGTTCCTCCTCTGACACGAGATACATTATATTTGTAATGCTATAATTTTGATTGCTTTGTTGCATCAACACAAAAACAAAAAAATGTCAGATACAGTTGACACGATTGGGAACAAAAAAAAGCAGTTTTTCAGAGCCAATTTATTTACACCCAGAGATATATAATGTCAAATCAGGGGGAAAATCATTCATGTCTCTAACAGGACGACTTACACACTCATCGTTTAAATCTTATTTAGAGGTTTGAGTAACTCCCAGTCGGTCTTTATGCCCGTGTGAATGTGGACAGTTCATTTTCAACCAGCCAAAAACCTTTCCTCATCCAGTCACATTGTTTTGTGCACATGCGAGAAAAGAAATAGAGCAGAAGTGAGTGTGTGTGTGTGTGTGTGTGTGTGTGTGTGTGTGTCACCCATCTGTTCAGCAGATGCTTTAAATAGAGATTCTCCAGATAAAGCGATTGTTGAAAATGTTAATTAAAACCTCAACAATTTGCACTTGTTTACTGGATTGGACATAACTGCAGCATGAGACATGCGTCCGGCCATGAGCCAGCGCGCTCTCGGCTGCGGCCGCAGTCTGATGTGTGTCTGTAATAAACAGTGTTGAAACTGAGTTTGGCCAAACACAAGTAAACGGGACTCGAGGAGAGAAGGACGTTTGTGTCGTGTGGAAAGAAATGGCTGGTGTGAGCGAGTTATTTGACAGTTTGATGTTAGTTATACATGTGTTTGAGTAAGTGTAGTTACAGCTCGCTGTCAGATATCAGGTGATTACTCTGAGCTGTTTAACAGCCGATTCACACCACGAAACGCGCAACAAAGTGATGAAAATCACTCAGTAGTTTTGCATCAAAATTATGCAAACTTTTAAGTTTGCATGCCTTTATGAAACAGCCTGTGCTTTAGTTACTCTCATAATTTAAAGGGGTCATGACATACTCTTTTTTTTTATTTTCTTTCCCTGAGGTCCACTTATAATGTCAGTATTGTCTGAGATGTTCTGAATACAAAAACATAAACAGTCCATGGTGGTGGCGTTGTGCTGCTTCAACCGGTTTCAACAGGCCGATGCAGAGTCGCTGGTTTTCACAGCTCACATCTTCTGTGTTTGTTTACACACAGGACTGCGTGTTCATCTCAGTCACTGGCAGCAGCAGAATTTCATGTGTTTTTGAAAGATGTGTTTGTTCCGCTCTTAAAACGTGGCACGCATTGCTGAAAACACATCAAGACGTCCAATGAGTGCATGTTTACAAAAGACAGCACAGATGGGTGCCAAAATGGTCCAGGATGCCTTCAAAACAGCACAGCAGCATGACAGTGCAGCTGAATGAAACACAATGGGGGTCTCCATTTTAGAGAACTTGACATTGCATCTTTTAAAAGCGGCGCGAGATGTGTGATAGCGGTCAAAGCCGTTCATCTAGTGTAAAAAAACATTTCAATCCAGGTGTCCTGTGTAAGTCTACTTTGGATGAATCTCCCATGACACGCCCATCTCTCTCCTCTTCACCTGTGACTGACTGTCTGAGCACCAGTGGGCGGGGCCAATGGTGCAGTGATGGAAAAATATGCATTGCATATGCAGATGTATTTGGAACTTTTGATGTCACAAGTTCCACGAATTCCAAAAGAGTCGTTTTTGCTGCTTGGTTTAAATGAATGCTCTTCTCTTTTTCTATTAAGAAGGAAGTTTTCAGTTCTGAAACTTACAGTATGAGTTTATAGTTGAGTGACCTCTTATATGTCAAAAGATCAAGGAAAATTGGGTTCCTTGTGTCATGACCCATTTAATGCAAAACATCAATCTGCAGCACAGATTCACTGACTTCAATGCAACTCGTCGCTAAAGTTATGCAAATATGTTGTCATTGGAATAAAATTATGTAAGTAAAACGGAATGTATCTGTTGTTAACAAAATGGTGCAAGGTATGTACAGTGGCAAGACAATTACTAGCGTTTATGTATACATTATTCTTAAAATCTGTTTTGATACTTTTATGTTACAATAACGAACAAACACAATCTGTTTCATCTAATAACACATACAGTAAATTAATGTATTGTTTTTGTATATATTGAATACATCATTCAAAAATTCACAGTGTAGGTTGGAAAAAGTATGTGAACCCCTAGGCTAATGATGTCAACAAAGCTAATTAGAGTCAGGAGTTGGCAAACCTGGCATCCAGTTAATGAAACGAGATTGTAGGTGTGTGATTTAGTACTATAGGTACTCTCACTAGAAGTGACCGTTAGATATTCATCTGTCCACAGTTAGACAAACTGTCTATAAATGGAGGTGATTTAGTACTATAGGTACTCTCACTAGAAGTGACCGTTAGATATTCATCTGTCCACAGTTAGACACACTGTCTATAAATGGAGATGAATTAGTACTATAGGTACTCTCTCTAGAAGTGGCCGTTAGATATTCATCTGTCCACAGTGAGACAAACTGTCTTTAAATGGAGATGATTAAGTACTATAGGTACTCTCTCTAGAAGTGGCCGTTAGATATTCATCTGTTCACAGTTAGACAAACAGTCTATAAATGGAGGTGATTTAGTACTATAGGTACTCTCACTAGAAGTGACCGTTAGATATTCATCTGTCCACAGTTAGACAAACTGTCTATAAATGGAGATGATTTAGTACTATAGGTACTCTCTCTAGAAGTGGCCGTTAGATATTCATCTGTTCACAGTTAGACAAACAGTCTATAAATGGAGGTGATTAAGTACTATAGGTACTCTCTCTAGAAGTGGCCGTTAGATATTCATCTGTTCACAGTTAGACAAACAGTCTATAAATGGAGGTGATTAAGTACTATAGGTACTCTCTCTAGAAGTGGCCGTTAGATATTCATCTGTTCACAGTTAGACAAACAGTCTATAAATGGAGGTGATTAAGTACTATAGGTACTCTCTCTAGAAGTGGCCGTTAGATATTCATCTGTTCACAGTTAGACAAACAGTCTATAAATGGAGGTGATTTAGTACTATAGGTACTCTCTCTAGAAGTGGCCGTTAGATATTCATCTGTTCACAGTTAGACAAACAGTCTATAAATGGAGGTGATTAAGTACTATAGGTACTCTCTCTAGAAGTGGCCGTTAGATATTCATCTGTCCACAGTTAGACAAACTGTCTATAAATGGAGATGATTTAGTACTATAGGTACTCTCAATAGAAGTGGCCGTTAGATATTCATCTGTCCACAGTTAGACAAACTGTCTATAAATGGAGGTGATTTAGTACTATAGGTACTCTCACTAGAAGTGCCCGTTAGATATTCATCTGTCCACAGTTAGACAAACTGTCTATAAATGGAGATGATTTAGTACTATAGGTACTCTCACTAGAAGTGGCCGTTAGATATTCATCTGTCCACAGTTAGACAAACTGTCTATAAATGGAGATGATTTAGTACTATAGGTACTCTCACTAGAAGTGGTAGTTAGATATTTATCTGTCCACAGTGAGACAAACTGTCTATAAATGGAGATGATTTAGTACTATAGGTACTCTCACTAGAAGTGGCCGTCCAGTCAAGATGGCTCAAAGGGAGCACCGCAGAATGCTCAATGAGGTAAAGAAGAACACTAGTGTGACAGATGAAGGAATCATAGGAACTGCTGAACAAGATGATGAACTGCTGATCTCTGTTCATGAGTCTACTATATAGAAAACATTAAACAGGTGTGGTGTTCATGGCAGGACAACATGAATGAAGCCGCTGCTTTCCAATAAAAACATTGCTGCGCATCTGAAGTTTGCCAAAGACCACCTTGACACTTCACAACGCTACTGGGAAAATGAAGATGGCATGACTAATGAAACTAAGGTTGAATTGTTTGGGAAGAACACAAGGCACTATGTATGCCACAAAAAGGGCACTGCATACAACATGAAAACATCATCCCAACTGTGAAGTAAAGTATTAGTGAGCATCATGATTTGGGGCTGCTCCAGGGACTGGACCGCTTGCCATCATCAAGGGAAAAATGAATTCCCAATTAAATGAATTCAAATTCCCTTGAATTTATCAAGATATCCTACAGGATAATGTCAGGGTGTCTGTGCACCAGCTGAAGCTCAGTAGAAGTTTAATGATGCAGCAGGACAATGACCCTAAATATTGATGTAAATCCACTACAGAACGGCTTCAAAAAAAGAAAATCCATCTTTTGGAGTGTCCCAGTTAGAGCCCAGATCTTAACCCAATAGAGATGCTGTGCAATGACCTCAAGAGAGACACTAGACATCCTAAGAATATGTCTGAACTGAATCAGTTCAAGGAAGAATGATCCAGAAATCCTTCTGAACGTTGTGCAGTTCTGATCCGCATCTACCGGAAAGGCTTGATTGAGGTTATTGCTGCCAAAGGAGGATATTAAATCCAAGGGTTCACTTACATTTCCATAGCACTGTGAATGTTTAATGGGAAGTGTTCAATAATGACATGAAATATTATAATTGTGTGTGTGTGTTGTTATGTTAAGCACATTGTGTTTGTTTATATTTGTGACTGATGAAGATGAGATCACATTTAATGACCAATTAATGCAGAAAAGCAGCTAATTCCAAAGGGTTCACATACTTTTTCTTGACACTGTGTAACAGAGAGAGGAGAGTGTCAGTGTGAACAGACCTTAAGTGCTCTTGAAATTCAGCATGTTGTGTGTTTGATTCAGTCATCACACACATGTTCAACATTTCTTAAACTCTACAGTATATTATTTATTGTCGTCTTTTATTTTTGGTTATTATATCACATGATCATGATCACATGATTGTTTATGTGTCCATGTCCTGTGTGCCATGACTGTGGCTCTTGGGTCTCTTCCGTTACTCTTGTGTTATATATGAGGGTCAGACGTTGCCAGACCAAAAACCACATGACCTTCAATCAATGCTGTCACTTAATGAAGTAAAGATGTGACAACACAGTGACACCCTGAGAGAAGCACTCATTAAATGAATCAGGCTTGATTGTGAATTGATGTGTCTTTCTCTCTGTAGATGGTTTTAAGGAGGTGTGTGTGTCAGCTCAGTGTCAGGACGTGTTGTTGTGGACGGGTCTGAAGGACAGATCTGTGGTGTTTGTGGGTCCATTCTCCAGCGGTGCCAATCTGGAAGCTAATTGGTGCAGCCACAGTGGAAGCTCCGCCCCTGACTCATGTGACCCACCAAGAGCGTTGATTGACCTGAAGGGAGGACTCTACAGGTAAACAACACAATCTCATCTAACACACACACTGTCCACTCATCAATGTAAGTCTTAAACCACCTTGAACGTACCCCGTGTTCAGACTGTCAGTGAACAGTGCGCAGATGTATATCGTTGTCCTTCAAATTATAATTCCCATATTGAGGGACGAATCTGATTTGGTATTAAGATATGATAAGATGGTTATTGGGGATTTTCATGTAGACAGGGTTGACGATCCTGTGGTTAACTGAGCAGCATCTATCTGGTCCAACACATATTCAAGGTCATACATTAGATCTGGTCTTTACTCTTGGATTATTCAGAGCAATCTGAAAATAGAGGACACTTTTGCGTCAGATCATAAAAGCTTTCTTTTTGACATTATTTTAACTGCAGAGAAAAGTCTTTGCTCCTATTGTTGCTCCAGAAATTGTAGATCGATTTTCAGCCATTTTTTCAGCTTCATCTGATAATTGGGCACATGATGCCAGCACAATCGATCAGTTAAAAGATTTCAGTTATTTGTGTGTCAATATTTGATTCAATTGCCCATCAAAACAAGAACTAGGTCAGAAGTAAATAAATCCCCTTTGATAAACGATGATAAGGCTGAACAAGCCTGGAAATCGACTAACCTTACTGTTCACTTTGAGCAAATGAAGGATCTCTTAGTGAGGTGCAATAAGTCAGGTAAAGCTGTGTGTTTTTCTACACATAGCTAAACAACTGTTGGAGGTAGTGTACGATAACAATGTTTTTTATTTTTTTTATTTCAGTCCGGATTATTTTGAGGGGTTGAAGGTCAGTTGGAGCACCCCCATTTTGGGAATGGTGCACGGAGATGGGTAGGGTGGCGGCTTTTGAGGAGGTGTCATTTGGAGTTATTGGAGGGCTCTAAGGGTGGGGCATTGGAGAAAGTAGTATAGTTTTAAATGTGTATGATTATATCAGGTATCACCGGGGTTTTTTGTTGCGGGTCAGGTCAGGGTTTGTGGATTGGGAGGTGGAGGGGTGGTTGTGGGGTTTAAATGTTGATTGTATGTATATACACTACCGTTCAAAAGTTTGGGGTCACTTACTCATTCTTTATTTATTTATTTATTTCACATTTTAGAATAATAGTAGTCAGCAAAAGTATGGAATAATAGAAATGGAAATATGGGAATTATTTTGTGACCAAAAAATCCAAAATAAATCCAAAACTATGTAATATTTTAGCATCTTCAAAGTAGTCACCCTTTGCCTAGATTTTGCAGACATGTACTCGTGACATTTTCTCAACCAACTTCTTGAGGAATCACCCCGGGATGCTTTTTAAACAGTATTGAAGGAGTTCCCATCTATGTTGGGCACTTATTGGCTTCTTTTCTTCATATTTTGATCCAAGTCATCCATTTCAAAAACTTTTTTTTTTTTAGGAAATTTTAGATTTGTAATTAAATAAATGTATATGTTTTGGCAGAATAATATTTTGTCTACAAAGTTAATTTCAAACTTTTAAGCATACACCTTCAGATCAAAAGATTTTTAAGATCATGAGAAACATTTCAGACAAGTGACCCCAAACTTTTGAACGGTAGTGTATGTTTTTGCTTTTATTCATATATTGTAAGAATTAATAAAAAATATTAATTACAAAAGAAAACAAAAAAAGAATGAAATAAAAAAAAATTTGTAACGCCCAATTCCCAATGCGCTCTAAGTCCTCATGGTGGCATTGTGACTCGCCTCAATCCGGGTGGCGGAGGACGAATCTCAGTTGCCTCCACGTCTCAGACCGTCAATCCGCGCATCTTATCACGTGACTTGTTGAGCGTGTTACCATGGAGACGTAGCATGTGTTGAGGCTTCACGCTATTCTCCGCGGCGTCCACACACAACTCACCACACACCCACCGAGAGCAAGAACCACATTATAGCAACCACGAGGAGGTTACCTCATGTGACTCTACCCTCCCTAGCAACCAGGCCAGTTTGGTTGCTTAGGAGAACTGGTAAAATGTTGGTTAACTTTAAGCCTTTCTTCAATATTTTCAGTGATGTATTAATAAGTTATGCCTAACCATCTCTCTTTGTCCTCTTAGGCATTGTTTTCATAATTTTAATGCACTGTTTTTTATTTTTCATATTTTTTCTGTTCTGCACCTCAGAATGCAAAATAAAATAAAATGTAAATAAAATAAAAGTTCAATAAAATAAATTATTTCATTATTGTTTAATATTGTGCTTTTGGTTATTTGTAAGGTATTATAGGAGATTTAAAAAGTATGATCCCCCTCGTGTGGCACTCTATATGTTGCATATCCCATTTTTGTGCCCCTGGGTATCTGTCGCTCATGTGTGTCAGTAGTTGTTTGTGAGCTTGTAAATGGTGTGTGTCCAGCTTTTTCAGTGCGCACCTGTTTTTTCTCCTCTGTGGTACACAGACTATTGCATTGATCTCAAAGCACCGCTTATCAAGAACAACCAACAACAACAAACAATTTTGTGAGGGATTCACATCAATCTCAAACCCTCACCACTCAGGAACAACCAACAACAAACAATTTGCGATAAGTCATGGCATCTGCTCATGTTATTTCTTCCTGCATTGCATGTTACATGTTTACAATAGGCTCCTCCGTCAGCAGTGAGGGATTCACTTGTGATAAATGTAAGGAATTAGTCAGGCTGACGGAGAAGGTTAATGAGTTAGAGACACACATCCGAGCGCAATAATATAATATAATATATAATATAATATATATAATATATAATAGTCAATGAGAAAGAGAAGCCGGTAGGTACTGTTTCGGATGTGAGTAGTACAGATAGCAACATACACACTTTGGTTCCGGCTGTAGAGCCCCTGCAGCAGGGCCTTTGGGTGACATCTCGGCGGCATACTCGCTCAGCAAAGAGACACCACTCTCCCGTTCCTGCTAGGGTTTCCAATCGATTCTCCCCACTCAGTGATGCACCCACTGAAAATCATGTTGAAAGAGCCCTTGTTATTGGTGATTCTATTGTAAGGAACGTGGAAATAGAGACTCCAGCCACTATCGGAGTGGTGGTGGCATAGTGGCTAGAGCACAGGGCTGCTAATCAGAAGGTCGCTGGTTTGATCTCCACAGTCACCACCATTGTGTCCTTGAGTAAGGCATTTAACTCCAGGTTGCTCCGGGGGGATTGTCCCTGTAATAAGTGCACTGTAAGTCGCTTTGGATAAAAGCGTCTGCCAAATGCATAAATGTAAATGTGATGTAAATGTATTGTTAATTGCATTTCGGAGGCCAGAGCGTCTGACATCAAATCAAACTTACAAGGTACAAGGTAAATTTATTTCATACCCGCAGGTAAATTTGTTTTGCAGATAAAAAGAAAAAGAATTCGGTCATCCAAGAAGAAAACATATAAGACAAAAACATTTCACATACAGTTTTTACAGATAAGACATAAGTAAAACATCATGACAAACTGCACCATGACACATACGTATCCTCTGTCCAAGTTAATTATCAGATACTAAAACATCTCTCTTACTCATATTATTTAAAATTGTAATTGCCGCTGGAACAAAAGTATTTCTGTACCGTCTGGTTTTCCAACTCGAAGCCACAAATCTGCGACCAGATGGAAGTAACTGAAATTCATTCCTTAAGGGATGCGACTGATCACTCAAGACAGCACTTGCTTTCCGGTACAGCTGATTTGTATAAATGCTTCCTAGGTTCCGTTGATTTACTCCTATTATCTTACTCACCCATTTTACAATTTGGTTTAAGGAGTTCTTATTTTTCACTGACAGGCTTCCATACCACACCACAATGGAAAATGACATAATAGATTCAATAAAAGCAAGATAAAACAAGTGCTGGCTAATACTAAACGTAGATTTTCTAAAATTCTTATCCATGTCGGCACTAATGATGTCTGTCTTCACAAGTCGGAGATCACCAAAGATAATGTTATAGAGGTGTGTGAATTTGCAAAAACTATGTCAAACACTGTAATATGCTCTGGCCCCCTCCCTGCTCGTCGTGGTGACGAGGTTCATAGTAGATTAGTGTCACTGAATGGCTGGATGTCTGAGTGGTGTCTGAAGAATAAAATATGATTTATAGACAATTGGAAGAGTTTTTGGGGTAGACCTGACCTGCTAAAGAGAAGACTCCATCCCTCCAGGGAAGGTGCCGCTCTCCTCTCTAGTAATTTGGCTCATAGTCTTAATAATGATAGTAATTGACTAACTGGGGCCCAGGTCAGGAAGCAGACAAACTGGCTAATCCAAACGTCTGCTAGCTGCCTTGAGACATCACACAGGTCACATAAACTACAACACATAGAGACTGTATCACCTAGATATCTCATAGAGACTGTGTCTGTTCCCCGAACTACCAAACACAAACCCCTCACTAAATAATTTAGAAAAAATGTGATTAAGGTCAAACTTGAACAAAACAAGCAAACTAAAAACACACATCATATAAAAATAGGGCTACTAAACATTAGATCTCTTTCTACCAAAGCACTAGTTGTTAATGAAATGATTACAGATCATAGATTGGATGCGCTCTGTTTGACTGAAACCTGCTAAAACCGGATGAATATATTAAATGAATCTACTCCCCCAGGTTATTGTTATAAACATGAGCCTCGTCTGAAGGGTCGAGGAGGAGGTGTTGCTACAATTTACAGTGACATTTGGTGTTACACAGAGGACAGGATATAAATGTAAGTCTTTTGAACTAATAATGCTTAATGTGACACCGTCAGATATAAATAAAAAATCTCTGTCATCTTTTGTCCTTGCTACCGTATATAGATCACCTGGACCTTATTCTGACTTCCTTGGTGAATTTGCTAATTTTCTATCAGATCTTGTAGTTACTGTAGATAGAGCTTTAATTATTGGTGACTTCAACATTCACATAGATAATGAAAATTATACATTGGGATTAGTATTTATCGATATTCTCAACTCTCTTGGAGTCAGACAAAATGTAACAGGACCAACTCATTGCCATAATCATACGCTAGATTTAATTCTGTCATATGGAGTTGATGTTGATAATATAGAAATTCTGCAGCAGAGCGATGACATCATCATTACCTCATCTCTTGTATGCTGCAATCAGCTAATGTTACTCAATCTACACCACGCTATCATTCAGGTAGAACTATTCTTTCGACCACTAAAGATAGCTTCCCTAATAAACTTTCAGATCTATCTCATACACTCAATAAACCCCAAAGCCCAGAAGAACTTGATGAAATAACAGAAAATATAAATGCAGTCTTCTCTAGCACTCTTGATATTGTCGCCCCACTTCGATTAAAGAAAATTAAAGAAATAAGCCCTGCACCATGGTACAATGATCACACTCATGCTCTCAAGAGAGCAGCTCGGAAAATAGAGCGCAAGTGGAAAAATACAAAATTAGAGGTATTTCGTGGTGCATGGAAGGATAGTGTCTGTAGCTACAGACAGGCACTAAAAGCTGCCAGGTCAGCATATTTGAGCAAACTCATAGAAAATAACCAAAACAATCCTAGATGTTTATTCAGTACTGTGGCTAAATTGGTTAGGAATAAAGCCTCAACAGAACCAGATGTTACGTCACAGCACAAGAGTAAAGTCTTTACAGATAAAATTGAAATAATCAGAAATAAAATTGGAATTATGCAATCATCTGTCACAGCACCTCAGAAAACAGTGCCTAATAATTTTCCACACATGCAACTTCAATCTTTCTCTGTCATAGGTCATGAAGAGCTGACAAAACTTATCGAAACCAACTAAGCTCTTAAAAGAGGTATTCCCTGTAACCTCAGAACCTCTTCTTAATATTATTAACTCCTCGCTATGCTTAGGACATGTCCCAAGAAACTTTAAAATGGCAGTTATCAAACCACTTATTAAGAAGCCACAACTTAATCCTGGAGAACTGGATAATTATAGACCGATTTCAAATCTCCCGTTTATATCAAAAATACTAGAAAAGGTTGTATCCTCCCAAATATGTTAATTTCTACAGAGAAATAGTATATATGAAGAATTTCAGTCAGGATTTAGGCCTCATCACAGTACAGAGACTGCACTTATCAGAGTTACAAATGACTTGCTCTTATCATCTGATTGCGGCTGCATTTCTCTTCTAGTGCTTTTAGATCTTAGTGTTGCATTCGACACGATAGATCACGACATTCTCTTGAATAGGCTGGAGAATTATGTTGGCATTTGTGGAGTTGCATTAGCATGGTTTAGGTCCTATTTAGCAGACCGCTACCACTTTGTCTATGTAAATGAGGGATTGTCAAACCAAACAAAAGTAAAATATGGAGTGCCACAGGGATCAGTTTTAGGGCCTCTGCTTTTCTCCTTATATATGCTTCCCCTGGGAGATATTATCAGGAATCGTGGAATAAGTTTACACTGTTATACCAACGATACACAACTTTATATTTCTTCAAAACCTGATGAGATTTCACAATTCTCCAAATTAGCAGAGTGCATCAATGAAATAAAAGATTGGATGGCCAGAAATTTCCTTCTACTCAATTCTGACAAAACAGAGGTACTAATTATTGGACCAAAAAACTACAATATAATTTGACTGTGGATGGATGTACTGTTACATCAACTTCAACAGCGAAGAACTTAAGTGTTATATTTGATACCAATCTGTCCTTTGAAAATCACATTACCAATGTTTGTAGAACAGCATTCTTCCACCTCTGAAATATTGCTAAACTACGACACATGCTCTCTGTTGCTGACGCCGAAAAACTAATTAATGCATTCATCAAGACTAGATTATTGTGATGCATTACTGGGAGGATGTCCAGCAAGATCAATAAATAAACTCCAATTGGTTCAAAATGCAGCATCCAGAAATATGATCATATTAGCCCCATTTTATCATTGTTACATTTTTACCTGTTAAATTCTGTATTAATTTAAAAATTCTGTTAACTACGTACAAAGCTTTGAATGGTCTAGCTCCGCAGTACTTAAGTGATCTTCTACCACACTATATTCATCACGTTCATTATGATCGCAAAATTCTTCCCTGTTAATATTTCCTAGAATATCAAAATCCACAAAAGATCCTTTTCATATTTGGCTCCTAAACTATGGAATAGTCTCCCTAACACTGTTCGGGACTCAGACACACTCCCTCAGTTTAAGTCTAGACTAAAGACTCTATTTATCCAGACATACACCTCATTTATCCTCCAACACACAATTAGGCTGCTTTAGTTGGGTCTGCCGGAACCAGAAACCAGAAACATTGATCATGATTTATAACTCTGCAATAAATTGAATGACATCTATGCTTATATTCTTTTATTTGTTTCCCTGTCTCAACCTCGGGACAGTCAGTGATACCCACAGTGAGTCAGTGATATCCCGAGGTCACCAGAACCGGCTGGATCCAGCACCATTCCTGTTTGGTGTTGGACTCTACTGATACGTGTTGCTGTGTGATGATGACTAAATGCAGCCGGTGCCAAACATCACTTCAGTCTATTATGATGGACTTCAGAGGATGAACTGATGCCAACTCCAACCATAAGACATGGGATACTTCATATGCCATTGTCTGAACCTTAGATTTAGGATGGACTACACCGAACCTCACCGAAATTACCGTTTCACATCCCTGATCTCTGCCTGCATCACCTCGGTCTATTGATGGACTACGATCTTGAAATGGAGTACATAGACTAACAATTGCCAACAAAAGCCTTCATCAGCCAATTAACAAGAACAATTGCATCAATGTGAACTTCTGCAGTTAATCCAGGATGGACTTCAAAGACATTAATCATTAATCTTACAGTTCAAACAAAATATATGTTTAAAGACCCTTAACACTTACTTAATTTAAACATTTTAAACCATGACTTTAAATATACATAAGTAATATTTACATTAAATTCATTATGTAAGTTAGAGGGGAACTGGCCTCCACATTGAGTCTGGTTTAGGGATGTTGGGGGGGGGGGGGGGGGGGGGTTAGTTAGAGGGGA